>JACGWO010000001.1:38253764-38800551 GCA_034509735.1 Sesamum alatum
TGTGTCGCATCGGTGAAGGAGGGGGCTGGGCTTTAGAAGCTTGCGGGCTTTTATGGAGCCTTGCTGCAACAGTGGTGGGGGTTGTTGTCGAAGCCTAGCTCCTTCTCAGCCAAGTGATCAAGGCGAACGGTATTATTCCTCACTCGTCCTTTTGGGTTGCTCCACTTTGGGTCTCGGCCCTCGCTACTTGGCGAGCATCTAGGGTGCTGGAAGGTTTTGGAAGGAGGTTGTGTGTTCCGCGAGGACAGGCTGGGGGCTGGAAATGAGGGATGGGTGTTGGAGGTGGGTAAAAATGGACACTTCTCGGTTCAGATGCCTATCCCAAGGGCTGTCCGGGAGCAGAAGCTCGTCATACCCCGTCTTCTCCCCGGGCTTCTCCTTGTTGGCAGATGAGGGGAGGGGCTTTTGAAGGTTTGTGGAAGATGAAGATTCCGCCAAGGGTTCGAATTCGACTTGGCGTATTTGCTGCGGTGCTCATCCCCACGCTTGATTTGTTGGCCAGGCGCAAATCGTGAGGTTGACAGCCCACTGTGCGGTGTGTGGGCTGCGGTAGAGACCTTCGTCACGTTCTGTTGGAGTGTTAATTTTGCTAGATTAGTGTGGGCTCTATCCAACATCCTTGGCACTCCTTTAGTGGACTGGTGAGAAGGGGAGGCGGAGTGGGTATCTCGAGTTTTTCATGAGCTTAGAGGAGGAAAACAGGGCCCGATTCCTGACGTTTATGCTGGGCGCTGTGGCTGAATCAGAATAGGAAGCTGATGGAGAATATACAGCAAGACCCGCTACAGGTAGTGTAATCAGCTTTGAGCTTCCTATCTCGTTATCAGGAGGCGAGGCAGCGGGCGAGGGTGGTTCCGTTTGAGGTAAAGGGGTGCTAATTTTCTTGTTGTTCGCCTTGAATTGAGTTGGTCTGCTGGTTTGTTGAGTGTCCGCGGTTTTGGTTTTGGAGACTTTTTGCTCCTTCCTTGTCTGGTCTTGCTATGATTGTGGTGGTTTGCTCTTCAACTTTCGAGTCTGTTATTAAATCTGTTGGTATTGCTGTGTGATGTACGATTAGGTTCGGCCAAATTGTGTTGGCTGGGAGTTTTGTCTTTCTGTTGTTTGGGGCAGTACCTGTGTTTGGGTGCTGCTCTGTTGTTTTCGTTCTTGCTGCTGTTGTTTTGGGTTGTAGGTGGTCGGCCTTGTTCAGTTAGGCCAACTGTTGTTTGTCTGGTTGTTTTCTGGCTGTGGCTCTTGTTTTTGCCCTATGGAATAAAGTTCATCGCTTTTACTAAAAAAAAGGGTACATTCTGTTTTATTTTCATTCATTTTCTTACAACAATAGTTATTTTAAGATATAAAGGTAAAATATACATTGACAACTCTTGATGTTAGGTGTACATGCACAAATACTTCTAAATTTTTTTTAAAATTATAGGTATTACTCTCTTAGGGGGTATTAGTGTCATATGTCATAGGAGGGATTTTATATAAACTTTTTCCGGTGAATAGGTGGTGTACTTGTCTATATATATACAACAAAATGATAGTTGATCGCAATTAAGTTAATTTTGACCTAATTCCCAATTTTTAGATTTTTGAGTTTTTTAATTGTCAAGAAAAAATCTCATTGGTTGAATTCTCATCCATTTTAATTTAAAAATTAAATTTACATTTATCCAAAAAAAAATCATGCCTTTAAGATTGGTGTTTATTATATACTAGATTCTACCTTCCAAAATTAGGATACTAATTCAATTTGTATATGATGCCCCCTAAAATTATCTATTTTACAAGTCCAAGAGCAAGGAGGTGGGTCTCCAACTGAACACCCCAGCAGGTAAAGCCCACCTGGCCCAAAGCAAAGTATCTAGCCCATAAGGCCATTTTATGTCCACTAACTTGGCAGGCCCACAGAAAAGTCTCGTACAACAAGCCTAATCGTCATACAGTAAGGATTCCATAACGTACAGGTATGCAACAAGTGGGGTGAGTGTATTCTAAGAAATCACCTTGGACAAGTGAGAATAATGATACCTGGGTTCCCTTTAGAAATAATGATAAAATTACCAAAAAAAAAATACCTGCATTCCAAGTGGGATACCCCCACCCTAGAGATACTTTGGTTTCCTGCCGCAGTAGGGGTGCCTTCCAACGCCCCCGTTCCAGCTAGTGACCTAACTCCAGTTTGATGGCCTCCTGACTCTTAGCTGTCGATTTTCCTGCTCCAGCTGGTGCCTTCTCTGCTTCAGTTGGTGCTTTCCCTGCTCTTGCTGGTGCCTTCCTCGCGCCAAACTGGTGACGTCCCAGCTCTCTAGTGACCAATCCAACGGTCGCTCTTGTTGTGGTGGATCGACCCTTTATGAGTGTCTTCGCCAATTTATAATGGAGACCATGCATTCAACTTTTCGCAAGTTGCCAAGCTAGCAAGGCAGGACCGTCTTTCCAGCGAGAGCGAGGAGGAATGCCTGGAAGTCAACCGATGGATGAGCAAGTCCGAGCTGGACAATAGCCGGCTGGATCTCTACCTATCGTTCTGCTAGCACGGAAGTAGTCCTTTTTCAGCCTTCTGAAATTTGGAAAACCCTGAGGAAGGAGATGGGTGAGTTTCGCCAGCAAGTAACCAAGGACACCCTGCCAGCAGGATCGCGATTATTCCTCTCAGCAAAAGACATTATGGCAGAAGAGCTTCCCGCTGATTTCCGAGTGCTTCACACCTACCTACCCACAATGGCACCACTACAAAGTGTGCATTCGGTGTTCAAAGTGGCCGATTTTTTAGCTACATGGTGATGGAGAAAGGTATTGAGGTCAACCCGATTAAAAATACGAGCAATCCAGGAGATGAAGCCTCCTACCAATCTCAATGAAGTACAAAAACTTGCTGGTAGCATAGCGCCCTCAGTAAGTTCATATCTCACTCAGTTGAGTGCAGCCTTCCCTTCTTCAAGGCCTTGAGGAAAGCTATGTTAGAATAGGTGACCATGTAGCCAATCTTGGCAGGCAAAATGTAACCTATGTCTAGACAATTTCAGGGTTTTGATAAATTATTAATGAATAAAGAAGTGAAATTCATTTGGCATTACTTTGTTTTGTGTTCACTTTATCTGCATTACATTATCTGTTCACTACGCAAACAAAGCCTACGGACTGAAAACGTATTTCGGGACTGGGACTACGCTTGGAGGTAGGTCCATGAAATCAGTCCCGCCGAATCAGTCCGGAAATCTCCAAGTCAAGGAATCTCGAAAATGGGTACCGAGATTCCCCTTGAGACTTGCACAAGCATCTGCTGTCGTATTTCATCGACGGGTGACGAAGGTCGTCTAAGGTTAGTGGGTTTAGCCTGCTAGGGAGCAGCTGACTGAAGGTGACTCGCGGGAACCGTCTTACGGAGGACCTTGAGTAGGGTCGGCTAGGTATGACGTGTGTTCCCGGTTCCAACAGTACAGGTCGAGTCCTTTGACTTGAGGAACTGCTGAGTTTACCTGTATGTCAGGGTTGTATCTTAGATATGGTGAGAGATTGCCAAGAAACACTTGAGTAGTCATAAGCCATGTCTAGTGCAGCTCCGGTGTATAGAGTGACAGTAGTTTCAAGAAAGGATCTGTCTCCTGTCAAAGGCATTGACAGTTGAGTCTCACATATGCTCTGTGTCCTGTCCCTGAAATCTATGGCCACAGTACTGAATAGAAGGGAAGGTTTCCCGGCCCCAATATTCACCTAGTCTCTAGTGCCATGGACTGTTGCTAGATGGCCACCCATGGTAACGGGTGAATTCTAGGAATCCGACCAAGTCTAGCTGAAAGGTGAACCTAAAGAGTCACACACAATCCACACACATTAAGTATTTAATTTAGAATTAATATTGGAGAAATGGAATGATTAAATTGGATTTAATCGGGTCCTTAAATTTTCTTGGAGAGAATTAATTCCTTTTATTAGATAAAAGGGATTAATCTAATAAATTAGATTTTATTAGAAAATTAATTTAATGGGCCTAGAATAAATATTTATATTTATTATATTTATTTATTGCCCTTTGGAATATTTAAATAGATTTTAAATATTCCATTAAATTAAATTAATGGTTGAGATTAAAAGGAGAGATAGATGGCTAGGATTACTTTGACTAGGTCAAATTACTACTTTGACTAGGACTTTGACTAGATCGAAATCCTAGTCAAATTAGTCTTCTAGAGTTGGAGTTTGAAGAGGATTAAAACTCCTCCTCTATAAATAGTCCTAGCCCCTCACCATAAGCATGATGATGAATCTCCAACACACACACACACACACACACACACTACAACTCGTGTGCTCTCTCCCTCTAATCTCGTCCGCCTCTCTCTCTCACTCTCCAAGTTTCATTTCTTGTTCTTTTGTTCTTGGAACAACTGAACATAGGAGGATTAATCTAGTTAACCTAATAACATGTGATTGATCCGTCCTCTCCAATATACTTGTTCGTTCGCTAGCACGACGTACAAGATACGTGGGTGGATTGCGTGTCACAATTTGGAGAATCTCACATACCAGATTTTGGTGCAAATCGGGGAACAATGCGAGTACCGGTTAGAAGACGAAAACGACAATCGATAGGTTCCGATTTATTTTTCGTCCCTCACTTTATTTTAAACCCTATGGCCTCCATGATTCTTGTATGCTTTTATTCATGAGATACATCGAACACCTGAGAACTTCAAGGGCACACCCTTGAACGAGTTCTTCACTTTTCGTAAAAGCATGTTTAAATTCCGTTTATTTAAATTTATACCGCGCTTCCGCATTCGCGCTATTTCCCGGGATGATCCACAATCTTTCAGTGGTATCAGAGCCCGGTTCGGTGTATAGGCCTAGGGTTTTGTGTGCGTTATTAGCATGAAAATGTGTTTTGGCATGTTTTAAAATAATTCTTGATTTTATTGTTATTAAAAGCATGTCGTTTTTTCTTACTTTTCGATTCGTATGATTTTGGTGTTGTTGGATTTTCTGTTTTTCTTGGGAAACGAGGGTTGAAAAGTCGAACAAAACGGAGAAACGCCGCAGCACGCGGGCCTGCCGGAGTCTGGCCACGCGCACAGGCCGAGGCAGACGCGCGCAGGCAGAGGAGCCTGCGCGCGGCCGCCTGCGCCAGGCGCGCATGGTTGCGCGCAGACAGCCTGCCGGGTGGCACAGCTGGGCGACAGGCAGGTGGCAGGGAAGCCCGCGTGCGCGCGCCAGGCCAGCACGCTGGGATGCCTGCACGCCCCGGACATGCGGCCAGAGAAGCCGCGCACGAGCGCGCGCATAGGGCGGCGCCTCCAGGCGCGCGCGCACGCAGACGATGGTGTCTGCGCGCGCGCGCGCTCGCACCTGCGTAGGGCAGGCGCACGACTGGCGGCCGGCAGACTGGCGCGTGCGGGCATGGGAGCCTGCGCGCGCGGCCGTGCAGCTTGCTGCCGACCAGGCGCGCGCGCACGCAGGCAGAGGCCTGCACGCGCGCGCCCCGGACAGGGAGCGCCTGTGCGCGCGCAGGGGCAGCAGGCCTGCGCGCCCCGGTTGGCGGCGGCCGTTGTTAGGAGTTATTCTTATTTTTCAGTTTTAATTTTTTAATTAATTCTGAAAATTCGTTTTTGTTTAATTTTTGCCTTTTTTTCTAAGACATTATTTTGGGAGGTTAAATTATGTTTGATTTGGAATCCCGGGGATAATTTACCTAGAAATAATGAGGAAGGGTCTTCCTAAAACGGGAAAAATATTATTACCAACGGTTGTACCATATTTTTCATACGTTACGCATTTATTTTATCTTGGATAATTATGATTGGTAATCATGAGATATTAGCATGTATTTTATGTAATTGGATCATGTGATTATATGCGTTGGATGGAAATAGATGATCACGAGCCCTAGACCGAATGTATGGTTTAATTTTATGTTGGGCCTGTGTGCCTCTTTTTTCTGCTTTCTGCTTCTCCCCTTTCTAGTTGTCTTGGAATAATAAGACATTCTTCCTCCCTCCTTATGTACTCCCCCGGGTTTTCGCTGGGGTTTCTATTTTACATATGTAATGAGAGTAGAATAGGAGTGAAGTTTTAATTTTATGTAATTGGTGGAGAAGAAGGAAGGTCCACATGGAAAGCCCAGACTGGAGGTTCCAAGGAGTTTCCATGAAGAGAAGAAAGAGAAAAGTGACCAAGTCCCATCAGAATGATGATTGGGTTACTATTAATGTAATAGTGTAGGACCAACCCTAGATTGACCATAGATCCACTGCGGGCTCAGTGGATCGCATAGGATTCGGGCTCGTGATCATCCAACAGGGGCGTGCTAGGCTTTAGTTTTGCATGTGGTTATTATGATGGATGAATGGCGTTTTATTTATCATATAACTGCTATGGATGCAATTTATTTATTTTCGCATTATGGATGAATGTGTTAATATTACTTTATGAGATCTCGGTCATTTACTATCCTATATGGCGACTAGATCATGACTATTAGAAAATTCCATGTTTCTCAACTTGGCAACCTTTCAAGTCCATGTCTAGACGGTTTAAGGTAGTCCAGTGAAAACCCCGATCGAACCAAGTCTAATAAGGTTCGATTTCTCCCTTATCAGAGACCGTTCAACCATTGTCCTTACAGGAAGAATTCCATTGAGTGAGAATTCCATTCTCATCTGGATATTCAAGAACTCGTACTGAATACACACCCTTCGATCTAATCGAAAGGTTTAATTTTGCAATCAGCTTGGTTCACCACTCCAAGTCTAATTCCCCGAACCTATCCAAGGTCCTCAGATTTGTGAACCCTCTTCTGGTACTGTGTATTCAGTAACCTACGAATGTCTAAATGGATCCAATCCGATAGACTTTTGGCAAGCCGATTTTGTCCAACAAAGAAACCTTACAGTCTTTCCATCTCAGAGATGACTTGTAAGCTAGTCGACTCAAATTGTCTATCGCTAGACTCTTTCAATCTTCCAACTTCCTTGTCCTTAACTAAAGGAAAAGCCATCCTAACTTATGGATGCCAAATTCGTAAGTTTATCTTGATTATCCATTTAATCATTTGATATTGAGTACTCATAGTCCAATTATGGGATAGAGTTCAAGGATAATTATGTATCCCACCTAGCAGACAAGAAATAGTCATTCTTTGTGAAATAAAACAATTTTATTGATCAAACGTATGTAATTAAAAAAACTGTCCAACAGTACATAAAAACATACTTCGATCATGCCAGGTTACATATTTTTCTTTCAAACTCTATCCTAACATGATCACTGCTATGCTAAGCCTAACTAGTCCCAAGTCTTTACAGCAATGGCCCTGCCATCGCTTAGCCTTAGGACCTGTCTGGACTTTCTACTCATAACCATCTGCAAACCGTTCGCAGTTTATGATTAACTGGTATCCAATACCAAAGAGTAGAACAATAATCATGTTTGTACTAAATGCAAATGTATCTTCATTGGTTGGGACACTCCCTCTTCCAATGTCCCTTTTCACGGCAGTTAATGCACACATCATTTGGAATCTATGACTTTGACCGCCGAACCCTCTTCCTCTTTCCTTTACCTCCGTCCAGCAGTGTAACAGGATCACTCGAAGTGCAAGCAGTAGCTGATATTGTCTTAGCTTTCTTCCTCTTCCAGCGTCCGACACCCTTGCCTTTTACTTCTGAGGTCAAAGCCTATCCCACTAGTATCGCCAGCGCAGATTTTTCAATCATTGCCTCGTACCTGACCAACATATTTATCAAGTCGACAATAAATTGGTCGAAGGAGGTAGAAAGAGACTGAAGGATCACATCGATGTACGTCTCTTTTTCAAGATTAGCTTGGAGGTCTTTGAGCTTCTCCACAAGGGATAGCATCATCACTCCATGCTCTTGTACAGATGACCCTTCTGTCATCTTAGCTCTGAAGAATGCCTTCGTTGTAGCGTATCTAACTTGCCGGTCTGAGACCGCATAGATATCTTGCAAAATGAAGCATAATCGAGCCAACATCATCTAGCCTATCGTACTGCTTCTAGATCTCATTAGTCATCGAGGCCAGTGCGATGCTGCAGACCTGCCGGTGGTCAACATGCATCTACTCGAACGCCAAGCGTTTTTAAGGCATTGACCCATCCGGCAAAGCCCGAGGAAGATCCTTATCCAGAATGTAAGTTTGGTTCTCAAAATCTAAGACTATCTTAAGATTTCACAGCCAATCGTTGTAGTTTGTTCCATTAAACATATTAGCCTCTAGTATTGGCGTTAGTGGATTCTTAGACATATACATTCAAAAATGTAAACAGAAAAATATTAAGTAGATTATAGTAATATTATGTTCAAGTTAAGAACTTGGTCTTTAGTCATTAACCCCTCCCACTATTTCTGCGAAAGCCCATCACTCTCAAATGGGGTTCCGGGAAACCGTTTCCTAGTGGGCTTGAGGTCCACAAACGCAATTGTCCAAGCCTCGCTTTTACGATTCACACAGAAAAAGGCTTTGTGGGAGGTAACCTATACCATTCTCATCCAATGAGATCCCCTAGTTATTTTGCCTCGCCTCTTCACATGATCCCAAGGACTCCAAGCGAATCATGTTACTCGGCGCTAGGCCCAACCCATCAACCAAATGAATATCTCAACTATTGGCCCCCACGACTCGTGAGATAGGAAAATAGGAGCATATTCCCAGCTTTCTTCCATTCCAAACGTGCCACGACTCGTGAGACCACGAATGGGTGAAAGTAGCTTCCTCACTACATTGCTATGGATGGAAGGCTTGGATTTTAAATCAAACCATTTGACTTTTCAATCCATTAATGGGCCTAATATTTACTTGGACCATCCAAGTGAGAGTTAAGTTTATTAGTGACCGAGACCTCATCATTAATAAAGTTTTTGCATGCTCGAGTTTTAACATTGAATATAAAGGATGCATTCCAAACACATCATATATCAAATATTAAAACATACACCACATGCAAAATAAGCCTAGCACGCCCCTGTTGGATGATCACAAGCCCAATCCTATGTGATCCACTGAGCCCGCAGTGGATCTATGGTCAATCTAGGGTAGCCTACGCTATTACAAAATTATAACCCATTATTATTCTAATGGGCCTTGTAACACCTCTTCATTCTTTTGGACTCTCCATCGTGGGCTCCGTCCAACGGGCCTCTTCTTGGGCCTCCATCGCCATGGAAGTGCTTCCTTACAATTTATTACAAAATAATAAAACCTCACTCCTAACTACACTCATTACAACTTAAATAAGAAACCCCAATCAGAAGTTGGGGGGAGTACAAAAGGAGGAAGAAAGCAAGCCTTATTATTTCAAGGCTAAAAACGAGAGAGAGAAAGAGAATAATAAAACAAAGAGGGACGCAGGCCTCACCCAACAAAATTAAACCATACATAAGGGCCATGGGCTTTGTGACCATCCCCATTGTTTATCCAATAAACAATTAATACACATTTATATCAAATATAAACATGCCCAACAAATAAATACATCTAATGCATTTATAAAAATGATATCCAATATCATAAACAACAACATAATTATATGCAGAAATATATATATATATATATATTAATAATGCAATTAAAAATGGATATCAAGTATCATACATCCAATGTACCAATTTTTTTTTTTTTTTTGTTTGGAAACCATTTCCAAATTAATTTAGTGCACAATTTAATTTTTAGAAAAATCCAATTTAACTAAAATTAAAATTAGCCAAAATTAATCATTTCAGAAACATGCAAAAATATGAAAAATCCAATTTTCCAGGTAAAAACGACAAAAACGGCCTAGCCCGGCCGGCAGCACTGCCAGCCGCGCGCACGCCCAGCACTATGCGGTGCCTGCGCGCGCGCATGAGCACATGCGGCCGGCAAGCGCTCAACGCCTGTGTGCACGCGCATGAGCGCACGCGGCCAGCCAGCGCTCAGCGGCTGGGCGCACCTGCTGGCACTGTGCTGCCGGCAGCGACTGCCGGCTGCACTGTTTTTGCCGGCTGCACTGTTTTTCAACCCAATTTTTTTTTTATTTCTACATTAAAACTGAAACTAAAACATGCATTTACAAAAAATCCAATTTTCAAAAAATGCATGGATATCCATAATTAAAAGCAAAATTAATACATATTTTTCTAAACACATAATCATGCTCAAAAACCGTAAAACATGCTTTCCAAAAGCAAATTAAACATGTTGAACATGCTCATCGCATAAAAACATGTTATTCCTAAAGCCACAACACCGAACCGGGCTCTGATACCACTGAAAGTATCGGTACGACCCGGGAACTCGGCGGAAGTGTAAATAAAAGAAATTTAAAAACGACTTCAAAGGGGTGTTCCCTTTGAATTCCCGGGCGTTCTGTCTATTCAAAAGCATCATAACATACCGAAAAATATGTTTGAACATGTGGCTAGAGGAGGAAACAAAAAGGTACAATAATTTAAATAGAAACATACCTTTTTCATTTCACATGTACAACGGCAAACAAGCTTTGATTCTCTCTTCGTTCCTTTTCCGTTCACCTTAGGATTCAAATTAGAACCCCTCTAATTTGTCCACACCACAGTAGTGGAAGCAAATCTACACCTACTACTAGGTAGAAGCTAGATCAAGGAAGAAACGAAAAACGTCTTACACTATTGATTAGTGTATACGTATTTCTCATGTTCTCATCTTGAATCCAATTCAAAGAGAACTCAAAAGAAGGAGAAAAAAACTGGAAATTTCGTGGCTTGTGTGCTAGAGAGTGAAAATTAGGGAGTTGAAAAGTGTATACATATGTTGTGTAGTTGTAGGTAGTTTCCAAAACCACCGACACACACTAATGCACAACTTGTGCTCAACCTCCAACCATTTTAGCACAATATGTGGACCACCTAGCCATCATGGCAAGCCACATTATTGCTTACATGGAGCCACATCATTGCTTACATGGAGGACTTTCAACTCCTCTTAAACTTACATCAAACCTTTGAGCTTTGATTTCAAGTTATGGACCGGTTTTGACCGGTCTTGATTTAATCAAATTAAATCAAGTGATCCATGGATTTTAAATTAATCCAATTAATTTTAAACCTTATTGAAATCCAAAAGTTTATTTAATTCAATTAAATGAACATAAGCTCAAACACTAATTAATTGATCCAATCAATTAATTAAACGAAATCCAATAAATTAATTCAATTAATGTAAAGGTATTAAGCCCAAAATTAATTAATTCTTGGGCCATCCATCCAATGGATTTTCTCAATAAATGATCCAATCATTTATATTCTCCTTGAATTAATTTAATCCAATTAAATTAATTCACTTATTTCAGAATTGATTCCAAATTAATTCCACTACTTCCATAGTGATTTGTGTGTGACTCTTTAGGTTCACCCTCAACTAGACTTGGGCTTGTGTCCAATACAATTGATTAATTAAATCCAATTTAATTAATTATTTTTGATTAACCATTAATCAGAAATGCCCATTAGCATGGGTGGCTGTCCAGCAACGGTCCATAGCACTAGAGACTAGGTCAATGTTGGCGTGAACATTTAGGCTCCGAATTCCATACAGGTACAATTCTTCTATCGACCATCTCCCGGCCTTAGTCTAGGGCATGGAATTAGGTGTCGGTTCCCATCCTGAACTAGGCAACTATGCTACAAACTCGAGACGCGTTTACTCTATGGATCGACCTAGGGAACCATTCCCTACTCGACCAATCGCTATCGGCGTAAACTTAAAGAGTTGAAACCATCTCAAAAAGCATAAGAGACATAGCTGTCAAAATACTGACAGGGAACAGATTCTATCTTGGAATCCACCGTCCTCACTACATACTCCGACTACACTGGACAAGGCTTATAATGACCATATCACACGGTCACCTCTCGCCAGATCTAAGATACAACCTTCATATGCATGCGGCTGCCATGATTCCTCAAGTCCGAGGACTAATCCCATACTATTGGAACCGGGAATTCCAGTCATACAGACCAAGCCTCCAAGGCTTCCATATGACGATTCCCGTGAGTCAGTTCAGTCAGTCGACTACCTTGCCAACTAACCCACTAAAATTGCATAGACGACCTACGTTTGGCGCCGATGAAACTCGGCACTCACCCAGTGAATGCAATACTTAGTGCAAGTCTCTATAGGGCACTCGAGGCCCAGTCTCGAGGTCCTAGACTTGGAACGTTTCAGATCGACCCTCAAGGAGTTGGTTTCATAGTCGCCAACCTATGCGCAACTCAACTCAATAGGTTTAACCAATCAGTCTGTGGACATTTGTTCTGACATTGCAACGACATTCAATGTAAGTAGTAAGCACAACAAACACATTTTGCCAGTGATGAATACTTACTTTATCCATCAGTATAATATTACTTTGATATAAATCGACGAATAGTTCCCAGAACAGCCAATCTAATTGACTTTCTGGTCACCAATTCTAACAGCGGTCGGGCGCGCAGCGTCTGTGCGCGCGGTCAGGCCATGCTCGCGCGCGCGTGCAGCCTGCTATCTGCCGGCCTGAACGGCTGGGCCGTTTTGCACTGTTTTTCATGAAAATTTCAGTTTTCTAATTTCTGCTGTTTTCTGAATGTGATTTATTTTGGCAAATTTTTAATTTTAGTTAAATTGGATTTTTCTAAAATTATTGTTGATGCCTTAGATTATTTTGGAAATGGTTTCCAAACAAAAAAAAAAATTTGTACATTGGATGTATAGTTGACATCCATATTTTTTAATTGCATTATTAATATGCTATTTTCTGCATTTTATTATGTTTATTGTTTTAGATATTGGATATCTATTTATAAATGCATGGGATGTATTTATATGCTTGGCATGTTTATATTTGATATAAATGTGTTTTGTTGTTGTTTATTTGATAAACAATAAGGATGATCACTAGCCCATTAGCCTATGTATGGTTTAATTTATTGTTGGGTGAGGCCTGCGTGCCTCTTTGTTTTTATTCCTTCTTTCGTTTTTAGCCTTGGAATAATAAGGCTTGCTTCCTCTCTATTAATGTACTCCCTCCAACTTCTGATTGGGGTTTCTTTTTAAGTTGTAATGAGAGTAGATTAGGTTGAGGATTTATTTTATTAAATGTAAGCTTCCATGGAGATGAAGGTCCGGTGGACGGAGCCCACAGTGGAAGGTCAAGAAGAACAAAGGAGGATTTTACAAGACCCCATTAGAATGATAATGGGATGTAAAAAATTGTAATAGTGTAGGCTTACCCTAGATTGACCATAGATCCACTGCGGGCTCAGTGGATCACTTAGGAACGGGCTTGTGATCATCCTACAAGGGCGTGCTAGGCTTCTTTTGCATGTGTTTAATATTTTAATGCTTTGATGTATGATGTGTTTGGAATGCATCTATTTACATTGAATGTTTAAAACTTGAGCATGCAAAATACTAGTAATGATGAGGTCTCAGTCTTAATAAACTATAACTCTCACTTGGATGGTCCAAGTAAATATTAGGCCCAAAATAGAATTAAAATCAAATGGTTTGATTATTCCAAGCCTTCCATCCATAACAATGTAGTAAGGAAGCTACTTTCACCCATTCGTGGTCTCACGAGTCGTGGCACGTTTGGAATGGAAGAAAGATGTGCTATTCTTATGAACAAAGGAATATGCTCCTGTTTCCCTGTCTCACGAGTCGTGGGGGGCGACAGTTGAGATATTCATTTGGTTGATGGGTCGGGCCTAACACTAAGTAACATGATTCGCTTGGAGTCCTTGGGATCATGTGAAGAGGCGAGGCAAAATATCTTGGGGATGTCATTGGATGAGAATGGTATTGGATCCTCCCACAAAGCCTTTCCCATGTGAATCGTAAAAGCGGGGCATGGAGAATTGTGTTTGTGGATTCCAAGCCCACTAGGAAATGGTTTCCCAAAAACCCCACTTGAGAGTGGTGGGCTTTTTTGAAGAAATAGTAGGAGGGTTAATGACTAAAGACCAAGTCTTAACTTGAATTCAATATTATAATAATCTACTAAATTTCTGTTTTACATTTTGAATGTAGATGTCTAAGAATCCACTCGTTGTAATTCTTGAGACTAATAAATTTGACGGAACAAACTATAATAATTGGCTGCAAAATCTGAGGATTGTCCTAGATTTCGAAAACCAGGCTTACGTTCTGGATAAGCCTCTTCCTCGGATCTTGCCGGAGGGGTCCTCGTCAGAAGAGAGTTTGATGTTCAATGAATGGTAGGAGGACAACCACAAGGTCCGCAGCATCATACTGGCATCCATGACTAATGAGATCCAAAAGTAGTATGATCGGCTGGATGATGTCAGCTCGATAATGCTCTGCATGAAAGACGTTTATGCGGTACCAGACCAACATATTAGATATGCTGCGACGAAGGTATTTTTTGGAGCTAAGATGACAGAAGGGTTGTCTGTACACCAGCATGGAGTGATGATGCTATCCCTAGTGGAGAAGCTCAAAGACCTCCGAGCTGATCTTGGAAAAGAGACGTACATCGACGTGATCCTTCAGTCTCTTCCTCCCTCATTTGACCCGTTTATCGTTAACTATAACATGAATGGGCTTGAAAAAGACCTTCACAAGTTGATGAACATGTTGGTCCAATACGAGGCAACGATTGAAAAGTCTGCGCCATCAGTATTGGTGGGGGAGGCTTCGACCTCAAGAATGAAAGGCAAAGGGGCCGGACGCTGGAGGAGGAAGAAGGGTAAGACAGAATCAGCCGCTATAAGCGCACAGAGCGCTCCTGTTGCCATGTTGGGCATGGGGAAAGGAAAGAAGAGGTGGTTTGGCAGTCAAGGCTTGCAAAAGATGTTTGCATATATTGTCGTGAAATGGGGCATTGGAAGAGGGAGTATCCAAAACTCCTCTCCAACCAAGGTACATTTGATTTGAGCTTTACATGATTATTATTCTACTCTTGGGTATTGGATACCAGCTGTAGAGCTCATATCTGCAAATGATTTGCAGGTGATGGAGTAGAAGGCTAAGACGGAGATGGTTTAAAGCTAGACAATGGCTGGGTTGTTGCCATAGAAGCTACAGGATTAGTAAGGCTTAGCTATTAGTGATCATGTTAGGATAGAGTTGATAGGTCACAATTATGTAACCTAGCATGATCAAATTATGTTTTTCTATTGTTGGACAATAAGGATTACATGTTTTTGATCAATGAAAGTTTCTTTTATTTGACAAAGAATGATTATTCTTGTCTGCTAGGTTGTTTGCATAATTGTTTCAATACTATCCCATAATTAGATGAATGCTCAAAACAAATGATGAAATGGATAATCAAGATAAACTCACAGATTTGGCATGCAAAGCTAGGTCACATTCCTCTAGATAGGATAAGGAGGTTAGTAGATTCAAGGAGTCTAGAAATAGACAATTTGAGCCTGCTAGCTTGCAAGTCCTTCCTGAGCAGGAAGATGGCCAAGAAGCTCTTTGTAAGAAAAAATATGCTTGCTAGTGGTTTGTTGGATTGGATCCAGTCAGACATCTGTGGGTCACTGAATACACAAGACCAGTAAAGGGTTCACAAGTCTAAGGGCCTTTAGAAGGCTCAGGGAATTAGATTTGAAGTGGGAACCAAATTGGTTGCAAAATTAACCTTCGATTGGATTGAGTGGTGTATACTTAGTGGGAGCTTTTGATTTATCTAAATGAGAATGGAATTCTCACTCAGTGGAATTCTCCCTGAAGCGCCACAATTGAACATCGTCTCTGATAAGGGAGGAATCGAACACTGTTGGACATGGTTCGATCGGTGTTTTCACTGAACTACCTTGGCCCATCTGGGCGTGTTCTTAAGACAGTGGCCAAGCTGTAAAACATGGCACTTTCTAAAGATCGTAGCCCAGACGCCATATTGGATATGGCATGACAAGCCTGTATCCTACAAAGTACTTGAGTATGTAGGATGGTCTTGCAAACGTCAAGGGACTAGTGGGAGGCAAACTAGGTTTGCACAGATTTATGTGTTGTCCTAAGAGAAATTAGATTTCAGAGGATAACCAATGTGAGGAGTAGCTCTTTGAGGAATCAAGTAGAGCGACACCTCAGTACGATATTGCAAACATCATTTGTAATCAAGTTTTCCTACTGACTATATTCCAGTTCTCCTAAGGATGACCAGAATATCCTAGATACCTGAGAGGTACAGGTTTCTAGGTTAGTCCGGTCAATTAGATTATAATCCAAAAGACATAAGGAGATGCAATGTTGGACATTGGATTGAATTAATGGCTTGGAGTCATGTGATTCTACATGGAATTCAAACTAGGTTTGAAACTCCATGTAACTGGAATATTCGTTTTTTATGAGTTCATACGGGGTATGGCTTGATCAGTAACGACCTTGAGGGTCAGTGGGAGTTTAGTTGTGTTCCTAGTGTTTAAAGTATGTAACGTCTTATTCATTTGGAATGAAGTTAAGATGTTAGGAAACACTGAAACACGAATGTTGTTCACACAATTCTCCATGAAAGGAATTGGATTCCTATATATAGGGTTAGGCTGTCCAAGACTCAGTCAAGGTTGACTGATGAGGAAGCTTAGATGTTTGACATCCCCTACGTCTTTTCCGTAGGCAACATGAGTATGTTGTCTGGTGCATTGGACCTGATGTTGTATATGCTTTGGGCGTAACGACAGAAAGCGGGTGTGTACCGAGGAGGCAGTAGACTGCTGTTGAGAACAGTCTTCAATACCTGAATAAGGATTAAAGAAGTGTTCTTCATGCACGTTCTATGGAGAGTTGATTCTAGAAGGCTATAGCGATACTAGCTTCCAGTATCATGTGAATAATATCTAGTCTCAGTATGAACATATATTCAGGCTTAATGGTAAGGTGGTGGCTTGAAAGGTTTCAAGCGGGATACCACGACGGACCATGAAAGTTAAATGTATGGCAACTTTAGAAGTTGCTCCGAAGAGTGGTTTGGATGAAAAACCACATCCAATGGTTGGGTGTGGTGCCTAGCACGGGCTAGACAATAGTTACCTTGGAGGATAACAACATGGATGTAGCGCAAGCTATAGGACCGAGATCTCATCACAAATCCAGGAAAATTCTTAGACAGTACCATCTGCTTGGAGTAATGGTAGGAAGAGGTGACATGCGGTTGGGCCGCATCATCTTGGCAGGAATAAGGTAGACCCATGAGACCGAGCCAGATATCGCAGATTACTCATGCTCAGATAAGTCTGAGCGACATAGGTGATTGGCTTTAGGTCAAGTGGGAGATTGTTAGAATAGGTGACTAGAAAGCCAATTGGATTGGCGGTTTTGGGTTCTATTTAGCAATCTTTATTAAAGCAATATTGACTCGATGAATATATTAAGTATTCATCCTTGGCAGTATGTGTTTGTTGTGCTTACTAATTACATTAAACGGCGTTTTAACGTCATAACAAATGCCCACAGACTAATTGTATAACCCATGTAGTTAGGCTGCGCATTGGATGACAGCTATGAAATCAACTTCTGAGGGTTGGTCTGAAACGTTCCAAGTCGAGGACCTCGAGACAGGGCATCGAGGGTCCTATAGAGACTTGCACTAAGGATTGCATTCATTGGATGAGTGCTGTGTTTCATCGGCAATAGACGTTGGACGTCTATGCAATATTAGTGGGTTAGTTGACAAGGGTGTCAGCTGACTGAACTAACTCGCGGGAATCATCATATGGAAGCCTTGGAGGCTTGGTCGGTATGACTAGAATCTCAGCTCCGATAGTACGAGATTAGTCCTCAAACTTGAGGAATCATGGCCGTCACATACATATGAAGGCTGTATCTAGGGTCTGGCAAGAGATGTCCGTATTTGGGATACGTTTATCATAAGCCTTATCCAGTGTAGTCGGAATATGTATTAAGGATGGTAGATTCCAAGATAGGATCCGTCACCTGTCAGAATATGACAGTCGAGTCTCCTATGCGCTCTAAGACAGTTTAAGCTCTTTAAGTCTGTGGCCACAGCGATTGGTCGAGTAGGGAAAAGTTTCCTACGTTGATCAATAGAGAAAACGTGTCTCGAGTTATTGAGCATAGTTGTCTAGTCCAGGATGGGAACCGACGCCCAGTTCCATGTCCTAGACTTAGACCGGGAGACGGATGATGGAAGGACTGTACTCGTATGGAACTCGGGAGCCTAAATGTTCACGCCAACATTCACCTAGTCTCTAGTGCCATGGACAATTGCTAGACGACCACCCATGGTGATGGGCGTTTTTCCGATTAAGGGTTAATTAGAAAAACAGTTAATTAAATTGGATTTAATTGACCAATTGTGTTGGACACAAGCCCAAGTCTAGTTGAGAGTGAACCTAATGAGTCACACACAAATCACTTTGGATTTGGTGGAATTAATTTGGAATTAATTCCGGAAGAAGCGAATAAATTTAATTGGATTAAATTTATTCAAGAGAGAAACTAAGTGATTGGATCATTTATTGGGAAATCCATTTGATGGATGGTCCAAGATTAATTAATTGGATTAGTTAATTTTGGACTAAGAACCTTTAAATTAATTGGATTAATTTATTGGGTTTTGGCTAGAATAATTGATTGGATCGATTATTCTTAATTTGGACTTATGTTTATTTAATTGGATTAAATAAACTATTGGGATTCAATTGGATTGAGATTAATTAGATTAATTAATTCCCAATGATTCTTGTTCGGACTTTATTCAATTAGATTAATAAAGTCCAAAAGCATGAAATTCAAGTCCACATCTTATACAAGTTGAAGCATGTTGTAGGAGAATTTGGAGCTTTCTCCTAATGTGTATAGGCCATGTGAGGTGCATGTGTAGGTGGTTCTCCATGTGCCATCATGTGTGATACTTGTGTTATAATAGTGTATATGTGGAAGTTAGCCTTGGAGGTTTTTTTATGGAAGTTGAATTTTGAATTCAAAAATTCGTACTTACACATAAAATACACTACACAAAAAATACACTAACTAGCTTCAATTTTTGCTGGAGATTTTAGCCAAAACCATCTCTGAAAATTCTCTCTAAGTGTTCTTTTCTTTTGGAAAGAAAAGAACATAAAACATTCTAAAGATCACTAATTGATAGTGTTGCTTTGGAATTGTTTTCTTCTTCTCTTCACTATATTTTATCTCGCAATAAACTATAGTTTGGATCCTTTGTGTGGTGTGGACTCTACTTAGAGGAGTTCTAAGTTGAGCTCTCAAATGGACATACAAAGAAGGAAAAGAAGGAACAACGCATGTACCGATTATACGTGTAATAAACAAAAAGGTAGGTTTTCTTTACATTTTCATGTATCTTTTTGTTTTCTTCCTTTAGTAACTTGTCCAGCATCTTCTCCTTCTTTCATTTATGCTTTGACAAACACCAAACGCCCGGGAACTTCAAAGGGAACACCCCTTTGAATCCGTTTTATATTATGCTTTAAATTAACGGTTTTTTTTACGCTTCCGTTGCGTTCTCGGGCCATACCCGATTCTTTCACGCAAGCGCTGACTGTCGGACCCACAATAGACCAAAACTTTTGATAAAATATAAGAGACATACCGTCCGGGCTGAGAGACTTGAGAGGAGCCATATCGTCGAGGGTGAGATTAACCTCTTCTGTCGTGAATGGACGTAGCAGCTCCTGGTTGGCGGCGTTGGCCACTTTAGGTACTAAGCCAGATACCACCTCCTCAATCACATCTTCTCGCGGATGAGTGAGCTGAAAATGGTAGAGAAATACTTGATAACCATCTGCTGAATATCCTTCGCCTCCACCCTCATTACTCCATTTTTGTCCAAAAGCCTTTTTATCTCCTTACGTTGCCTGTGTTTCGTAGCCCTTGCCTGGAAAAAAGTAGTGTTACGGTCTCCAGCTTTGAGCCAAAGAGCCTTACCCCTTTGTTGCCACAGGGTCTCCTCCCTTTCAATGAGTTCCTCTAACTCAGTCCGTAGGCCCTCCTCCCTCTTTCTGGATGCAGCCGTAATTATTACCCCTGGCTTCGGCTTCAACACTTCTGTCACGGGCAGACTCTTTTGTCGCAGCGGAATATTTCATTTTTGCCCGTGATGCCTCTCAGGTTGCTCACAACCTTCGACTGGCCTTCCTCCATTTGAGTCCTCTCGGTCTCCCGACCATGTGTCTTCGACACTCGCAGCTTACTAGCGCGACATCCGAACGCCTCCCTGTGCGGCGCCTTGCGCCCAAGCACTCGCCTATCCGGAATGCCCATGTTCGCAGAGGGTCGCGGCTCTCGCGCCTTGCGCGCCTTCATGTCCGGCCCTAACTAGCTAGCTTGCCATCATGTATCTCGCCTACAATCTCGGGCCCTGCCGATACTTCTCGCAATGGCTCGGAGCATCTTCGCCCCGTCTCGGCACTATGGGCCAACTTATGCCCACAACGCCCATCGCACTCACAACAATCACTCGGTGCATTACCGGCGCATGTCTTCGCCATGCCCGTCTCGCATGCCTCGCCCGAGTAGGGCAGCATCATCCGTCCTTGGCCCAACTCTTATGCCAACATCTTGCATCAGTCTCGCACGACATGCCCAACATGCCTCCTTGCCTTTCGGCGTGGCCTCATAACTTGCCCACAGTGCGGCGTCGCCCCACGACCGTGTATCTTGGCCAACGGATCGTCGTGCATGGCTAGAACCCAATAGCTCAGGACACGAGTAGCTCACAAGGTCTTTCAATGCTTCGCCTCGATCACTCATTTCCGCCCGAGAGGTATTGCCTATGCCTTCCCGCAGCCTGCAGGGCATCCTCGCAATCACACGGAGCCTCTCGGCGCGTTGCTTGCCCAACGTGTGCCATCCTGGCCCCACGCCGCCCGTTCGGTTCCCATACCGACCGGGGACTTTAGCCCTCCCTTCGAGGTGCCTAAAGCCGGCCCTTGAGGCCCCCATCATGCCCCAAGGGAATTGCCCATTTAGTGCCTCGCTGCACGGGGGGGACTGGCTGGAGCTCACCACTGCTGTCCCCCTTATAATAGTCTTAAAAATAATTTCCCTTGTTCTAGCAGTAGATATTCAAAGTCCCTGAAATGGCCGAGGAGCGCACCTTTTTCACAACTCCCTCGTCCGACGTCCGAATCGCATACCGCTTGAACCATTGCGCTCCCACGTGCCGGGCCGACATCCTCTTATCGCCCGCACGTCCTCCGCAAGTCACAGCCGGCACTCCTAGTTAAAGGACGGCCTGTGACATCCTCCCCCACTCGATCTGTTGACGTCCTCGTCAACACATACACAAAGAATTGAAGTGTATGCAGTGCCTGATACTCCTCCCAGTATCACGCAGCACCAGACCGACTTCTGGCTCTTTTAAGCCCATCTGCATGAGTGCCTCTGCAGCACAACACGTTGTCTCCACCCCGATGGCGCCTCATCTGCTCCCCATAGTGGCCTGCTCAACATAAGTGGAAGTACGTGTACTCCTTTTACACCCTCTCCCCCAATTGGTGGTTGGCTCCCTCGAATAGTGCCGCAATGCACCCAATTCGACACAAAAGTGTAGGCTGGAAGTCTGTACCCTCATTCTGCACTCACTTCCTCAGTAGCTGGGTTGCCTCCACAAATATAGTGCCTGGATGCACTCCATTTCACACTGAAAACTCAAGTTGGAAGTCTGTGTACGCTTTTACACTCTCTTCCCAAACTGAACACAAGCTGGAAGTCTGTGTACATCTCTACACTCTCTTCCCAAACTGAACGGAAGCTGGAAGTCTGTGTACATCCCTACACTCTCTTCCCAAACTGAACGCAAGCTGGAAGTCTGTGTACATCCCTACACTCTCTTCCTAAACTGTTGCCACAACTGATGGTTGCCCCCACGGATAGTGTCTCTATACACTCAATCCCTCAGGCCTGAAGTCTGTGCCGTAACGCTGCACTCTCTCCCTCATCTGTTGCTCAACTGATAGTTTGCCCCCATGGATAGTGTCTCAATACACTCAAATCCCCAAGTTCGAAGTCTGTGCCGACATTCTGCACTCTCTTTCTGTGACTGGTGGGTAACAAACTGTGCCGCAAGTTTCGTCAAGTGTGCCGTCATACTGTGTCGTCCCTCAAAACAGTGCCTCATATAGACCCAAAATTGAGCTAGAACGAATCATGTCCCTCAAAATAGTGCCTCATATACACCCGAATTGATCTGGAACAAGTTTTGAGCTTGAAGTCTGTGCGTGCTTGGACGCACTCTCTCCCTCACTCGATGTATTGCCGTCCTCGGCAAGCACGAAATCCGCCTCTGCGGTGGCCACACTGAACCCAGCTGTAAAGCACTTTGGGCCTCGCCCCAAAACATCGGAACCCTGCCGCATGCTGGTCCCATTCTCTCCTCAATGAGTCCACTTGACTCTGCACAACTGTTGAGGTCTTCCCCCCCAACTGATCGTAAGATTGGGATTACCCCCCCCAACCCGACGGCAGGATGAGGATTCTTCTGCTCTCCCATCCGACAAACAAGATCAAGACTGGAGTCCTGACCCAACAAACGGGGATTGAGATCTTAGTCCAACCCAACACGACTGCAAGATGAAACTCTCAAGTCCCATTCCGGCCAACAGCAAGATCAAGACGTTTATGTCCCCACCCATCACCCAGGATCAGGATTTCGTTCCCGACCCAACGGCACCATGCCGCTCATGGTGCAATGGAGCCTGATGCTCCCCACAATCTCAACTCGGTTGTCCCTCTCGGAAATCTTTAGACCAAAGAGCCCACATATGGTGTCAGAACTTCTTCAAGGAACGTTCTCAACTCAGCTCAACTTGTACTCCTAATGAGCACACAAAACTGCTTGGTGGCCTTCTTCCACACAAGCTCCGGACAAGTTGCCTCAAATCACACATACGGATCTCTGCCCTCTGGTTCTTGGAGCGTGTCATCTTTTCGCTCGAGGCACCCCCATCTCTTCCACGAGAACTTCATCCCCACATTCTCATCTCTGCCCCAAACACACTGTTCGGAACACTTTCCATGCGCAACACTGTCCACGTAAAAGGGTCTAGGCGTCCACTCCTTGCAACCCCAAGGGTGGCTTGATCTGCATGCACATGATGTGCAACTGTGCCTCAGCACCTCAACATCTGCTCATCCTTCCCTGCTGGAAGGTTTCTCAACAAGGTGGTACTTCACCCACCGAACGGCCTCAACGCCTTAATCGTCTCCTGACTTGCAGCATTCCTGCACACATGGTTGCTAAATCGCGCAAACGTGGCTCTCGCAGTCCACTCGACGCATCGGCATGTCTCCCTCCCTCATAGGGAAGCCAAGATGAATTCTAAAATCTGATTCACACATCATTACCCCAAAACAAAAATTTCGGGAACGGCCGACAGCTTGCTCAAACACATATCATGCCAACAACACTATCAACCCACACAGCACATCACAAGGTTGGACCGTCGCTACTTACTCACAAGCAGCTCCAACGCGCGCAAAAGGATGCCACCGATTTCTCATTCTGTGGCGAACATCCCCCAAAACCATTCCGTCTTACAATCGGCTCACTGAAGCATTTCAAAGCCACACGCAGCAAACCAACACAACTGTGCCGTAATCCGGTCTGATTCTGTCTCAAACGGTCTCAACTCGCCTCTACCTGCTGTAAAGCTCGTGTGCCACACTTTCCTTTCAAGTGCGCACTTCGTCCTTCGGGAGCCCGGGATTATCCGGGCTCTGATACCAAGTTTCACGGGCGGACTCTTTTGTCGCAGCGGAATATTTTATTTTTGCCCGTGATGCCTCTCAGGTTGCTCACAACCTTCGACCGACCTTCCTCCATTCGAGTCCTCTCGGTCTCCCGACCATGTGTCTTCGACACTCGCAGCTTACTAGCGCGACATCCGAACGCCTCCCTGTGCGGCGCCTTGCGCCCTAGCACTCGCCTATCCGGAATGCCCATGTTCGCAGAGGGTCGCGGCTCTCGCGCCTTGCGCGCCTTCATGTCCGGCCCCAACTAGCTAGCTTGCCATCATGTATCTCGCCCACAATCTCGGGCCCTGCCGATACTTCTCGCAATGGCTCGGAGCATCTTCGCCCCGTCTCGGCACTATGGGCCAACTTATGCCCACAACGCCCATCGCACGCACAACAATCACTCGGTGCATTACCGGCGCATGACTTCGCCATGCCCGTCTCGCATGCCTCGCCCGAGTAGGGCAGCATCATCCGTCCTTGGCCCAACTCTTATGCCAACATCTTGCATCAGTCTCGCACGGCATGCCCAACATGCCTCCTTGCCTTTCGGCATGGCCTCATAACTTGACCACAGTGCGGCGTTGCCCCACGACCGAGTATCTTGGCTAACGGATCGTCGTGCATGGCTAGAACCCAATAGCTCATGACACGAGTAGCTTACGAGGTCTTTCAATGCTTCGCCTCGATTGCTCATTCCGCCCGAGAGGTATTGCCTATGCCTTCCCGCAGCCCGCGGGGCATCCTCGCAATCACACGGAGCCTCTCAGCGCGTTGCTTGCCCAACGTGTGCCATCCTGGCCCCACGCCGCCCGTTCAGTTCCCATGCCGACCGGGGACTTTAGCCCTCCCTTCGAGGTGCCTAAAGCCGGCCCTTGAGGCCCCCATCATGCCCCAAGGGAATTGCCCATTTAGTGCCTCGCTGCACGGGGGGGACTGGCTGGAGCTCACCACTGCTGTCCCCCTTATAATAGTCTTAAAAATAATTTCCCTTGTTCTAGCAGTAGATATTCAAAGTCCCTGAAATGGCCGAGGAGCGCACCTTTTTCACAACTCCCTCGTCCGACGTCCGAATCGCGTACCGCTTGAACCATTGCGCTCCCACGTGCTGGGCCGACATCCCCGTATTGCCCGCACGTCCTCCGCAAGTCACAGCCGGCACTCCTAATTAAAGGACGGCCTGTGACACTTCGGCTTCAACACTTCTGACAACTCCAAATAATTTTTTTTTTATTCTTTTACTTTTTGATGTCCAATTTCAGGTCGCTCATGTATTTTCCTTTTTGTGTTTTAGTTAAACTTCTTTTCTTCATCTTTTAAATATTATTTTTAGTTTTTTATGGGCAACCCAAGATGAAGTATTCTTATATTACTTCTTAAAGTTTTTTTATTTATTTTATAATTAATTTATGTATTTACTCTTATTATTAATTTTGAGTATTTACTTATACTTTTTTGAATTTTTATTGTTCAATTATCTTTGTATATTCAATTGATTACTTTTGTTTTTTTCTTTGATTAATTATTTTCTATTTAAATATTTACCTTCAGCTACAATAACCTGTTCATATTAGTTTTTTTAAGTTCATAATTTGTTTCAATCAAAAAGTCATGATTTCTCTACTTGATCACCAACTGAATATATATTGTTATCTAATAATAGTTCATCAGCATCTTTCTTTTTTAATTACAATTAGAAAATATTTACTAAAATCTTGCTTTTCTTACCCTCTTTTTCAAGTGCGGAGATATTGGCGTGAGTATTTGCTTAAATTAGTTCATATGTTTTTATTTCTATTAAAGCTATTCGATTTTTCAAGTTCTGTTCATTAAATTTCATGTTTATTTCTTTAAAACTCTTATTGAATGATTATATACACTAAAAATTCGTGTGATATTTTCTCCACTAATTTTTTTTCATCCATTTTAGTATTTGGTGATGTTTATTTATAGTTTCATATTAATTTTCATTCTTATATACCCGTCATTTTCTTTTCGTAAAATATATATATATATATATATAAAACTATATACACTTCTATTGTCAGTCACTATCTATTTTATTTTCTAATTTAGAAGTTCAAGATAGAAAATTCAACTTGACATGAGAAGGAATTATTCATTAAAAAGTAATTTGATCATTTTACCATATCTATTATAATTAGTGGATATATACCCAACTACAAGAAACTTTTTATTATGTATATAATTGTTATATCTTATGTTTGTAGCATTTTGAGTTCCTTATTATAATTATATTCTTAGCATATAATTTAGAAATATAAATACTTTTACTTTTTATTAGTTTCAAATACAGTTAAATTTATTTCTTTGAAAGAAAAAGAAAAGTGATACCAATTCCTTTTATTGTTTCTTTCATAAACTTGATTACAAAAGGGGTAATTTATTAGGAATTGTATTTCTTCTAAAAGAAACCTATTTACATCATAGGGAAAATATGATAGTATCTTTTACATAATGTATTTAAATATAATCAATACTTTTCATTTTACTAAAAATATATTGATTAAACAAGAAAATGTACATAGCATTCAAAGCTTTTAAAACAATTTATTTCAATGTATAAAGTATGATAATTTACAATGGTTATTTTCAAGATGTTCAGTATATAAACTTACTAAGAATTCAATATTAAGTTTTGTATAAATGATTTTGCACTATTATATATAGTAAGTTGTCATTAAAATATATGACATAGTTTTATGTTTATTAGTTTGATAGCGTGCAAAACATCAAGATTTGTGAGAGTATGTAGGTATAGAGATTAAAATTTAGGGTATTATAGTTTTGGTCCCTATACTTTGGATCAAAATCAATTTTGGTCCTTGAAAATTTTGATACATGATTCTGGTCTCTAATTATTACAAACTGTTACAATTTTGGTCCCTAAAATTTTTGAGGCACAATTTTGGTCCCTAATCTTAATCTTACAAATTATTATGATTTTGGCTATCTGGTTCCTTCCTAACTTAATATTTTTAATTTTAATGGTTGGACCGAAATATCATAATAATTCGTAAAGATTATGGACCAACATCGTGCCTCAAAAAATTTAGGAACCAAAATTGATTTTGACCAATGTATAGGGACCAAAAGTGTAATTACTATAAAAATTTATGAGCAAATTATTTGTTTTTATTCTTTGGTCCATCAAAATCAAATGAAAACTGATAAGGAGATAAAATAAATTATAGGGAATTAATAAGTATAATATCAAGTGAAAATTTGACTTCAAGTTGGAAATTCAACATGATAAAAGGAATAAATTATTCATTAAAATATAGCTCGATTATCTTAAAGTATCTATGAATATTAATGGGCATGAATCCAAGTAGTAGAAATTTTTTATTATGTGTATTATTGCTATTATATGTTATGCCTATACCGTTATGAATTTTTATTATATATTGTATTGTTAGCATATAATTTAGAAATATGTATATATCTCTTTACTTATATATTAGTTTCAGATACTGTTAATTTTTTTCATGGAGGAAATAAAGGTGTTATTAATACTTTTTTGTTCTTACTTTCAGAAACTTTATTAAATGATCATTTATAACGAATCGTACTTTTTTAGAGTTTACCACAGGGTAAAAGGATAAAATCTTTAAAATAATGTATGTCAATATATTTTTATTTTACTAATAATAAATTAATTGAATAAAGAAAATATATATAGTATTTGAAATTGATAAAATAATTTTTCTCAACAATATTCTATTGTTATTTTCAAAATATTTTGTAAATAAACTTAGTAGAGAATTCAATATTGAGTTTTGTATAAATAAGTTTTTCTTTTGTATATAGTAAGACAGTCAATTAAATATGATATATATACCATTGTGCAATTTAGAATTTATAAAATATTTATTGAATTTAAAAATTTTCGTGCATAACACGGGGTTCATGCTAGTAACTATAATTACAACACTGAAGGTGTGTAATCGTAATTTTGCAAGAGGCAAGGGGTATTTGTGTATTTAGATTTAAATCAAGGGATGTCAATATAATTTAGGGTTATTTACACGTAGACACCCTCTCTGAATGCAAACTTACACTTTTTCTCAAAAAAATATTGAAATTATATTTACACCCCCTCTGAAAATTGTCTGTTTACACTTGACCCCCTTTTGTTAGAATTTGCATGAAAAATGTTGATGTTAGAAAAAAAAAATTAAATAAGTTTTCAATTTTACCCCTCATTTAACATTCTCATATAATAATTTTTCACTTATAAAGAAAAAATAAAATAATGTTAACCTCACTCCATATATATATACATTACATTTATGTTCTCATAAGTACAAAAATATTAATGAGAATGTTCACTGATTGGCAAAATTGAAAATTTTATGTAATTTATTTTGCTAACTTAAATATTTTCCATTTAAACTCTAACGGAAAGAGATCATGTGTATACGAAGAATTTTCAGAGGGGGTGTAAATATAATTTTAAAATTCTTTTGGAGGAAAGTGTAATTTTATATTTTTAGAGGGAATTTAGGTGTAATTAACCCTATAATTTATCCTTTGATATACGTACATACAAAAACATTTGGTTATAATTATAGGATTCAAAATTGTTGAAAAAATATCAAATAACAATCTTGAAGTTGTGCATGAAGTCGTCATATTATAAATAATTAGTAATATATCTATAATGACAATATAAATATAACGACAATCATATTTATTTTCACCACATTGTTCCTATACATGCATTTATCTATAATAACAACTTTATAAACAATTGTTTTGACACTAATTATACCTAGTGATAATACTTACTTAAATATTGCAACTATTAAAATCATTGTGATGACAATATTAAAATTCCTGTCACCTTAATACATATAAGGGTAAATTGCGTAACACCCCCCTGTCTTTTAGGAAAATAGCGCAAAATTCCCCTGTATTGTTAGAATAGGGGACCATGTAAGCCAATTTTTGGCAGGAATATGTAACCTATGTCTAGACAATTTTTTGGTATTTGATAAAAACATTTACGAATAAAGAAGTGAAAATTCATATGGCAATACTTTGTTTACGTTCACTTATCTGCATTTACATTTCTGTTCACTACGCAAACAAAGCCCACGGACTGAGAAACGATTTCGGGGACTGGGACTACGCTTGGAGGTAGGTCCATGAAATCAGTCTTACCGAATCAGTCCGGAAATCACCAAGTCAAGGAATCCCGAAAATGGGTACCGGGATTCCCTTTGAGACTTGCACTAAGCATCTGCTGTCGTATTTCATCGACGGGTGATGAAGGTCGTCTAAGCAGTGTTAGTGGGTCAGCGTGCTAGGAAGCAGCTGACTGAGGTGACTCGTGGGAACCGTCTTACGGAGGACCTTGAGTATGGTCAGCAAGGTATGACGTGTATTCCCAGTTCCAACAGTACAGGCCAGGTCCTTTGACTTGAGGAACTGCTGAGTTTACCTGTGCATCAGGTCTGTATCTTAGATATGGTGAGAGATTGCCAAAATACTCTTGAGTAGTCATAAGCCATGTCTAGTGCAGCTCGGGTGTACAAAGTGACAGTAGTTTCCAAGAAAGGATCTGTCTCCTGTCAAAAGGTATTGACAGTTGAGTCTCATGTATGCTCTGTGTCTTGTCCCTGAAATCTGTGGGCCACAGTAACTGAACAGAAGGGAAAGGTTTCCCTTGCGGCGTTTAGTAAGGACAGACCGACACTTAGGTCCAAAATGGGTACCTGCATTTTCCATGCCCTAGACCCTAAGTGATGAGACCGAAGATAGAAGGACAAGTATACTGTTAGAGCCTAAATGTTCATCCCCGAATATTTCACCTAGTCTCTAGTGACATGGACCGTTGCTAGATGGCCACCCATGGTAACGGACGGATTCTAGGAATTCGACCAAGTCTAGCTGAATGGTGAACCTAAAGAGTCACACACTATCCACACACACTTAGTATTTAATTTGGAATTAAATATTGGAGTAAAGGAATGATTAAATTAGATTTAATTGGGTCCTATATTTTCTTGGAGAAATTAATTCCTTCTATTTGATAAAGGGAATTAAATTAATAAATAGGATTTATTGAAAGGGTTGATTTAATGGGCTTAGAATAAATAATAATATTTATTTATTATATTATATTTATTCTTTTAGCCTTTTGGAATATTTAATAGGATTCAAATATTCCATTAAATTAAAATCAACGGTTGAGATGGAAAGGGGAGATGGAAGGCTAGGATTCGTTTGACTAGGTCAAACACTAGTTTGACTAGGACTTTGACTAGGTCAAAATCCTAGTCAAATTAGAGTTCTTAGAGTTGGAGTTTAAAGAGGATTAAACTCCTCCTCTATATAAACCTCTAGCTTCCAACAATTGAAGGATGATGATTCTTAAAAACACACACAACACACACTCTCCCCTCTCCATATCTCTCGTCCGCCCCCTCTCTCTCTCTAGCAAGAAAATATTCATTAGTTCTTTTTGTTCTTGGAACATTAGAACTTAGATGAATCAATACCGTTAATTGATAACGTGTTGTTGATTCATCCACTCCAAAAATAATACACTTGTTCGTTGCTAGCACGACGTGCAAGATACGTGGGTGGATCGTGTATCACGATTTGGAGGGTCTCAAGAACGAGATCTCGGTGCAAAACGGGAACAACGCGAGTAGCCGTTTTGAAGACGAAAACGACAACGGGTAGGTCTCGTTTTACCTTTTCGTCCCTCTTTAATTTTCAACTCTATGGCCTCCATGATTTCTTTATTTGTTATATGATCATGAGATACACCGAATGCCCGGGAACCTCAAGGGCACACCCCTTGAGCGTGTTTCTTTTCAATTAAAAGCATGCCTTTTATTTTTGTAAATTTATTTTTATCGCGCTTCCGCATTCGCGCAATTCCCGGGACGATCCACCGATTTCTTTCATGTATTATGATTATATGCAAAAAAAAAAAAAAAAACCCTGTATTATTTAAAAGGCGGCAAAATACCCCCTCTCCGTTAGATTTTAACGGAGAGTGATTAGCACGCTCGGGTGGTGCGAGTTGGCCTCATTTTTGGTTGTTTTTACTGTTACATTTACTTAGCAAATGTCCATTTTGCCCCTTTTGTTAGACATTTAAGTGTGCAAATCCCACTCTCACTTTGCAATGAGCATCATTTAAAAAAAATAAATAATATTGATTAGTTTAATTTATTATTTAGTTTTAATATATTTTACTAAATTATATTTATTTATGAAATATATTAACTAAAATACCTAATATATATATATATAATTTAAAAAATTAAAAAATTAAATTAACAAATCCCAACACAAAAATTTATATACTAAAATTCACTTTTTAAATTTAAAGTATATTTATTTATAGAATATATTAATTAAATATCAAAATAGTAAAAACCTAATTAAAATATTTTAAGTTATATTATTTATAAATAATATTTATATTAAAATTACCATGTTTTTAAAAATAAAAATTAATAGTTCTTTTATTTTTAGATTTTGAATAATTAAATTATTTTTTGCTTCATTTTTAAAGAAATATTTTTCAAGTTCAGATTTATTTCATATGTATATATATATATTTATATAAAATAAACATATTACAAACAATAAAAATAAATAAATTTTTGTTAAGAAAAAAAGAAAAAAGAAAAAGAAAAATGCCTCCGCCTTCTTGGCCATAGATTTGGTAGACCGAGAAGAAATGGGGGGCGATGGAGGTCGCCCCCAATTGAGGGGCGACGCGACGGCGAGGTCGCCGCTTTCCGTGGGGGCGCCATCGCCCTGTTTGGCTTGCGCAGGGCGACGGTGAGGTCGCCTAGAGTCGTCGCCGCCCACAGTGGCGACGGCAATAATGTAAATATCATATACATGTATGATTGTATATATATATATATCTAACTATAATATATATAAATGTGTAAATATACATATACATATCTATAACTGTATATATATATATATATATTTAATATAACATATATTTTTAGAATAACTTAAAATATGAACAGTTCATTTTTAACTATTGAAGATCAATGGCTATCATGACAAGGGTATAACGATCAACTCTTTAAAAAAATTAACGATGTTAACCTTAACTAACGGAAGGGAGAGTGTGCTTTATTTTTGAAAAATACAGGAATTTTTTTGCCTATCAAATTAACACAAGAGGGTTTTTAGCTAAAAAAATATAACACAGGGGAATTTTATGCAATTTATCCTACATATAATTAGGACTTTACTGCATTTGTTCCTATAAATATAGGTGTTTGATATTTTGGTCCTTTAAAAATAAAAGTTGCTATTTGGTACACATATTTTGTCGAAAAAGAACACATGTATCCTCATATTTAAGCCCACACATGATTTGCACTTGCTAATTTCTGAAAGATTTAGAACTTTCGACAACATATGTCATCAAATTGCAAAATTTACATAACTAATGAACTGAATCGCAAGTTCAATTTCTTATAAGTAAAATGCCAAATACCTATAATTATAGGACAAAAATTGCAGTAGAGTCTATAATCAATGACAATTTGAATATTGTTACTTCAAACTTTTTATCACTATATATATATATATATATTTGTTATTAAGCTCGTGAAAGTGAAGTTGCCCTATCAAAATTTGTTACTAATTATTGTATATATAATTAGCACATTATTCTTGATGAGTGAGTACAATATCTTCTTATTATATAGTATAAAGGACAAATAATTTTATATAATTAGTTGTAAAGTAATAAATTATTAAGCTATTCAATTACGTACGAAGAAACAAAATAAAATCTTCATTCATGACTTCCTGCAGGTAGGATTTAGGGCTGGAGATCTCTAATTTTCAGGTCTCTACTAAGAAAGAGTCTGTTTTTAGTTCTTTTTTCTGAAAACAATGTCCATCACCCAACATATAAATTCTAATTATTATACATGTAATGATTAAAAATTTTAATTTCAGTTTATCGACCAAAAAAATTATATATATAAAAGAAATTGTTTATGAATTATCTCTCTCTAAGTAATTAAAGTAACATACGTGACATTGCTTAATTTATTTCCTTGAACCTATAATGCGCGGATAATTTAAATAAAGTATCATGTGCAGTAATATGGTATTGATCATGGACGGCTCGATATTCACGACGTAGCTTGAAATGAATAAAGAGGTCTGTGACCTGAGGAATGCAAATAGCCAACCAACTTTATATGAATGCAACCTGTTACTTAGAATATTCAACCAACCATGAGCACGAGTAAACAAATCCACACAACGACACACTTGGGTCGAGCACGAATTGGGGGCTTTGTGAATTTGAATCACCAAACCTAATATGCTAGATTGACAAAGCAAGGTTTCGCTAAAACTAAAAAAAGGATATAAACTCTTCAAAATATGAGAACTTTCTCAATATTTCTTATATTTAAATAAATTCTTGGTTCTTCCCATTTACATGGCTGATACATGCCTTTTATAGGCCAAAATACTTCCAAATTGACCACACATGTCCCCAAGTGACTCCTTGGTGATGTACATTCAATAATTAGTTAAAAAATGACTCAAAACTATGCATTCTTGGTAAAAAAAAGTAAAATTTTTAGACTTCCATGTGAATATGAAAATTGGTGCATTGTATGTGATAAATGCACTTTGAATGTAATTAAGAAGTCTTCTTTGACCACATGGCTGCACTTGGAAGAAATTTGACCTCTTATTATGGGCTTCCTTGGGCTTGAATTATTGAAATTAAGCACTCATGTTGGGGCCTCCAATTGTGACTTGATCCCTTAGCAAATATTAAGTTGTATTGGGCTTGAATTGCTTCTTGCATTCTCTTCAACCTTCCTCTTGTCATTGACCCACTTCCAATGGTTAATTCTTGGTGCAATTGATCTTGAATTTCTTTAGCTCGTTGGATGCCCTCGGTGTTCTCATCATCCTCCCCCTCTTGAAAAGGAGTCATCCTCGACTCTTTATTATTTACAGCATAATTAAAATGATAAGAACCTTACCAAATCCTTGCCACACTCTTTTTTTTTCTCTCTTTATTTTTTTTTCCACTTGTGTTTCACTCCTCACTTAATAAGCTGACAACTCTTGACTCTCAATGATAGTCTCACTACACTCAAGACGCTCTAATCTAAAACTTATGCAACTCGATGCCTTATCTAGCGAATTCTTTTCTCAACCAAGTATGTGTAGATGGACAATTCAAATCTACCCGTTGCAAGAAAATAGTCGAAAGAAGCTAGGTACAACTTGGGGAATCAAGATCAGTTGGCTTACAAGGATAGTAGAAAAGTATCGCTAGGAAACAATAACATAATCTGATTTTTTCTTTCTTTTGTTCTTTTATTCCTTCAATGGCCCCTTTTTTCACTTTTATATTTTTTTTGGCCTACTTTTTTTTGAACGATTTTTTCTCCTTTTTTTTTGTTGCTCGTTTGGTTTTTTGTTTGAGCTTTTTCTCTTTCTCTTTTTTTTTTTTTCCTTTGTAGAGATAAAACTAAAGATAATAATGGGGTACGGAAGCTTGGTGGTGTAAGATAAAAGTTAGGTGGAACTTGGGATAACCTACCGTGTGAACCGAAGGCTCTGATGCCACATGATATGGTATTGACCATGGGTGGCCCGATCTTCACGACGTAGGCTTGAAATGGATAAAGAGGTCCGTGACCTGAGGAATGCAAATAGCCAACCAACGTTATATGAATGCGACCTGCTACTTAGAACATTCAACCAACCACGAGCACAAGTAAACAAATACACACAATGATACACTTAGGTCGAGCACAAATTGGGGGCTTTGTGAATTTGAATCACCAACATAATATGCTAGATTGACATAGCAAGGTTTCACTAAAGCTAAAAAAAAGGATATAAACTCTCCAAAATATGAGAACTCTCTCAATATTTTCTTAAACTTAAATAAATTCTTGGTTCATCCTATTTACATGGCTGATACATGCGTTTTTATAGGCCAAAACACTTTCAAATTGACCACACATATTCCCAAGTGACTCCGTGGTAGATGTACATTCAATAATTAGTCAAAAAATGACTTAAACTATGCATTCTTGGTCAAAAAAGAGCAAAATTTTTGGACTTCCATGTGAGTCCGAAAATTGGTGCATTGTATGTGATAAATGCACTTCGAATGTAATTAAGAAGTCTTCTTTGACTACATGGCTGCACTTGGATGAAATTTAACCTATTATTATAGGCTTCCTTGGGCTTGAATTATTGAAATAAGTACTCATGTTGGGCCTCCAATTGTGACTTGATCCCTTAGCAAATATTAAGTTGGATTGGGCTTGAATTGCTTCTTGCATTCTCTTCAAGCTTCCTCTTGTCATGGGCCCACTTCCAATGGTTATTTTGGGGTACAATTGATCTTGAATTTTTTTAGCTCGTTGGATGCCCTCGGTGTCTCATCATGTAGTATCCGACACACAATGGACACTGGCATCACGCATTCGACACATATTGGACATGTCATTCGTGTGCCCAAAGATATATAATAAAACATATGGTGTCTAACAGGCCAAACAACATATCCAAACACATTTTGTGGTCTTTTTTTCTTTAATTTCAAAAAAATTGTGGCTAAGGTAGAATAGAAAAAAAAAAAAAAAAAAACTCTACTTCTCATATGAAATGAAGCGTTTTTCTTTCTTCCCCTCTACTTTCTCTCTCTTTCTATATGATTTCTTCAATCTCTTTTCATTTTTTCTCTTCCATTCCAATTTATTTTGTGGCTGAAATTACTAATGGTTATGATGTATTGACTAATTTGGATGATTAGAAACTTTTATGCGTACTTTTTATTGAAGATTGACAATTAATGACATGATTATGCATATTTTTTAAATCATGTGTTTTGGTTAAGAACTTATAGGGTGAATAGCAATTTACCCCCCTGTATTAAAGAAAAGAGCAGTTTACCCCCCTATAAGTTTAAAAATATAGCACACTGGCTACCTATACAATTTGAATGCCTATTTAGGAGTAAAAAGACAGAAATGCCCCCCTTTATTTTTGACCCCCAAAACGTGGACTACAACATGACTGACATTAGAGAGATAGGTTGGAGGGATTTTTTTTGAGAGAAAAAACCGTAATTCTGTAGAAATCCAGCATAACGTTGGAAAAAATTGAAAATTTTGTGTAAATCTTAGCCTAAATCCGTGTGAATCTAACCCTAAACTAAAGAGGTAAAACTGTAGTTGTTGAATTAATTAGGGATCGAAAAAAAAAAAGGGACAGTGGTTTCAAAGTGGCGATTTCAGAGGGAAAAAGAAATCTTAAACCGTTTGGATTCTGGAGAAGGTTGTGAAATAGGCGATTCCAGTGTTCGCTGCAAATCGGTAAGTAATGTTTTTTGCTGAATTTTTTTTTGTTCGATTTTTTTTTTCAGATCTGCTATATTTCTCATTTTTTCTTGTACTTTTTTTTGTTTCGCAATTCTGTTCTACATTACAGAAGACGTCCTTGCTGAGTATTGAGAAAAATGACGGTTAGTAACAAAGATCCCCTTTTTGCTCTTTTAGGGTTTTTGGATTTGTGCTGATTTGTATGTTTTTTATGCGATGAACTATGTATATGTATGTGTTCTTGTGTTTGGTGTGCTATTTATAGCAATAAATGTATAAATATTTATCTTCTTATGATTTGTAATTTTTTTGTTAAAGATTGGTTATGTCTGTTGTGTGATATACTTTATTCGATTTATTGTTTATGCTTTGTGGTCCCCAAATTTTTATTGTCTATTTTTTTTCTTCTACTTATATGCAGAACTTTGAAACTCATACCATTGAGTTTTGGTGGGGTGGACATTTTGTGTCTACTCCTACTCATAAATACATAGGGGGTAGAAAACATGTATTTGAAAATGTTGATCTTGATTATTTAGGACTGCTTGAACTGAGGGGAATTTATGAACAATGTGGAGGAAGAAGTAATTGTATAAGATTTTATTACAGAAGGCTAGGGATGGGGTTTTATATGGGTTTGAGGATGATAAAAAGTGAATGTCCAGACCTTTGTTGTGTTGATTTACAAAATGCATACAAAGGGGTGGACATTCCTGTTGAAATTTATGTGGTTGAGAAAGAAGGGGAGCCTATGCTAGTGGGAGATAGTGAGGGGAATGAAATCATAACTAAAAATGATGAGGAAATCATGGGACTGTTAGAAGGGATAAACTTTGATGATATTGGGGAATTTGAGGGAGAAAGGGTTGATGAAGAAGGGGTTGGGACAGGGGTTGAGGGTGTTGTAGGTGTATCTGAAGAAAGAGTTGGGGCAGGGGTTGAGAAAGAAGGTGTAAGTGGGGTTAGGGGACTGAACAAGGGTAAGAGAAAAATGACCCAAAATCAAAATTCAGCTGACATATCAAAGTCAGAGTTTGATGACTCCTCTAACTCTGATTATGTCCAACCTGCTGATACATTTGATGATAGTGATGAGGCCCCTAGTTTTTGTTTAGAAGACCTTCAAGACTCTAGTGATGATGACATATTCATGAGTAAGAATCCCAGCAAAAAGCACTTGATGAAGAAACTAGAGAAAATTGTAAAGAAACAGAGAAAATTGAAAAAAAAGAATACTGAAACAGCTGACATAATTGGAGAGGAAGATTGGTATAGTGATCCTCAGAATGAGTTAGAAATTGAGGGTCTGCATGTGTCTGATGATGAAAATGATGAAGAGGGGAACCCAAAACATCATATTTTTAAGGAAAATACAAGTTTGAAGAATCTGGAATTCGTGTTGGGTTAACTTTTGAAAATGCTCAGCAGTATAGGGAGGTTTTAAGATATTGGCGTGAAAGAAAAGAGTATGACATTGAGTTTTTAAAGAATGAAAATCGTAGAATCACTACTAAGTGACAACATGATGGGTGTCAATAGAGAATCCATGCATAACCCATCATGAAAGGTCCTACTTTTCAAATTAAAACATTCAAGGGTGAACACACTTGTGCAAGGACTTATGACAACAGTCTTGCAAAGTCTTCTTATTTGGTAAAAAGATTGGAAAACATGGTAAGGGATAATCCACAAATTCCAATTTCTCAATTGAAGAATACAATCATAAGAAAGTGCAATGTGGAAGTCATTAGATTGAAAGTAATAAGCGCAAAAACAGCAGCACTTGAGGCAATAAGGGTGGAAGATTCACACCGGTTTGAGAAATTGTGGGACTACTTTGAAACAGTTAGGAAACATAATATTGGGGCCAAATTGTTGTTAAAAGACGTTGATGGTTCAAATCCTCCTGTCTTTGAAAAATTATACCTCAGTTTTTTTTGCAATGGAAGCTGCTTTCCTATCTGGTTGTAGGCCAATCATTAGCCTGGATGGCTGTTTTCTAAAAACATGCTATAAGGGGCAGTTATTGGTGGCTATTGGGAGGTATGGAAACGACAATATGGTTCCCATAGCCATTGTTTTTGTACCTGTTGAAAATAGACAGACATGACAATGGTTTTTGGAGGAGTTGTTCGATGACATAGGGGGAATGGGAACTGCAAAATGGAGTTTCATTTCAAATAGACAGAAAGGGTTAATGAAGCATTGAAAGATCTAGTGCCTGAGAGAGAACATAGGTACTGTTTGAGACACATGTACCAAACCTTCAAGGTGAAGTTTAAGTTTCAGGAGCTTAAGCAATATTTTCGGAGGGCTGCATCTACAACCAATAAAAAGGACTTTGAAAACATACATGAAAAAGATTGATGAATTGGACCCTAAAACATCAATTTCAATTGATATTGCAGCTGAGTGGTTGAAGAAAATACCTTATGAACATTGGTGTAGGTCCTTCTTTCCAACACACAGTAAATGTGATATTTTTGTAAACAATCTGAGTCAAAGTTTTAACAACTACATTTTTGAAATTTCTTTGCCGTTGTGTTGGTATCGTGTCATGTCCATATCGTCATGTATGTCTCAATACGTCATAACCTTGAACTCATTTTTCTGGAAAATATCCCCCAAACTTCTCAAAACAAAACCAAATAGAGCCAAGTAATTAATTGGCCTTTGGAGATTGTACGCAGTAATCTTTCTTTTTTCTTTTTTTTCATTTTTAAGTTATCTCTTTATTCATTTTCATTGTTTTTGGGTATGGAAATAGGACCGGTATGTATGAGGGCAAATTCAATGATTTGGCTTATTTTATTTTATTTTACTTTTGGATGAATATTGATGTCTTGAGTTATTGATCAACAAGTTAAAGAGTTAAAAAAAATTATATTTCGTCCCATAATTTAGGCCACATAATTTTTAAAAATTGTTATTTCATTCGCTATGTATATGATGAATATCCATCATAATAAAAGTCGTCATCCTGCTCAAGCTATAAAGCGCTGGGATTTTGACATCCAAACTATAGAAAAATAGTGAAATTTTTCTTGCCATTTAATTACTTGGGGAAATGATGAAATTTTTTTATTGACATTAATTGTTTATTATTTTAAATTAATAAATTTACAAATCTCTTAAAATGGAATTAAATAATATATACAATAAAATATTAAGTGATAATTTTAAAATATTATTAAAAAGATCTATCAATCAATAATAAGTTTGATTTTGTAACAACATATTTATTAGTGACAAGAATTATGTATAAAGTTATTACTACAAAAATTAGTGACATATTTATAATAATATTTTAGTGACAACATAAACATAGTAACAATTATATTTTTGTTCACTATATATGTATATATATGTAGTTAAAACTTTATGGACAATTTTCTCTTTTGGCTTAGTACTAGAGATGACATGGGTCAGGATCAACTCGACTTGGACTCGCCCCGTCTGAGGCGGGTTTTGAAGTTATAATCGAATCCAGAGGTGGCTAGCTGGTCTTTATGTTTTAGACCCAAACTCAACCCCTTTAATATTTTATATTTTTCCACATACTTATATAAAGTATATTTATACATATATGAATAAATTAGTGCATAATTTAGTTATACTTACATATAATGTATTAGTGCTTTTATAAATTAAAATACCAATATAAAAAATAGTTTATACACACTTTAACATATATATATATATATATAAATAACACATATTTTTAAAACATGCACATATAAATTTATTAAAAAAAAAGGTTTAATCTTTTAACAATGTTACTGGCATATATTTATAATATTATGATAAAATTATTTTTAAAATATAAATATGGTTTAAATTTTTGAATCGAATCCTACCTATTAGGTCCTAAATTCAAGATGGATCGAATATCGAGTTCAAACATACCCACCTCAAATACAAATGTACTTCAATTGCCTCTTTGTTGCGAATATACTTCCCTATCCTTTTTCAAGAGTTCATCAAGAATCATCATAGTTTTTCTTGCAATTGACTCCCTGATCTTCCCTTACATAAACCTTGTTGGAGGATGCTTGCTGATAACTCATGATTCAAATGTGGAACTTCCAGTATGGCTCTCGAAAACCTTTGTATGTATTCTGTCAAACTTTCATACTCTCGTTGCACCATCGTGAAGATATAGGATGCGGTTTTGGGGTATCTTTTGTTGATGGAGAAGTGGTCCAAGAATCGTTGTGATAGCAGCTCAAAACTTTCAAGGGTGTGCATAGGTAATTGGTTAAACTTGCCCTGGATTTTTTTGCTAATGTGGTGTAGAAAATTTTGTAGAATCCGACATCGCTTAAGTCAAGAAAATATGCTTTGGCTAAGAATTTGTCCAAGTGGTCTTTAAGGTTGCCGATTTTGTTATATATTACCATGCTCGAGATTTACATTCCTTGAGGTAGAGCCTCTGCCAATATTTGCATTGAGAAAGGGCTTCTTCTCACGAGTGTGATAGCTAGCGGTAAGGGATTGTGTGTGGTACTTCGGAGGCGAGAAGCATTCTGGAAGCGCAAGGTGTTTTCCCTTTCGCTGCTGGTGGCAGCCCCTTCTCGTGCTCTGTCTCTATTCATTCTCTATCCACCTCCTCTCCCTCCTCAGAGAAGGGGTTGGGGGGGGGGGGGGGGGAGGAATGGCTGGAGGTTAGGCTTGACTACTTCGTAAATCTTCCTCCATCAACATGTATTGGGGCTCATCCTCCCTAAACTCGCTATCCCGGGGGCTGAGGGTGTACCACGGCCTTGGCAAGGAAAACCGAAGGGAGAAGGTTCTCTTTGATGATTGGCCATAAACTGAAAATGGCACTTTCTACAATATGAGCGAATGCTTCTTCCATCATCTGTTGGAGTGCTTCTTGTGTCATCTGGACCATGCGAGCTTGGGGTCTTAGAGGTGGCAAGCCATCCTCTTCCATCCCGAACTCTCCTTGTCCCTGCCTTTGATTTCGGGGAGGATTCAAATTCATGTTTTACAAAGAAGGAAGTTCTCCCTCATTGTAAGGGTGCCCCTCCCGACCCATTTTGTTGTTTGCTCCAAGGTCTTTCTTTGGATCACGCTTCCATTCTTAGTACCAAGACTGTATGTCCACCACAAACGGAGCCAAATAGATATTGCACAAAAACTAATTTACGCAATAATCAAATAAAATAAGTTAAAATATTTGTATTATATGTATAAAGGCCTAAGGAGGTGATTGGTATGTAAGAATGAATTTGGGGGAATGTAATTTGCCCCCTGTGATAAGGAAAATGAGCAAGAAAAAAAAACCCTATAAAAACAAAAAAGCAATTGACCCCCTTTTGTTTTTAGAAATGAAGTAAAAAAATCCTAACGCATTTTGAGAATGAAGTGCCTTTTTTTATTTTTTCTTATTGTTGTTTAAATTAAAAATTTAAAATAACATTTATGTCCTTATTTAAAAATCGTTGGATCTTGATTTTGATCTAAAATTTAACTAATAGATCAATGGTGTAGATTTAATCTAATTGGAATTAACAGTTAAAGTTTAAATAAATATATAATCAAAATTATATATATTATATATAATTAAATTTGAATATATATAAACTTATATAATAAGACCAATATATATATATATAGATATAGAGTGAGAGAGAAAAGGAGAGGTGGGTGTCAATAGGAACGAGAGGAGCGGGAGGTGCCGTGGTTGGGGAGGAAGGGGAAGGAGAAAGGGCAGTGACGAGTAGAAGAGAAAGGGGAAGGTGCAGTAGCGAATTTGGGGAGAATGGGAAGGGGTGGATCTGGCGAGGAAAGGGAGAGGGTAGGCGCGGGAGGGTGAAAAGCTCGCCAGTACGACTTGGAAGGTTGTCCTAACACGACTTAAGAGTTGCTTTAGTTGCTTTATTTCAGTTTTGTTCTGATGTCACATTTGGTGTGTAAAACGTGTACACGCTTGTTTAAGTTGTTAGCGTTTTTGTTTTGCTATGGGCATATGAAAGTGTTTGGCACCCTTTGTTTTGCTACTAATACACACCCCCAAAAGAAGAAGTTTGATCCTAAGGCCGTTAAAGGAATCTTTGTTGGGTATGTTGTAGGGCAGAAGGCTACAAAATTTTTGATCTAAACAAACAAAGGATATTTATCTCTAGGGATGTTGTTTTCCCTGAAGAGGTGTTTCCCTATGTAGGTAGACAATTGGACCCTGTAACATGCCCTATAAACATAGATCTCGAAGAAGAAGATGAAACCCTATCATCCTCACCAAAGAAGGCCACTATAGAATCTGTCGCTTTGGAAGATAATTCCACTGATCAATGCATGGAACCATCTCGCAGGTCAACACGTATTACTACTAAACCTGCATGGATGAATGACTTTTATTGTAATCAAACCACTATGGATCAAGGTGAACTGTCTATTGCTGCTTTCTCCCCCATGTATGCTTGCTTTCTGGTTGCTCTTGCTAACAAACAGGAACCACGAAGCTATATTCAAGCTATTAAGCATGAAGAATGGAGAACAACCATGCAGGCTGAGCTGGCTGCACTTGAGAGGAACAACACTTGGGACATTACAACCGTTCCAGAAGGAAAAAAGGCCATTGGTAGTAGATGGATATACAAGCCGAAACTGAATAGTGATGGCACAATTAACAAGTACAAGGCCCGTTTAGTAGCAAAGGGGTACACCTAAGTGGAAGGGGTTGACTACATTGAAAGTTTCTCACTAGTAGTAAAATCAGTCACAGTCAGAACACTCTTGGCTGTGGCAGCTATGTCAAATTGGCATCTACATCACATTGACATAAATAATGCTTTCCTACATGGACACTTAGATAAGGAATTGTACATAAAACCTCCTGAAGGTTATCCAGTCCCTGAGGGACATGTATGTAAACTGAAAAGGCCACTCTACGGGCTCAAGCAGGCTTCAAGGCAATGGAACACTGAATTCACCACAAGGATAGGGGAACTTAGCTTCAGTCAATCCAAAAACGACTACTGTTTGTTTACTAAATCCTCTCCCTCAGGCTTTTTAGCTCTCTGGTTTATGTAGATGACATATTACTTGCAGGAAATTCCCAAGAAGGGATCCAGGAGCTGAAAACCTATCTTGACAAACTCTACTCTATCAAAGATCTAGGGGAAGCCAAGTACTTCCTAGGTCTGGAAATTGCTAGAAGCCCTGAAGGTATTGCAGTAGCACAGAGAAAGTACATCAAAGACATGGTAGCTGATGCAGGAATCACCCAGGCCAGAACCACCACCACACCTCTGCCCACTGGGATAAAATTCGCCTCTGAAGCAGGTAATCTCCTTGAACATCCTGAGGTATACAGGAGACTAATCGATCGCATTTTATATCTAGGTTTTACATGGCCGGACATATGTCATGCGCCACAACAACTCAGTCAGTTCATGCAAGCACCATGCAAACAACATTGGGATGCGGATGTGGATCTCCTAAGGTACCTTAAAAGGACAGTCAACAAGGGACTTTTCTTTGCAGCAAAGAATGAACTTCAGTTGAAGGCTTCAACTGATGTTGACTGGGCCGCTTGTGTCGACACAAGAAGATCACTCACTAGCTACTGCGTGTTTCTTGGACAGTCCCTTATTTCCTGGAAAACGAAGAAACAAAATACAGTCTCAAGATCAACGGCCAAAGCTGAATACAGGAGCCTGGGGACCACGACTTGTGAAATAGTCTGCATTTTCAACTTACTGCAAGACCTGGGACTTAAGGCACCCACTCCAATACCTTTGCTGTGTGACAATCAAGCAACACTTCACATATTAGCGAATCTGGTGTTTCATGAGAGTATGAAACATCTGGAAATCGACTGTCACTTAGTTAGGGGACAGTATAAGGAGGGGTTCTTGGCACCGCATCATGTACCGTCACGTCTGCAGTTGGCAGATTTGTTTACAAAGATGCTTACGGGGCCAATCTTCTCAAATTTGGTTTGCAAGTTGGGCTTGATGACCTTCATACCAAGTCCACCTTCAGCAGGGGGTGAAAAGCTCGCCAGTGTGACTTGGAAGGTCGTTCAAACAAGACTTTAAGAGTTGCTTTAGTTGCATTATTTCTGTTTTGTTCTGATGTCGCATTTGGTGTGTAAAACGTGTACACGCTTGTTTAAGTTGTTAGCGTTTTTATTTTGGCTGGTTTGTTAATTAGCGGTTTATTAGTTAGATCGGTTAATTAGCAGTTACTTAGGTAAATCACCTCTATTAATAGAGGTCTTGTTGTTCACTGAATACAACACTGTACTTCCAAAAATTCGATAGAGTGAAACTTCTCCATTTTCTTGAGCCGATTAACCATGGTTGCCTTCGATCTAAAACTTCCTTCTTTTCAGGGGGAGGGAGATGGGTGCGGTGACGGAACAAGGGGAGGGCGATGGGGGTGCCGGCGGCGAGAGGGAAGGGAGATCGGGGCACGAGGGAAGCAGCAATGGTGGTTGTTTCGACAAAGAAGAAGAAGATTAAAAACGAAAAATATATATTATTTTTATGAACAATATATTTTATATATATCAAATATATATATAATAATATTTTTATTGGTTAAAAACCATGTTCAGATGCAACAGGGGTGTGTTTAGTGTACTACCGTGTCCAAAGGGGTAAATTATTATATATATATATGTATATATTTATTTATTTTTTACAGCGAGTTTTTTTTCACATTTCTCTTATCGCAGGGGTAAATTGCATTTTCCCTAATGTATAAATGGGGTACAATCTCCAACATGCAGCAAGCTTTCCAATACACTTGAATAGACTTCCAATGCTAAGGTTCTACTTTTTTATTTTTCATCCACCTCTCATATGAGAGAATGTATGGTGGTATTTATACTATTGTTCTATAAATGCCAAGTTGTGGCTTGTTACTATTTTTCCCCTCGTCTCTTTATGTTTTGCTAAATATGCTAGCTTCTAGGGAGGTTTGGGAAGTAATTTCTTCTTTATCCTTCTTCAATGCATTCCTAAAATTGAGCTACCATTAAATGTGATTCCCCACAAATCATGCCCCATTGATCTTGGTAATAAAGGGACTTAAGTAGACCAGATTCTTTCCATATCAATATTATTGGTAAATTTCAATCCCAAAGTATATGCACATCAAACATATTAACGAGGACAGTGAAATACCAATCTCATCAATTTTGTATAGCTTGAAACAAATAGACTTCTTTTTCAAATATGTTTGTATCACAAACGTATCTGCCCTCCATGAACGGATTTAATTTCGGATGTAACCATTTTTTCGGTCCAGCTCATACGTCCAGAAAAGGCAGTTTGAGTCTTATTCAATGGTGTACTCTAAATCCCAAAAATTATTTGGTGATTCTCCACTAAGATAGCTAATCACATTTTGAGGTGTAGGATATTATATGTTATCTATGTAATGACAAAATGTAACAAATGATGTCAAAATTTGAATTTATAAATTTCTTATTTATAGTAGAGCCACAAAAACTTATAATCCCTTGTAAATTGTTTTTTTTATTATAATATCTTATCAATTAATGATAAGATATATTCAGTTATTATCCATTCCATCAATATAATAAGATAAATCCGACTGCACATTGTCTCTAATTATGGATAATCATTCTAACATACATGAACAAAAAAGCTTAAAACAAGCTTAATATTAAATTCCAGATGTGGATTCAAACCATCATTTAACATCATTAATGATATTTGCAAACTTGTACAGAAGTCTATCCTAGTAGTTTAACTTAAATTCCAAAGTTGCACATAAATATGAGTTTGAGCTATATGAATTTCAGATCAACCACGTTCTCTATTTTTCATATATCTGAACACTTTCAAAGTCATGCCAAGTTTTATTAAAGTGGGACAAATAACAAATTACTCTTGTAGATAAGTCGTACTGTCCATAGTAGTGCTTTTTTTTTTTTTTTAATATGTTTGTTGATTTAAAAATATTAATATATTGAATTATTAAAATATTGATGTATTGAATTAGTATTTGAATTTGAATGTAATGGATAACGTATTAATGAATCGAATCTTATTCAAGAAAAACAAATTACGTGTAGACAGGTAGATTGGACGTTTTCTTAATTATTTTCGTTATCATCCACATAAATCGATGGCGGCTGAAATTTTGATTAGTTAATTACTAATGTATAATTAGGAAGAAATTATTATTATGTTTTTGTTGACAAAGAAAAAGGAAACTTTTCTTTAAACGAACAACCCACCAATCAAAGGAGTCCAAAGATTACAAACATCTCCAGCACAAGAGAGAACCAAGCAACCATATACATCTCAACAAACGATGAAACACAAAAGCACAAACCATGAAATTAACTCGCCCTTGCTTAGGATTCTTCGAGGCTCGCCTTGGTTCTATTAAACCAAGCATATCAAAATCATGGAGGAATCTTCTTCTGCAGTACACAACATCCATAGGTGATTCCTCTCTGTTCCCAATGAGCAATAAATTTCGAGAACTCCAGAGCTTCCAAGCTATCACAATTGCCAATCTGTATTCCCATGATTCAAGCTTTGTCGAGAGCGAACCAACCCAATTTTCAGCAGAGTTGCCGCAAACACACATAGTGTGCCATGGTAGGTTAGAAAAAGCCCATGTCTTACGAGAAAAAGGACAACCCAACATCACATGTTCATCATCTTCATCTGATTCAACACATTTCGGACAACCCCCTGAATCTATAAATGACGTCTACGGAAGTTTATTGAGGTGGACAGAATCTGTTTATAGAGCCTCCAAAGAAAAACTTTCACCTTATTCGGCACTTTGAGTTTCCAAACAAAATTCCAGTGATTCTTTGACGCCTCGCCTAAATCAGAAATTCCAGTTTGCATCTCCCAACGTTCCACCGCCGTTGCTAAATTATAAGCACTACACACAGAAAAGTCGTCGGCCACAGAAAAATGCCATGCAAGCCTATCGAGCATCAACGAATTTGACACTGGTAACGCCATAATAGCTGCAGCATCCTCAGCACAAAAAAATTGGTGAACTAACTCCAGATTCCATCCGGTACCATCTTGCAGCACCAGTTTAGAAACCTGAGCATTTTCCAACAGAACAAAAACAGGCGAAACAGGTCAGAAAGTGTGCGGTCTCGGGATCCAACCATCCTGCCATATACGAACCTAGTCACCATTTCCCACCAGCCGTCGACTACCAGCCCGAAAGACATGTTGAGCTACCATGATACCTCAAACATACAATGGAATAATTCCAATCTTGGCTGAAATGAAGTCAGTCTGCGGGAAATAGTGAGCTTTAAAGACTCGTGCTAAGAGAGAATTCAGAGAGGTCATGGCAGTCTCCAAGCCTGTTTAGTAAGAAGGGCTAAGTTGAAATAGTGTAGATTTCGAAATCCCATACTGCCCTCATGTTTTTGAAGACATAATTTCTGACAAGAGAGCCAACGTATTTTCTTATCTGAATCACCACTCCACCAAAAAACCGAACAAATTGACTCTAGTTCCCGTACAAAAGTTTTTGGGAGGAGAAAACAACTCATGGCATAATTCGGAACTGCCTATAGAACAGTTGTTATAAGAATATCACGACCACTTGGGAAAGAAACTTTTGTTCCAGCCCAACACATGCCGCCAAAATTTGTCTCGTAAGGAAGCTAACATGACTCTTTTGATCATCCCACAACGTTTGGCAATCCAAGTTATTTATCAAATTTGGGGACTATGCGGACATTCAAAATATTAACCAGCCGTTCGCGAAGCTCCATCTTTGTATTGGAACTGAACATGATTTCAGATTTATGGAAATTGATTGTTTGACCCAAAGCCTGTTCATAGCGCCTCAGAATATCCGTAATGTGATTCAGGGAGAACTCCGTAACCTTACAACAAATTAAGGAATCATCAGCAAAGAATAAATGGGATATGCGCGGGGGGGGGGGGGGGGGGAGGGGGGCTCGAGCAATAGCTACCTCCGTGATATCACCCCATTCTTCCGCTGCCTGCAACAAACAACTGAATGCTTCAGCTCACAATATAAATAGAAATGGATACAACGGATCCCCTTAACTTAATCCTCGACCAGGTTTCACAAGACCAAATGAACAACCATTAAAAATAAATGAGAAAGAGACTGTCGAAACACATTTGCGAAGCAAGGCAGCCAAAAAGCCGAATTTGCAAAGTAAGGAAGCCAAAAAAAACCAATTCAATTCTGTCGTAAGCTTTACTTATATCCAGTTTCAAAGCAAAATAACTCAATTTTCTCCTCCTACGTGTCTTAAGAAAATGACTAATCTCATAGGCAAGCAAAACATTATCCATGATTAGTCGTCCACAAGTAAAAGCTGATTGAGATGGGGAAATAATTGCATCTATAAATTCTTTAAGCCTATTAGTAATGGCTTTTAAGGCTGTTTTATACACCATGTTGCACAAACTTATGGGTTGGAACCCCGAACAGATTCTGGAACTGAGGTTTTGGGGATTAGCAGAAGATGAGTATAATTTAATACCGAGAATAATTCATGATTGTTCAAGAAATTTGACACACAACTACAAATATCAGAACCAATCACATGCCAGTATTTATGGAAAAACACAGGAGAGAATCCATCTGGTCCTGCAGAGGTAAGAGGAGACACATAGAATATAGAAGAATGGACCTCTTCCATTGTAAACGGCTGGTAATACGTTCGTTCATCTCTGGCATCACACGAGAGCAAATTGACGTAAGGACATCATCCGATTCCTGCGACGATAGGGCAAGTGAGGTGAACAACCCCTGAAAGTAGCTACTCACCATTTGTTCAATGTCATGAGGGTGAGTCCACCATTCACCATCAGAATCTTGAAGCCGCTGAATCCTATTCTTTTTCTGTCTACTTGAGGCCTTACCATGAAAGAACCTTGTGATACAATCCCCTTCCCGTAAGCACTCCACCTAGGCCCACTATTTCCATCTTAACTCATCATCCAGGAGAAGACTATGAAGATCAGAACGAATCTTCTCTTGGGCCCGTTTAGATGCCGCAATAATGTCTCCAGAATTCAGGTTTACCAACTATTCTTTTAGCATATTGATGCATTTAGCCAGAGAACTATATTTTCGCTTACTCCATGACATCAAACCCAATCGACAATTTTGCATCTATAATAGAGGACGGAGTCAATCCTCAAGGCCCACCCCCGTTCGCTAAGTTTTCGGCACCACTCTTTCCCACTCAGTTAATTTAACACAGAATGATTCGAAATGAAAAAAGTCGATTTACATTACAGTTCTCTCCTTGAGAACCTCGAGAAGCTCCCGCCGCACGGATTAAGAACGGACAGTGATCAGAATATTTGTGAGGGTGGTGTTCCACCTGAGCAGTTAAATACATTGCACACCAGTGCTCGTCCCCAAAAGCACGATCAATACGACATCAGACAGTAAAGGGAACTCACGGTTGTTACACTAGGTAAATTTCGAACCAACATACCCCAATTCTTGTAGTTGTGTATCTGCAATGACTCCTCAAAAATTCCAAAATAGCCATGGTAGAATCGAAATAGCACTAGATTTTTCATGAGGGAACAACATAGCATTGAAATCCCCACAAAACCAGCTAATGAATTGAAGACCGTTCTTTTAGATGGCGCAGTAAACTCCACGACTCCCGCCGTCGTGAAATTTCAGGTTCTCCATTAAACCTAGTAAAACGCTAAGACTGAGCACCATCCTCGACAAGAATATCGATATGGCCCCTAGAAAAACTAAATAATATGACAGGAACATTCTTCTTCCAAAGCAGAATTAACCCACCACTTCAACCAATCGAATCAACATGCACACCAAACATATCCAGATTACTTTTCAAACAAACAAACCACGTTCATCAGGAAAATAAGTGAGGGATCATGAGTCCTGACAATCTCATACGAATATCAAACTGTCCCAGATCCTGCGAGTTCGTGACAGTTCCAAACCAAGCAACTCATAATGCTCGGCAGGACTGTGAAGCAGTCGCCCTCGGTGAAAGCTCCGGCAAACTCCCTGAAGATCCTTTTTGCAACCTTTTATTCTATGACAGAGTATCCAGATCTGGCCCAAAAGATGGAGGTAATTTTCGCTTACCCCCTGATACCATGAACCGATGTCGGCCGCGAGCGCGGAGTGCAGATAATCCCCCTCGACTAGATGAGAAAATCAGATTAGGGATAGGTCATGGAGAATCTTCCCCCACCGAAATGTCGACCAAACCAAAATTACCATAGGACGATGCTAAAGTAGGCTTGGGCAAACCAAATTCACCAGTCAATTGGGCACCAGATGACAAAGTATCCGTCGAGGCAAGGGGGTGCAAGAGCGCTGCTCATGGAGAGTCAACAGAATGTAATTGTGAAACAGGGTCAGCAACTTTTGGCCGAACTAACTGTTCAGATGAGTTAAACCCAGTAACTTCTAGCAGGCTGGTGGGGGCAAAGGATGTATCACAAACTGGAATAGCAAAGGAGGCCGACAGACTAACCATTAACCCAACAGTGGGATTCCGCTCAGGATCTGGGCCTCACGACTGGGAGTTTAGGCTACCTGATCGCTAAGCCTAGACTAGTACCAGGAGACCGTCGATTTGCGGTAGAATCAACGTGGATCAGAGAGGGCTCATTACACTTGTTTGAGGACAACCGCCCCTTCAGAATTAGATCTAATTGTCGAGCCAGAAGGAACCGCCCTATGATTAGAGAACAATTAGTTCATAAAACTATCGATGTCACCAAACAGCCTAAACCACAAACTATTGGTTCGTCACCGGAGAACAGGGAAGAATAGCCTGGCTGAGTAGATAAACTGTGAAAAGGATAGACCACCGTCAGTCGTAAGCAGAGGAGCCAGATGTCGATCAACCAATCAAAGAGTTTTCCTGTAACCATGGCCCATAAGGGGCATGCAAACCTGGATAAAAAAAATATAAGCAAAAGTAAGTTCATAGAAACATTGAATATGGCCCAAGCGACCACACAAGTAATAGAAATTAGGAAGGCATTAGTATGTGAACTGCAGAACCATTGAAGAATCCCGCGATAGGCAGAGACACAGAGCCTGCTTCAAAGGCATCGTCACGTTGATTCGCAGCCGAAGGGAATCATGCCAACTTATCCACTCCTCAACATTTTTCCGATCCTCCCACCTTCCAAGACTAGACCCTGTCAACCGAGCTGTGTGCGTAGTTCGTCACCCATAAGGAATCCCATGCACACAGACAATCGGGGGACTCACCCGGTGCAAGTGGTTGGAGAATTAACAAATTACGGTTGAAGGTCCACAGCCAAAGAGCAAGTGTTCGGCATAAGTCCACCACATGATTAAAAAAAAAATAGAACCGGTTCTCCTCAACTCGCCTGATGTTCACCCCACGAACTGGCTCTAAGAGATTAATGGAACTTCTAACAACTTTATGTAAATGTTAATTGTTTTCAATTAACTTCATTAATTCATATTGTCTGGATTATCTATTATATTACAATGCGATGCATATTAAATATCGTGTTTCACTTTTTCATTTTAACTCATAATTGAATGTTATGACACTATATGCTATAGTTGGGGAAAATAGTTTGTTCCCGTAATTTATAGTTTGTACTTTTGATCTCATTAATTATAAAATTATTACTTTTGGACCCAAAGTTTAAGGAATTCTCACTTTTATTCCTCTGGGCCTTTAAAAGTTATTTACGGAAAAGGCCACGTGCACATGACTATTACTCTCCAGCCCAAAAAGTTAACGGCCACATGCGTAGCTCGTCGCCTTTTCCGTCAAATAGCTAAGACAAAGATACCATAGGACCAAAAGTGAGACTTTTCAAAATTTATTGGAACAAAAGTGAGAATCTTATAATTGATGGGACCAAAAGTGTAGAGGCCATAAGTTACGGGATAAAAAATGCAATTTTTCCTTATAATTGATTGAAGATTACGAATGTTGTTAGTATTCAATGTGGAAGCTTCATTTATTAAGGAGGACCAAAGCTAATTCCGGTAACTCCTAGGACTCGAACCCATTAGATTTGAAGCTTGGCGTTTCAACTACTCTTATTTCAAATAATGCATTTCAAATTTTCTAATTTGCGTTCTATATTTTTTCATCCTCATCAAGATTGACTCCAATTTTTCATTTATTCAAAATTATTTTTTTGTTAAAATTGTTAAACCAAATCTTGAGTAATATTAACGTTAGATTTGATATTTGCATTTGCAAATAAGCCTTTTGAAACGACCAATACTAAGAGAAAAGATTGCACTAAGAGAAAGTTTTCATTATTTACAAAAAATAAGAGTAAGAATACATTTTGCATTCATAAAATATGGATCGTGTAATATTTAATTTCCTAAGCAATATATGAAATGTTAACTCCTATTACTCAAGAAATCAACATTCCGAATATGATTTTAGTAGTTCTCTCTGCATGGGGGTCTTACATTCTCTCTACATGAGAGCCTTCGTCTGACTCGTAGTTTTGTTCTATCGGCGCTGATGTTCTCTTTGTCGTCACCCTGGTGAGGTTTCTTCACGTCCAGTCCATGTCGTGTTAGAATGGGTGACCAAAAAGTCAATATAGTTGGTTGTTCTGAGAATCATTCGTCAATCTTTGAACGAGTAATATTATGTTGATGAATGTAGTAAGGATTCATCATTGGCAACGATGAGTTTGTTGTGCTTACTGCTTGCATTGAATGTCGTTTCGATGTCACAACAAACGCTCACAGACCAGACGTATGAATTTGAGAAGTTAGACCGTGCATAGGATGGCCGTCATGGAACCAACTTCTGTTGATAGGTCTGAAACACTCCAAGTCGAGGTCCTCGAGATTGGGCATCGAAGGTCCTATAGAGACTTGCACTAAGGATTGCATTCATTAGATGAGTAATGTGTTTCATTGGTGAGAGACGTTGGACGTCTAAGCAATATTAGTGGGTTAGTTGACAAGGGTAGTGTCGGTTGACTGAGGTGACTCGCAGGAATCGTCATATGGAAGCCACACGGGCTTGGTTGGTATGACTTCTATTCCCGGTTCCAGTAGTACGGAATTAGTCCTCGGACCTAAGGAATCACGACAGTCGCTCACATACGAAGGTTGTATCTTGGATCTGGCGACAGGTGGTCGTGTCATATGACATGGCCATCATAAGCCTTGTTTAGTGCAGTTGGAGTATGTGGAGAGGACGGTGGATTCCAAGATAGGATCTGTCCATGTCAAAAAATATGACAGCAAGATCTCCTATGCGCTCTGAGATGGTTTAGACTCTCAAAGTCTATGGCCATAGCACTTGATTGAGTGGGAAAGGATTTCCCACATCAATCATAGAGTTAAACCCTATCTCGAATATTAAACATAGACGCCTAAGTCAAGGATGAGAACCGACGCTCAATTCCATACCTTATAAGGCCGGGAGATAGGCGACAGTAGGACCATACCTGTATGTAACAGGCGATGGTAGGACCGTACCTGTATGTAACTCGGAGCCTAAATATTCACACCACATATTCACCTAGTCTCTAGTGCCATGGACCGTTGTTAGAGGGCCATCCATGGTGACAGACTACTTTGGTTATGAGATAACAAGAAGTAAGTCTAAGTCTAGCTGAGGGTGAACCTAAAGAGTCACACCCGCTACACCAGATGAGAAAGGAGTTAATTTAGAATTAATTTCAGGAGAAGGTTTAATTTAATAGGATTAAATTATACTTCTTGGAGATTCAAGCTTTGATTGATTAATTGGATTAATCAGGCTTGAGTTAATAAATTAGATTTATGGATTTAATAAAGCATGGGCTTCCCTTTTAATTAGATTAAAAGGATGAATTAGTTAGTGGCTTAGAATATTAAATAGGATTTAATATAAAGTCCATTGGACCTTGGGACTATTCAATTTAGAATTAAATAGGTTCATTCCATAAAACCCATCAAAATAAATGGACGATTTTTGATCTAAAGATTGATGAGATGAAGGGCCATGATTAATTTGACCTAATCAAACCCTAGGTTGACTAGGCTTTGACTAGGTCAAAATCCTAGTCAAAGTGTGCCTCTTTAGAAGAGGTTGACTAGGAATAGGAAAATACGTTTTCTATAAGTACTCAAAAACACACACACCTACTGATCTCTACACTTTTCATCTCACCTCTCTCTCTCTAAAATTCGTCCAACTCTCTCTAAATTCTATCCAAGATTTTACTTTTGTTCTTCTTGATTTATTCAAGGTAGAACATAAGAGACGTCAATAGCGTTAATCAATAGCGTGTATCAATGTCTCTTCTCCCCTAAACGTTCTCTTGCTAGCACAAGGGTTCTTTTTTTCCAGTGTAGCGTGTGGACGATTTAGAGGGTCTCTACTTTGAGATCTTGAGGCAAAACGGGGAATAATGCGTGTAGCCGAACGAAGATGACTACAAGAGGTAACGTTCTCTTTTACGTTTCTTGTTCTAAATTCTATGGCCTCCATGTTGTGTTTTTTATAGAATGAGATACACCGAACGCCTGGAATAATCAAGGGCACACCCCTTGATGCATTTATGTATGAACGATGCATGCTTTAAATTCCATTTAATTTACGCTTTGCAATTTTATTATGGTACCCATCGCGTTTCCGCATTCGCGCTCCTCTCCCGGGCGATCCGCTCATTTTTCAAAACTATTTTTTCTGAATTATTTTTATGATATTTGCTGCGTTTTCTAAACCCGTTGACTTGGGATATTTATTTTTGGTTGAGATTCGGAATTTCCTAAAAATAAATATTGCTTTGTTAATGAGGAAAGGGTTTCCTACAAGATTTAATTCTTGCAATATTTGCACCAATGATCAAAATTCAAGTGTAAAATTTTGCATTAATTTCTGCATTTTATGATGTTGGAGATCATGGTTATTTTTATAGCATGAGCATGTGTAGATCTTAACATGTATTAATATTGCACAAATATTGAATTTTGGGATTCTTGTATATGTGGCTATATTCTTGAATCAATGAGTTTTGTGTTTCAGAAAATTGATTCGAGAAAACATTAAAACATGTAAAACGGTGGTGGCCCAGAGAGGCCGCGAAGCAGGCATCAGGCAGCAGACGTGCGCACTGCGCCTGCGTCCGCACGCTATTGCACAGCAGCCGCGCGAGGAGCGCACCTACGCACGCAGGCTGCGCGGGCTTGGCCGGCAGTGTTGAGCCATTTTTATAGTTTTTTCGTTGTTTTCATGCGTTTTGAAAAATCTGATTTTTCTATATTATTCTGGAAATTTTTTAAACTAATTAACTTGGGGCATTTTTATTTTGGTTGAGATTTGTTATTTCCTAGAGTTAATAATTGTTTGTTAATTATGGAAAAGAATTATCCAACAAAAATCGTTGTGCATAGGTTGCACCATTATCCAATTTTTGGTGTGTATATTTTGCATGTATTTTTGCACTTATTTTATGGTATTGGGTATCATATATGTTTGAATAGCATGTTTTATGTGAGATGCGTATATATGCTATTTGCGTTAATTGGATTGATAAAGGATGATCACAAAGCCCCTAGACCGCATGTATGGTTTATTTACATTTATTTGTTGGGTTGTGGCCTGTGTGCCTCTTTGCATCTTCTTACCTCTCTCGTTTTTGCCTTGGAATAATAAGGCTTCTTTCTCCCTCCTAATGTACTCCCCCCAACTGTTGATTGGGGTTTCTTATTTTATGATGTAATGAGAGTAGAATAGGAGTAAGGTTTTATTTTGTAAATAAAAGCTGGAAGAGAAGACAAGCCCAAGGCGTTGGAGGGCCATGGAGGAGGCCATCGGTTGGCCCAAGGAGAATCCATGGAGAAGAGGCCCGGTGTGGGCCCACGATGGAGAGCCCAAGAAGATGAAGAGGACTTACAAGGCCCATTGCATGTAATGGGTTTATTAAAATCTTGTAATAGCGTAGGGCCTACCCTTAGATTGACCATAGATCCACTGCGGGCTCAGTAGGTCGCATAGCTTTGGGCTTGTGATCATCCTATAGGGGCGTGCTAGGTTTTATTTTGCATTCGATGCGTTTTTGATGCTTTGAGTATTCTATATGCTTTATGTATGTTTACATTCATGCTTAGAATATTTCTGCTATTACGTATGCAAAACACTTATAATGTGATGAGGTCTCGTTCCATTAAAACTCTCACTTGGTTGGACCAAGTTAAAATATTAGACCCCTAATAAATGGACTAGAACCTAAGTGGTTCATCCAAGCCTTCCATCCATGACAAAGTGAGGAAGCTAGTTTCAGTCAATTGCGTGGTCTCACGAGTCGTGGCATGTCTCTTGTCCTAAAACTAAGTTGCGCGTTTGTTGTGAAGGAAGTGAATACACTCCTGTTACCTATCTCACAAGTCGTGGGGGTAGCAGTGAGTGCTATGATTCTGTTGATGGGTCGGGCCAAACGTCTGAATAACGTGATTCGCTTGGAGCCCTTTGGATCACGTAAAAGGGTGAGGCAAAATATATTGGGGATCTCGTTGGACGAGAATGGTATGGAATACCTCCCACAAGGCTATTTTTCGTACGAAACGTAAAAGTGGGGTATGGAGAATTTCGCTTGTGGATCCCAAGCCTACTAGGAATCCGATTCCCGAAACCCCGTTTGAGAGTGATGGATTTTCGTAGAAATAGTGGGAGAGGTTAAGGACTAAAGACCGAGTCTTAACTTAAATTTAATATTACTTCATTCTGCTATTTATTTTCTGCTTTGTATATTGTGAATGTCTAAGTATTCCCCAAATGCATCACTAAAAGGCTTATTAAATAGAACCCACTACACGAAGTGGCTGTGAAATCTTAAGATGTTCTTAGATTTCCAGAACCTAAACTCACATGCTGGATGAGGGCGTTCCTCAACCCTTGCTGGGGGATCGACAACTAAAGCAACGATTGGCGTTCAAAATTTGAAGGACGACCACCAGCAAGTCCATGGCGTCGTACTAGCCTCGATGATAAACAAGATCTAGAGCAATACGACAAGCATGATGATTTGGCTCAACTATGCTTCGTTTGCATAATGTCTATGCGGTCCCGGACCGGCATGTAGGATATAATGCAATGAGGACATTTTTGGAGCTACGATGATGAAAGGGACGTCTGTACAAAGAACATGGAGTAATGATGTTATCTCTAGTGGAGAAGCTCAAAGACCTCCACGTCGGTCTTGAAATAGAGACGTACATTGAGGCGATCCTTTAAGTTTCTTCCTCCCTCCTACTAACCATTAATTATCAACATGAATGAGCTTGAAAAAGATCTTCATAGGTTGATAATTATGTTGGTCTAGTACAAGGCAACGATTGCAGAGTCTGCACCGTTGGTACTAGTATGTTGGGTGCGCGACGCCCAAAAAGGGAAGAAGGCTAAGGTGACATCAATAGTTAAGCACTTCGAGTGTTGTTCCCTGTACACCACAAGGTGGATGTAAAGGAAAGAGCAAAAGGGTTCAGCAGTCAAGTTCATAGACTCTTAAGAATGTATGCATTCACTGCCGTAAAGAGAGCCATTGGAAGAGGGAGTGTCCTGAACCCCTCTCCAATGAAGGTAAAATTTGATATTGAGCATTGACATGACCACCTTTATTCTGGTTGGTATTTGATACCGTTCTTGTCACAAATCTGCGGGTGGTTTGCAGAAAGTGATGAGGATTAGAAAGCCAAGAATAGTTCTAGGATTCAACAATGGCAAGGCCCATTGCTGAAAAGGACTAGAGACTTGTTACGCCTATAATCGTGATCATGTTAGGATAGTTTATAGGAATTACGTAACCTAGCATGATCAAAAGTATGTCTCTTTGTTGGATAAAGGTTTTATTTCATACATATTGATCAACAAAATTATTGAATATTGATTCATGTTTGCTAGTGTTTACACGTAAGTTCCTAGAACACCATCCCATAAAAAGGTTTATGAACACTCAAAATTCAAATGATCTAAATGGATTAATCAAGACCAACTTACAGATTTGGCATCTGCAAAAGCTAGGGTAGTTTCCTCTTATTAAAGATAAGTAAATTGAAAAGTTCGATGAATCTAGAAATAGATGATTCCAATTGACTAAATTTACAAGTCTTTTCTGAAGAAGGAAAAGTCCGAAAACTCTTTGGTGGACAAAGTTGGCTTGCCAAATAGTCTATTGGATAGGATCCAACAAGACAACTGTAGGTTACTGAATACATAAGACCATAAGAGGGTTCAAAAGTCTAAAAGTCCCATAGGAGGTTTGGGAATTAGACTTGAGGTGGTGAACCAGAAATAATTGCAAAAATTAACCTATTTTGATAGGATCGAAAAAGCCGTGTATTTAGTGGGAGATCTTGAACATCTAGTTGAGAATAAAATTCTCAATGAAACACTTCCCATAAAGACCAAGTACGATGGTCTGTGATAAAGGAATGATTGAGCCTCGTTGGACGGAGGTCGATCAAAGTTTCACCAAAGTACCTTAGCCCGTGTAGTGGTAGACTAAAAAATTGCCAACGTGAGGAACTTTGCATTTTGCTAAGAGTCACGCACCATGGTGCCATGGTTTGGCAAGCATGTGTCCCGCCAAAGTCCTTGAGCATGTAGGAGGATCCACTGGCAGACAAATTAGACTCAGTGTTTAATTTGTACAGGTTTATGGCAGAATAACGCTAACGTTGCTTATAACCGCATTTCTTACTTAAAGTGATCATATTCCAGTCTCCTTAAAAATGAACCCGAATGTCGTAGAGGTACAAGTGATCGGGGTAAGTTCGGTCAAATTTAGACAGTGATCCAAACGACCCGCGGAATGTGATGTTGGACATTGTAGTCGAATTTATGGAGAGGAGCCATAGAATCCGCTAGAAAATTCAAACAAGGTTGGAAACACCGCCTAACTAGAATAATCATTTTTGACGAGCTCATACGGAGTGTGACTCGGTCTTAAACTTTTAGAATAAGTGACCATGTAGCCAATCTTTGCAGGCAAAATGTAACCTATGTCTAGACAATTTCAGGGATTTGATAAATTATTAATGAATAAAGAAGTGAAATTCATTTGGCATTACTTTGTTTGTGTTCACTTTATCTGCATTACATATCTATTCACTACGCAAACAAAACCCACGGACTGAAAACGTATTTTGGGGACTGGGACTACGATTGGAGGTAGGTCCATGAAATCAGTCCCGCCGAATCAGTTCGAAAATCTCTAAGTCAAGGAATCTCGAAAATGGGTACCGAGATTCCCCTTGAGACTTGCACTAAGCATATGCTATCGTATTTCATCGATGGGTGATGAAGGTCGTCTAAGCAGTGTTAGTGGGTTAGCCTGCTAGGGAGCAGCTGACTGAGGTGACTCCCGGGAACCGTCTTACGGAGGACCTTGAGTAGGGTCGGCTAGGTATGACGTGTGTTCCCGGTTCCGACAGTACAAGTCAAGTCCTTTGACTTGAGGAACTGCTGAGTTTACCTGTATATCAGGGCTGTATCTTAGATATGGTGAGAGATTGTCAAGAAGCACTTGAGTAGTCATAAGCCATGTCTAGTGCACCTCCGGTGTAAAGAGTGACAGTAGTTTCCAAGAAAGGATCTGTCTCCTGTCAAAAGGCATTAACAGTTGAGTCTCACACATGCTCTGTGTCTTGTCCCTAAAATCTATGGCCACAGTAACTGAACAGAAGGGAAGGTTTCCCTTGCGGCGTTTAGTAAGGACAGACCGACACTTAGGTCCAAAATGGATACCTGCAATTTCCGTGCCCTAGACCCTAAGTAGTGAGACCGTAGACAGAAGGACAAGTGTACTGTTAGAGCCTAAATGTTCATCCCCGAATATTCGCCTAGTCGCTAGTGCCAATGGACCGTTGCTAGATGGCCACCCATGGTAACGGGCGGATTCTAGGAATCCGACCAAGTCTAGCTGAAAGGTGAACCTAAAGAGTCACACACAATCCACACACATTAAGTATTTAATTTAGAATTAAATATTTGGAGAAATGGAATTATTAAATTGGATTTAATCGGGTCCTTTATTTTCGGAATTAATTCCTTTTATTAGATAAAAGGGATTAATCTAATAAATTACATTTATTAGAAAATTAATTTAATGGGCCTATAATAAATATTTATATTTATTATATTTATTTATTGCCCTTTGGAATATTTAAATAGGTTTTAAATATTCCATTAAATTAAATTAATGGTTGAGATTAAAAAGGAGAGATGGATTGCTAGGATTACTTTGACTAGGTCAAATTACTACTTTGACTAGGTCAAAACCCTAGTCAAAATTGTCTTCTTTAGAGTTGGAGTTTGAAGATGATTAAACTCCTCCTCTATATATATTCCTAGCCCCCCACCATAAGAGAGATGATGAAACTCCAACACAGACACACACACTCTCTCTCGTGCTCTCTCTCCTCTCGTCCGCCCTCTCTCTGTCTCTCTCAAGAATATTATTTTCTTGTTCTTTTGTTCTTGAACAATTGAACATAGGAGGATTAATCCCGTTAAATTAATAACGTGTGATTGATCCGTCCTCTCCAATATACTTGTTCGTTCGCTAGCACGACGTGCAACATATGTGGGTGGATTGCGTTTCACAATTTGGAGAATCTCATATACGAGATTTGGTGTAAATCGGGGAACAACGCGAGTACCGGTTAGAAGACGAAAACAACAATCGGTAGGTCCCGATTTACTTTTCGTCCCTCTTTTATTTTTAATCCTATGGCCTCCATGATTGTTTCTATGCTTTTAATTCATGAGATACACCAAACACCCGGGAACTTCAAAGGTAGACCCTTGAACGTATTCTTTATTTTACGTAAAAGCATGTTTAAATTTTTGTTATTTAATTTTATACCGCGCTTCCGCATTCGTGCTATTTTCCGGGACGATCCACAATCTTTCATAAACGACGTAGGTGATCAGTGAGAGTAGAAATGGAGGTCCAAGTGTTTAAGTGTGTAATGTCTTGTTCATCATGGATGAATTCAAGATATTAGGAATCACTAAAAACACAATCAGAGCTTACAAAAATTCTCCATGACATTTTAGGGTTCCCACATATATATCGTGAATTGAGAGAGAGAGTTCAGATATGTAGAGGATAAGTTATTCAAGAGTTAGTCACGGTAGACTAATAAGAATACTTGGATGTTGAGTATCCCCTATGTCTTAACCCTAGATAAACATGAGATATGTTTACTCGGTGCATATGATCCGATGTTGAGTAGGCTTCTTACATGACTTAACAGAAATCGGTAATGCACTGAGGGGATGAAGACAACATTCAAGAAGCATATTGGATGTTTCCTACGGCAGAAGCATAGGGGATGACTTTCATCCTTTCAAGTTCCTCATCAGTCTGTGGGGACTATTTCTTGGATAACTTGATCCCATGCCTCATGGGAAGGAATCCTCGTTTAGAGTTATCCATCCGATATTTCTTTAGGACTTTCTCCATATACGAGTTTTGGGTAAGCCCTAACATCCTTTTGGATCTATCCCTGACAATCTGGATGCCTAGGATGTAGGAGGCTTCACCCAAGTCCTTCATGGAAAACTGGGTTGATAACCATGCTTTTGTGTCACCCAACATTCTAACATCATTACCTATGAGTAGAATGTCATCCACATAAAGCACTAGGAAAACTATAGAGCTCCCACTAACCTTCTTGTATACACAAGGGTCGGATTCATTTTTTATGAAGTCATAGCCCCGTATCACTTCATCAAAGCGAATGTTCCAACTTTTGAGATGCTTGTTTGAGGCCATAGATGGATTTTTGGAGACGACAGACCTTCTGTTCTTCTCCAGTGACTGTGAAACCCTCCGGCTGATCCATATAGATCTCTTCCTCAACGAAACCATTGAGGAAGGCCGTTTTCACGTCCATCTGCCATATCTCATAGTCATACCATGCTGCTATGGTGAGCAGGATCCGAATAGATTTAGCCATGGCTACCCGGCGAGTAGGTGTCCTCAAAATCGACCCCGGGTCATTGAGTGTTCCCCTTAGCTACTAGCCTAGCCTTAAAAGTCGTGACTTCTCCATCAACGCCAAGTTTGCGCTTGTAGACCCATTTACAGCCAACTGGCTTAACACCTTTCGGTGGATCTACAAGTCTCCAGACTTGGTTCTCGCTCATGGAGTCCATTTCGGTTTTCATGGCCTCAAGTCATTTCCCTGAGTCGATGTCAGACATCGCTTCTCCGTATGTCTTAGGACCTTTATCCAGCAGACCGATCGTATTTAGAAAGTCATATCTTACTAGAGGTCTGGACTCTCTAGTAGACCTACGAAGAACGGGAACGTCAGTGGTGACTGTGGGCGCTGACTGTATAGGAGCTGGCGGTTCAGGTACCGGGGCTGGCTGTTCCTAAGGCTGTCCTACATGCCTAGCATGCTGCACTTCTCGAGGTCGGTCAGTCCTTCAGGTATCTATCCTGAATCCTCTAAGTGAGGAATCCGCGGCTACCTCTGATGACTGGTTTCCATCACTTGATTCCTCAAGGATCAGTTCATCAGGTTGGATATCCTCTGGGAAGCCCTGTTCCAAGAATACTGCGTTCCTTGAAACAAATACCCTTTATTCAAAGGGGTCATAAAAGTAATAACCTGCAGTTTCTTTAGGGTATCCAACGAACCTGCATAAGCTAGACCTGGATTCTAGCTTATCTCCCACTAACCTCTTGACGTATGCGGGGCTACCCCACACTTTCAAGTAGTTGTTGGATGCAAGCTTGCCGTGCCATATCTCATATGGCATTTGGGTCAATACGCTGGTTGGTGCCAAATTTAACAACTTGGCCGCTGTTTCTAATGCATAGCCCCAAAAGGACAGGGGCAATTTGGTAAAATTCATCATGGATCGAACCATGTCCAACAGGGTTCGATTCCTCCTTTTAAAGACACCATTCAATTGTGGTGTCCCGGGAGGTGTCCATTCAGATATTATACCATTTTCTTTTAGATAATTAAGGAACTCAGTACTAAGGTATTCTCCGCCTCGGTCTGACCGTAGGACTTTAATTTTGCAGTTGGTTTGGTTTTCCACTTCAAGTCTGAATTCTTTAAACCTCTCAAGAGCTTCAGACTTGTACCTCATTAGGTAAACATAACCATACCGTCAATGATCATCGGTAAAGGTTATGAAGTAGGAGAATCCACCTCGGGCCTGTGTCCTTAGTGGTCCACATACGTCTGTATGGACCAAGTCCAACAGACCTGTGGCAAGCCTGCTTTGTCCTACAAAGGGCTTCTTGGTCATTTTCCCTCTTAGACATGATTCACAAGTTGGTAGCTCACTCAAGTCCCCTACCTCTAGGTTCTTTGAGTCTACCAATCATTTCATCCTGTCTTGGGATATGTGACCCAGCCTAGCGTGCCACAGTCGTGCGTTCCCGTTATTATCTATTTTGCGTTTGTGTTGAGTGTTAAGAACGAAGTTCGTTTGTTGCAAGATATAGAGCCCATTATTAAGTGTACCAAGTAGATGAGCAATTCCACACCTCATCAAATAAAACTAATTTTTATTGATCATAAACTCATAACCACTATTGTCCAACAATGGAATGGAAATGATATTTTTAGTCATACTAGGTACATAATAAACCTACTCTAATTCTATGCTAATATTATCACTAACTACTAGAGTGGCGAATCCTACTGATTCTGCCCAGATGGCCTTGCCATTCCCAAGCTTTAGGATCATATCCCCGCTACCCAATTTTCTGCTTCTTTTCAGCACCTGCAAATTATTGCAAATGTGAGCTCCACAGCCGGTATCTAACACCCAAGAGGCAGAATTAGTGACCATATTAACCTCAATCACAAATATACCTTGGTTAGAGAGGATCTTGGGGCACTCCCTCTTCCAATGCCCTTTCTCACGGCAATTGATACATATGTTATATGCCCTCGACTGTTGCTTGGAGATAACCTTTCCCTTTCCTTTGCCTTTCACCTCTTTGGCAATGGGAACACTCTTAGTGTTCGTAGCTGCTTTGACGGCTTTTCCCTTCCCCTTCTTCCTTTTCCAACGTCCGGCACCCTTGCCTTTCATTTCGGAAGTTGAAGCACCTCCAAACAATACTGAAGGCGTGGACTTTTTGGTCATTGCCTCGTATTGCACCAACATATTGATCAACTCATGAATGCCCTTGTCAAGTGCGTTCATGTTGTAGTTGACAATAAATTGGTCGAAGAAGGGTGGGAGAGACTGAAGGATCACATCTATGTACATCTCATTATCGAGGCCTGCCTTTAGGTCCTCGAGCTTTTTCCACCAGGGTAAGCATTTACACCCCGTGCTCTTGTACAGAGGATCATCTGTCATTTTAGTTCCAAAGAACGCCTTAGTCGCGACATACCTAGTATGCCGGTCCGGGACTGCATAGCAATCCTTAAGGCGAGCCATAATGGAAGGGACATCGTCTAGCCTTTCATATTGCTTCTGAATCTCATTCGTCATCGAAGCAAGTATGACGCTACGGACCTTCCGGTTATCCTTATGCCAAGTCTCGAACGTCTCACGTTCTTGTGGCGTGGATCCTTCCGGTAAGGTCCTAGGGAAAGGCTCGTCCATGACGTAGCCTTGGTTCTCGTAATCCAGGACTATCCTGAGATTGCGCAACCAGTTGTTGTAATTAGTTCCATTGAATTTGTTGGTCTCAAGAATGGTTGATAAAGGGTTCTTAGACATTTTTAAATCTACATTTAAAAAACAGAGTTCGCGATCAGCAGAATTGAAAAGACGGATGTTTGATAAATAATTAAATGCTTGGTCTTTAGTCATTTAATGCTCGCACTATTTATACGAAAACACGGTACTCTCGAACGTTGTTTTCGAAAAATCTTTTCTGAAGGACAAGCGGATCCGCCCGGGAGCGCGAGCGGAAGCGAGAAAGCGAGGAAATAGTGCGTAAATTAAATCAAACCTAATTTAAAATACAAATCCCAAGGGTTGTGCCCTTGGGTGCTCAACCGGCGTTTGATGTAGGATGTGTAAATATTGGAAATGAATATTAAACACATAGGGCATAGATAAATATATATAATCAATCAAAGCATAATAAACCGTTACCTTTGATTGTTTAGCGTATGCTCCCGGCTACTTGCGTTGTTCCTTCTCTGGAATGTTCACGAAAATCCAAACGTATGGATTCTCCAAAGGTGATCCACACCACACCAGAAGAAACACACATTCTTCTTGCTAGAAAAGAATGGGTTTAAGAAGGAATCGGTTTAAGAGAAGAACACTATGAATTAGTGCTCTCTTAAACGTACTTTGTTCTTCTTCTTGATTCAAAATCAAGTGAAGAACACAAGTTTAGGAGAGGGAGAGAGGGCCGAGAGTTTGAGAGAGAGGAGGATTTTTGTCTTCTCTTTTTTCTAGAAAAAGATGAATAATGAATCACTTATGCTTGGTGTTGTATATTCTAATATATATATATAATTAATGTGATTATTGGAATGTGTCTAGGTTCATCCAAGGATGTCTAGATTCATTCCAATCAATCACCATCAATTCGTCAATCAAGCCTACCAAAATTTATGTTATGATCAAATCATACCAAAAGGGAAGAGCATGATTGGAGTTGATTTGTTTCTTTCCAAAAGAGATAAGTCAACATACCACCTAGCATGAAACATGGCTGATTTTTCTTCCTCCCAAGGGAGCATGTCGGCCATGTTTAATTAAGAGAAGAAGTCCAGCTTCTTCCTATTCCTAAATAGGAATTATTTCTCCTCTCGGGTATAATTTAACGGACCGGGTTTTATTGTAATCCAATTACAACGAACCCAACATTAAATCCAATTTAATGTCCATTTAAATTATTCCCGTTGATCTTTTAATCCAATTAAAAGATCCAACGTCTCAATGTCTTAACTTTCCATATTTAATCGAAAATCCAATTTACCGATTAAACGAAAGCCCGATACAATATCGGCCCGTCCATCCAATGGACTTTCCCTTAAGTAATCTAATTACTTATTTTATCCTTCGAGATTGACTCTAAGTCGATCTCTCAACCTCCTCGGTGATTTGTGTGTGACCCTTTAGGTACACCCTCAACTAAACTTGGGCCTGTGTCCCACAAGAGCCCGTTACTATGGGTGGCCGTCTAGCAACGGTCCATGGCACTAGAGACTAGGTGAATTGGCGTGAACATTTAGGCGCCGATTCCGTACGGGTACGATCCTTCCGTCTACCATCTCCCGGCCTTAGTCTAGGGTATGGAATGGGCGTCGGTTCCCATCCTTGACTAGCCATCTATGCTTAATACTCGAAACCACATATGCTTCATTGCGTCGACACAGGAAACCATTCCCTGTTCAACCAACCACTGTGGCCACAGCTTCGAACAGCATGAACGTGTCTCCGAGTGCATAGGAGATACCTCTGTCACATACTGACAGGGGACGGATCCTCTTCTTGGAATCCACCGTCCTCGCTACACATTCCGACTACACTGGACAAGGCTTATGATAATCATCTTACAGAATGATTACCTCTCGCCAGATCCAGGATACAACCATCAAGTGCACGCGACTGCCATGATTCCTCAAGTCTGAGGATTACTCTCGTACTATCGGAACCGGGGAAAACCAATCATACCGACCAAGCCTCCAAGGCTTCCATATGATGATCCCCGCGAGTCAGTCCAGTCGGCTCAACCCCAGTCGACCAACCCATCAAGATCGTGTAGGCGTCCCACGCCTGTCGCCGATGAAACACGGCACTCATCCAATGAACACGAATCTTGACGCAAGTCTCAATAGGACTCTCGATGCCCTGTCTCGAGGTCCTCGATTTGGAACGTTTCAAACCCAACTTTTAATCAGTTGGTTTCATGACCACCATCCAATGCGTGGCCCAACTGCACGAGTTGTTATCTATGGTCTGTGGGCTTTGTTGCGATATAAGTCAAACGCCGTTTCAACAAATGTAAGATGAGCGCAACAAAGAAGGTACCATTGGTGACCGAACACTCACCTTATTCATCACATAATAATATTACATTCACATCGAATTGTATAATAGGTTACAAATCGCCAAACCTATTAACTTTCTGGTCACCTATTCTAACAATCTCCCACTTGACCTAAAGCCAATCACCCATTGACCTCAAACCCATCTTATCCAGATGCTGAGTATGGGCAACTTGTGACATGGGCTTAGTAAGTGGGATCTGCTATGTTTTCTGCGGAGCTGACTCGGTCCATCCGAACGTCACCCCTACTAACCATCTCTCGAAGCAGATGGTAGCATCTAAGAATATGCTTGGATCGGTGATGAGATCTCGGTTCCTTTGCTTATGCTATAGCCCCGTTGTTATCGCAGAAGATAACCACTGGCTCAGCGATGCTAGGTACTACACCCAACTCTTGGATATAGCTCTTCATCCAAACCGCCTCCGGAAGCTGCTATGTATTCAGACTCTGTGGTGGAGTCCGCCGTGGTAGCCTGCTTGGAACTTTTCGAAGCGACCACGCCACCATTAAGTCTGAACACATAACCAGACTGAGACTTGGCATCATCGTCATCCGACTGGAAGCTAGCGTCGCTATAGCCTTCCAGTATCAACTCTCCATCGCCGTAGATCAAGAACATGTCCTTAGTCCTTTTCAGGTACTTCAGGATAGTCTTGACTGCACTCCAGTGTGCCTCCCCGGCACACGACTGATATCGACTTGTTACGCTCAAAGCGAAAGCCACATCAGGTCTAGTGCACTGAACAACATACTGTACGCTGCCTATGGCTGAAGCATAGGGGATGTCCAACATCCTTTTAAGCTCCTCATCAGTCTTAGGAGACTGCTTCTTGGATAACTTAATTTGATGCCTCATAGGAAGGAATCCTCGTTTTGAGTTATCCATCTTGAATCTCTTCAAGACTTTCTCAATGTACGAGGACTAGACCATTCCTAACACCCTTCTAGATCTATCCCTGTAGATCTTGATGCCAAGGATGTAGGATGCCTCGCCCATGTCCTTCATGGATAATTGCGTTAACAACCAAGCTTTAGTGGTACCAAACATCTTAGCATCATTCCCAATGAGCAAGATGTCATCCACGTAAAGCACCAGAAATGCAACTGAGCTCCCACTGATCTTCTTGTATACACAAGGATCGGACTCGTTCTTGATGAAATCATATTCCCCGTATGACTTCATCAAAACGTATGTTCCAGCTTCGGGAAGCTTGTTTGAGGCCATAGATGGACCTTTGGAGACGGCAGATCTTTTGCTCTTCTCCAACAGTTGTGAAACCTTCCGGCTGATCCATATAGAATTCTTCCTCTACGGTTTCGTAGAGGAAGGCCGTTTTCACGTCCATCTGCCATATTTCATAGTCATACCATGCTGCTATGGCAATCAGTATCCGAATGGACTTGGCCATTGCTACGGGCGAGTAGGGTTCTTCAGGCTCGAATGTCAAACGTTCTTCAGGCGTGGACCGGGTTTTATCAAAATTCAATTATGACGAACCCAACATTAAATCCAATATAATGTCCATTTAAATTATTCCTGTTGATCTTTTAATCTAATTAAAAGATTCAACGTCTCAACGTCTCAACTTTCCATATTTAATCGAAAATCCAATTTACCGATTAAACGGAAGCCCGATACAATATCGGCCGGTCCATCCAATGGACTTTCCCTTAAGTAATCCAATTACTTATTTTATCCTTCGAGATTGACTCCAAGTCAATCTCTCAACCTCCTCGGTGATTTGTGTGTGACCCTTTAGGTTCACCCTCAGCTAGACTTGGGCCCGTGTCCCACAAAGGGCCCGTTACCATGGGTGGCCGTCTAGCAACGGTCCATGGCACTAGAGACTAGGTGAATTGGCGTGAACATTTAGGCGCCGATTCCGTACGGGTACGATCCTTCCGTCTACCGTCTCCCGGCCTTAGTCTAGGGTATGGAATTGGGCGTCGGTTCCCATCCTTGACTAGGCATCTATGCTTAATACTCGAGACCACGTATGTCTCATTGCGTCGACACAGGAAACCATTCCCTGTTCGACCAACCACTGTGGCCACAGCTTCAAACAGCATGAACGTGTCTCCGAGTGCATAGGAGATACCTCTGTCACATACTGACAGGGGACGGATCCTCTTCTTGGAATCCACTGTCCTCGCTATACATTCCGACTGCACTGGACAAGGCTTATGATAATCATCTTACAGAATGATTACCTCTCGCTAGATTCAAGATACAGCCGTCCTGTGCACGCGACTGCCATGATTCCTCAAGTCTGAGGATTACTCCCGTACTATCGAAACCGGGGAAAACCAATCATACCGACCAAGCCTCCAAGGCTTCCATATGATGATCCCCGCGAGTCAGTCCAGTCAGCTCGACCCCAGTCGACCAACCCATCAAGATCGTGTAGGCGTCCTACGCCTGTCGCCGATGAAACACGACACTCGTCCAATGAACACGACTCTTGACGCAAGTCTCAATAGGACTCTCGATGCCCTGTCTCGAGGTCCTCGACTTGGAACATTTCAGACCCAACTCTTAATCAGTTGGTTTCATGACCACCATCCAATGCGTGGCCCAACTGCACGAGTTTGTATCCATGGTCTGTGGGCTTTGTTGCGATATAAGTTAAACACCGTTTTAACAAATGTAAGATGAGCGCAACAAAGAAGGTACCATTGGTGACGAACACTCATCTTATTCATCACATGATAATATTACATCTATATCAAGTTGTCGAATAGGTTACAAATTGTCAACCCTATTGGCTTTCTGGTCACCTATTCCAACAATCTCCCACTTAACCTAAAGCCAATCACCCATTGACCTCAAACCCCTTATTCAGATGGTGAGTGTGGGCAACTTGCGACATGGGCTTAGCATGTGGATCTGCTATGTTTTCTGCGGAGCTGACTCGGTCCAACCGAACGTCACTCCTGCTATCCATCTCTCTAAGTAGATGGTAGCGTCTAAGAATATGCTTGGATCGTGATGAGATCTCGGTTCCTTTGCTAGCGCTCTCGCCCCGTTTGTTATCATAAAAGATAATTAGAGGCTTAGCAATGCTAGGTACTACATCCAACCCTTGGATGTAGCTCATCAACCAAAACCACTCCTTGGCAGCTTCCAAAGCCGCTATGTATTCAAAACTCTATGGTGGAGTCTGCCATGGTAGCCTGCTTGGAACCCTTCCAAGTAACCACGCCATCATTTAGTCTAAATACAAAACCAAACTGAGACTTGACATGATCGTCATCCGACTGGAAGCTAGCGTCACTATAGCCTTCCAGTATCAACTCTCCACCGCCGTAGATCAAGAACATGTCCTTAGTCCTTTTCAGATACTTTAGGATAGTCTTGACTGCACTCCAGTGTGCCTTCCCGGCACACCACTGCTATCGACTAGTTACGCTCAAAGCGAAAGCCACATCAGGTCTAGTGCACTGAACAACATACTGTATGCTGCCTACGGCTGAAGCATAGGGGATGTCCAACATCCTTTTAAGCTCCTCATCAGTCTTAGGAGACTGCTTCTTGGATAACTTAATTTCATGCCTCATAGGAAGGAATCCTCGTTTCGAGTTCTCCATCTTGAATCTCTTCAAGACTTTCTCAATGTACGAGGACTGGGCCATCCCTAACATCCTTCTAGATCTATCCCTGTAGATCTTGATGCCAAGGATGTAGGATGCCTCGCCCATATCCTTCATGGAGAATTGCGTTGACAACCAAGCTTTAGTGGTACCCAACATCTTAGCATCATTCCCAATGAGCAAGATGTCATCCACGTAAAGCACCAGAAACGCAACTGAGCTCCCACTGATCTTCTTGTATACACAAGGATCGGACTCATTCTTGATCAAATCATATCCCCGTATGACTTCATCAAAACGTATCTTCCAGCTTCAGGAAGCTTGTTTGAGGCCATAGATGGACCTTTGGAGACGGCAGACCTTCTGCTCTTCTCCAACAGTTGTGAAACCCTCCGGCTGATCCATATAAATCTCTTCCTTTACGAAACCGTTGAGGAAGACCGTTTTCACGTCCATCTGCCATATTTCATAGTCATACCATGCTGCTATGGCAACCAGTATTCGAATGGATTTGGCCATCGCTACGGGTGAGTAGGTTTCCTCACATACTGACAGGGGACGGATCCTCTTCTTGGAATCCACCGTCCTCGCTACACATTCCGACTGCACTGGACAAGGCTTATGATAATCATCTTACAGAATGATTACCTCTCACCAGATCCAAGATACAGCCGTCCTATGCACGCGACTGCCATGATTCCTCAAGTCTGAGGATTACTCTCGTACTATCGAAACCGGGGAAAACCAATCATACCGACCAAGCCTCCAAGGCTTCCATATGATGATCCCCGTGAGTCAGGCCAGTCAGCCCGACCCCAGTCGACCAACCCATCAAGATCGTGCAGGCGTCCCACGCCTGTCGCCGATGAAACACGACACTCATCCAATGAACACGACTCTTGACACAAGTCTCAATAGGACTCTCGATGCCCTGTCTCGAGGTCCTCGACTTGGAACGTTTCAGACCCAACTCTTAATCAGTTGGTTTCATGACCACCATCCAATGCGTGGCCCAACTGCACGAGTTGTTATCCATGGTCTGTGGGCTTTGTTGCTATATAAGTTAAACACTGTTTTAACAAATGTAAGATGAGCGCAACAAAGAAGGTAGCATTGGTGACGAACACTCATCTTATTCATCACATGATAATATTACATCTACATCAAGTTGTCGAACAGGTTACAAATTGCCAAACCTATTGGCTTTCTGGTCACCTATTCCAACACTTGCTTGCCATAGCAGCATGGTATGACTATGAGATATGGTAGATGGACGTGAAAACGGCCTTCCTCAATGGTTTCATTAAGGAAGAGATCTACATGGATCAGCCGGAGGTTTTCACGGTCACCGGAGAAGAACAAAAAGTCTGTCGTCTCCAAACGTCCATCTATGGTCTCAAACAAGCATCCCGAAGTTGGAACATTCACTTCGACGAAGTCATACGGGGCTATGATTTCATCAAAAATGAATCCGACCCTTGTGTATATAAGAAGGTTAGTGGGAGCTCTATAGTGTTCCTAGTGCTTTATGTAGATGACATTCTACTCATAGGAAATGATGTTAGAATGTTGGCTAACACAAAAGCATGGTTATCAACTCAGTTTTATGAAGGATTTGGGTGAAACCTCCTACATTCTTGGCATCCAGATTGTCAGGGACAGATCTAAGAGAATGTTGGGACTAACCCAAAACTCGTATATGGAGAAAGTCCTGAAAAGGTTTCGGATGGACAACTCCAAATGAGGATTCCTTCCCATTAGGCATGGGATCAAGTTGTCCACGAGATAGTCTCCACAGACTGACGAGGAACTTGAAAAGATGAAAATCGTTCCCTATGCTTCTGTCGTAGGAAGCATCCAATATGTGGTCCATTGCACAAGACCTGACATCGGTTACGCCATAAGTGTAATGAGCAGATATCAGCCTTGTGCAGGAGAAGCACATTAGAATGCGGTCAAGGGCATCCTTAAGTACCTAAGGAGGACTAAAGAAATGTTCTTAGTCTATGGCAATGGAGAACTGATCCTAGAGGGCTTTAGCGATGCTAGCTTCCAGGCAGATGACGATGATGCCAAGTCTCAATCAAGTTATGTATTCAGGCTCAATGGAGGAGTGGTCGCATAGAAAAGTTCCAAATAGGCAACCACTGCTGATTCCACCACTGAGGCCGAATACATAGCAGCTTCAGAAGCTGCCAAAGAAGCGGTTTGAATGAGAAACTGAAAGAATCGGGTACGGCTCGGAAACGCAACGGAAGCGTAAAAACGTTAATTTAAAGCATAATATAAAACGGGTTCAAAGGGGTGTTCCCTTTGAAGTTCCCCGGCGTTCGGTGTATGTCAAGAGCATGAATAAAACAGTAGAAGATGCTGGGCATGTGGCTAAAGGATTAAAACAAGAAGATACATTATATAAATAGAAACCAACCTTTGTTCGTATTTACGTAGAACGGCTTCTAACGTTGATCCTTTTCCGTTTCTCCTTGTATGTCCACTTGAGAGCTCAACTTATAACTCCTGTAAGTATTGTCCACATCACATAAAGGATCCAAACTATAGTTTATTTCTAGATAAATTATAGTAAAGAGAAGAAGAAAACAATTCCAAAGCAACACTATCAATTAGTGATCTTTAGAATGTTTTAAGTTCTTTTCTTTCCAAAAGAAAAGAACAGTTAGATAGAATTTTCAGAGATGTTTATGGCTTAATTCTCCAGCAAAAAATGAAGCAAGTTAGTGAGTCAAATGTCTAGCAAAGTTATTTTGTGTATGTAGAATGTAGAGTTCAAAAAACCACCAACATAAGTAACCTCCAAGGCAACTTCCACATACACACTTCTAGCACATCCACCACACATGATAGCAAGAGAAAACCACCCACAAATCAGCAAATTTTTGTGCTCATCATGTGATATGTGAAGAGTTGAAACTCCTCTTTAACTAGCTTCAACTTGCATGGAAAAATAGACTTGGATCTTTATGTTTTTGGACTTGTATTTAATCAAATGAAATAAAGTCCAAACATGTATCCATTGAGCATTAATTAATCTAATTAATCTCAATCCAATTGAATCCCAATAGTTTATTTAATCCAATTAAATAAACATAAGTCCAAATTAAGAATAATTTATCCAATCAATTATTCTAGCCGAAACCCAATAAATTAATCCAATTAATTTAAAGGTTTTTAGTCCAAAAAAAATTAACTAATCCAATTAATTAATTTTTAGACCATCCATCAAATGGATTTCTCAATAAATGATCCAATCATTTATTTTCTCTCTTGAATAAATTTAATCCGATTAAATTTATTCCCTTCTTCTAGAATTAATTCCAAATTAATTCCGCCAAATCCAAAGTGATTTGTGTGTGATTCATTAGGTTCACCCTCAGCTAGACTTGGGCTTGTGTCCAACACAATTGGCCATTTTAATTCAATTTAATTAACTGTTTTTTCGATTAACCATTAATCGAAAAAACGCCTGTCACCATGGGTGGCCGTCTAGCAATGGTCCATGGCACTAGAGACTAGGTGAATGTTGGCGTGAACATTTAGGCTCCCGAATTCAATACAAGTACGGTCCTTCAATCACCCGTCTCCCGGTCTAACTCTAGGGCATGGAATTGGGCGTCGGTTTCCGTCCTGGACTAGACAACTATGCTCAGTACCTCGAGAGACGTTTGCTCTATTGATCGACGTAGGAAACCATTCCCTACTTGACCAATCGTTGTGGCCACAGACTTAAAGAGCTTAAAACCGTCTCAGAGCGCATAGGAGACTCGATTTTCATATACTGACAGGTAACGGATCCTATCTTGGATCCACTGTCCTCAATACATATTCCAACTGCACTGGATAAGGCTTATAATGAACGTATCCCAGATACGGACCTCTCTTGCCAGACCCTAGATACAACCTTCATATGCATGTGACTGCCATGATTCCTTAAGTCCGAGGACTAATCTCGTACTATCGGAGTCGGGAATCCAATCATACCGACCAAGCCTCCAAGGCTTCCATATGACGATTCCCGCGAGTCAGTTCAGTCAGCTAACACCCTTGTCAACCAACCCACTAATATTGCATAGACGTCCAATGTCTGTCGCCGATGAAACACGACACTCATCCAATGAATGCAATCCTTAGTGCAAGTCTCTATAGGACCCTCGATGCCCTGTCTCGAGGTCTTCGACTTGGAACGTTGCAGACCAACCCTCAGAAGTTGGTTTCATAGCTGCCATCCAATGCGCAGCCCAACTATATGGGTTATCCAATTGGTCTGTGGGCATTTATTGTGACGTTAAAACGCCGTTTAACGTAATTAGTAAGCACAACAAAAACAGACTGCCAAGGATGACTACTTACTATATTCATCGAGTCAATATTACTTTAATAAAGATTGCTAAATAAAACTCAAAACAGTCAATCCAATTGGCTAAACGATTTTACGCTCCCGTTGCGTTCCCGGGCCGTACCCGATTCTTTTATGTCAAACATCTAAGCTTCCTCATCAGTCAACCTTGACTGAGTCTTGGACAGCTTAACCGTATATATATAGGAATCTAATTCCTTTCATGGAGAATTGTGTGAACAACGTTCGTGTTTCAGTGTTTTCTAACATCTTAATCATTCCAAATGAATAAGACGTTACACACTTTAAACACTAGGAACACAACTAAACTCCCACTGACCCTCAAGCTCGTTACTGATCGAGTCATACCTCGTATGCACTCATCAAGACGAATATTCTAGTTACATGGAGTTCCAAACCTAGTTTGAATTCCACACCGAATCACATGGCTCCAAGCCATTGATTCGATCCAATGTCCAACATTGCTTCTCCTTATGTCTTTTAGATTATAATCCAATTGACTGGACTGACCTAGAAACCTGTACCTTTCAGGTATGTAAGGTATTTTGGTCGTCCCTAGGAGAACTGGAATATAGTCAGTGGCAAACTCGATTACAAATGATGTTTGCTATATCGTACTGAGGTGTCGCTCTACTTGATTCCTCAAGGAGCTACTCCTTACACCGGTTATCCTCTGAAATCCAATTTCCCTTAGGACAACACATGAACCTGTGCAAACCTAGTTTGCCTCCCACTAGTCCCTTGACGTATGCAAGACCATCCTACATACTCAAGTACTTTGTAGGATACAGGCTTGCCATGCCATATCCAATATGGCGTCCGGGCCACGATCTTTAGAAAGTTCCATGTTTTACAACTTGGCTATTGTTTTAAGAACACGCCCAGATAGGCCAAGGTAGTTCAGTGAAAACACCGACCGAACCATGGGAAAACCCCAGCGAAAACCCAGGGGGAATACAATAGGAGGGAGATAGAATGGCTTATTATTCCAAGGCAACTAGAAGAGGAGAAGGAGAAAGCAAAAGAGGCACACAGGCCTAACACAAATTAAATCATACATACGGTTTAGGGCTCATGATCATCCATTCTCAATAAACGCACATAATTACATGATTTCCAGCCACATAAACATATGCATATAATCCATGATATCCAATCACATCATCCCATGATAAATAAACGAGTTATGTATGAAAAAACATGGTACAATGTTGGCAATAACTATTCTCGTTTAGGAAGACCCTTCCTCATTATTTGAAGGTGAGTAATTCCCGAGATTCCAAATCCAATACAACAACTTTCGAAATAATGTTCTTTAGAAAAACATGCAAAATTAAATAAAACTAATTTTTCAGAATTTATCCAAAAATAAAATAACAAGAAAACGTAGATGTTAACCGGCCGCCGCCTCCGGCGGCATTCTGCCGGCGCACACAGGCCAGCAAGCCTGGCCTGCTGTCCCTGTGCGCGCGCAGGGCATGCCTTAGTCCAAGTCTCTATAGGACCCTCGATGCCCTGTCTCGAGGTCCTCAACTTGGAACGTTTGAGACCAACCCTCAGAAGTTAGTCTCATAGCTGCCATCCAATGCACAGCCCAACTACATGGGTTATCCAATTAGTCTGTGGGCATTTGTTGTGACGTTAAAACACCGTTTAACGCAAATAGTAAGCACAACAAAACACATACTGCCAAGGATGAATACTTACTATATTCATCGAGTCAATATTACTTTAACAAAGATTGCTAAATAAAACTCAAAACAGCCAATCCAATTGGCTTTCTGGTCACCTATTCTAACAGAAACTACATCCAAGAGTTGGGTGTGGTGCCTAGTATTGTGGAGCCCGTAGTCATCTTTTGTGATAACAACGGAGCCATAGCGCAAGCAAAGGAACCGAGATCTCATCACCGATCCAAACACATTCTTAGACGCTACCACCTTCTAAGAGAAATGGTAGGAAGACGTGATGTTCGGATGTTCCAAGTCAACTCAGCAGACAACACAGCAGATCCGCTGACAAAGCCTATGTCACAGAGCGCTCATACGCAACATCTTGAGAAGATGAGGATTAGGCATATGGGTGATTGGCTTTAAAGGTCAAGTGGGAGATTGTTAGAATAGGTGACCATGAAGCCAATCTTGTTAGGTGAATTGTAACCTATGTCTGAATAATTTCAAAATTTTAATAAAACCTTGATGAATAAGAAAGTGAAATTCATTTGGCGCATACTTTGTTTGTGTTCACTTTAACTGCTTTATAACTGATGTTGTTGCAGTATAATTAAAATTTGCAAGAATTTAAACATGCATAAATGATATAGACTAAACACGTTCAAGGGGTGTTCCCTTGAATCTCTCGGGCGTTCGATGTATCTCATGAATAATAAAACATACATAGTTTTCATGAAGGCCTTAGGGTTTAAAGAAAGGGGCGAAAACATTAAACCGGAAACCTACCGATTGTCGTTTTCGTCTTCAAGCCGCTACTCGCGTTGTTCCCAGTTTTGCTCCAAGATCTCGACTTGGATACCCTCTAATTCGTACACACAGTCCACCCACGTATCTTGCTCCTCGTGCTAGCGAAAGAACAAGTGTATATGATATTTGGAGAGGACCGATTGATCAAACGCTATTTAATTAACAAGATCAAACTTCCTATTGTTCAATTGTATAACACAAAAGAACATAGAGGAAAGAAGAGAGGGAGTGGCCGAGAGAGAGGAGGGAGTCGGCGGTGGTGTGTGTGTGTGTGTGTGTTTGGAATTTCATCATCACTTCTAAAGAGAACACCTAAGAGTATTTATAGAGGAGGAATCCTATTCCTCTTCTAATTCCTACTCTTTGAAGACTCCTCCTTGAATAGGATTTGACCTAGTCAAATCTTAGTCAACGTCTAGCTTCTTGGTCAAACCAATCCTAGCCATTGATTCCTCTCTTTAATCTCAATCATTAATTAATTTAATGGAATATTTAAAATCCCATTTAAATAATCCAAAAGGCAATAAATAAATATATCAAATATAAATATTTATTCCAAGCCCATTAAATTAATTTCCATTAAATCTAATTTATTAGATAAATTCCTTTCATCTAATAAAAGGAATTAATTTCTTCCTAAGAAAAGAAGGACCCGATTAAATCCAATTTAATCATTCCATTTCTCCAAATATTTAATTCCAAATTAAATACATCATGTGTGCGGATTGTGTGTGACTCTTTATGTTCACCTTCAGCTAGACTTGGTTGGATTCCTAGAATCTGCCCGTCACCATGGGTGGCCGTCTAGCAACAGTCCATGGCACTATAGAGTAGGTGAATATGCGTGGGGATGAACATTTAGGCTCTATAGTACATCTAGCCTTCCGTCTACGGTCTCACCACTTAGTGTCTAGGGCACGGATTATGTAGGTACCCATTTTTGACCTAAGTGTCGGTCTGTCCTTTACCAAATGCCGCAGGGAAACCTTCCCTTCTGTTTAGTTACTGTGGCCACAGATTTTAGGGACAAGACACACAGAGTATTGTGAGACACAACTGTCAACACCTCTTGACAGGAGACAGATCCTTTCTTGAAAACTACTGTCACGTTGTACATCGTGGCTGCACTGGATATGGCTTATGACTACTCAAGTGCATTTTGGCAATCTCTCACCATACCTATGATACAGTTTCGATGTACAAGTAAACTCAGCAATTCCTCAAGTCAAAGAATTTGACCTATACCGTTGGAACTGGGAACTCACGTCATACCTAGCCGACCCTACTCAAGGTCCTCCGTAAGACAGTTCCCGCGAGTCACCTCAGTCAGCTGCTCCCCAGCACGCCGACCCACTAACACTGCTTCGACGATCCTCGTCACCCATTGATGAAATACGACAGCAGATGCTTAGTGCAAGTCTCGAGGGGAATCTCGGTACCCATTTTTGAGATTCCTTGACTTGGAGATTTTCAGACTGATTCGGCAGAGCTGATTTCATGGACCTACTTCTAAGCGTAGTCCCAGTCCCCAAAATGTGATTTCAGTCTGTGGGCTTTGTTTCAGTCTGTAAACATACACTTGTTCTTTCGCTAGCACGAGGATCAAGATACGTGGGCGGATTGTGTGTACGAATTAGAGGGTCTCAAACTCGAGATCTTGGAGCAAAATGGGGAACAACGCGAGTAGCGGCTTGAAGTCGAAAACGACAAACGGTAGGTTTCCGGATTAGATTTTCGTCCCTTTTTCTTTAAACCCTATGGCCTCCATGAAATTTTGTATGTTTGATTATTCATGAGATACACCGAATGCCCGGGAGATTCAAGGGAACCCCCCTTGAACGTATTTATTTTATCTCGTTCATAGCATGTTTAAATTCTTGCAAATTTTATTATACCGCGCTTCCGCATTCGTGCTACTCCCGGGCCGATCCACACGCCTTTGCCAGGCTTTCATGCTTTGGGGGTATATATACACCCACCACCCCTCGCCTAGCCTGCTTTGTCGTCACCACATATTTCAGGGATGCTCTCTCTATTTCTCTTTCACTTTTCATTCCCTTGTTATGTGTGGTTTTATGTGCATACATTGGGGACAATGTATGTAATTGGTCTGGGGAGGTTTGTGCATGATTTGGCATGTTGGTGAATGTGGTTATGAGCTTAATAATTCTTGTGATTCTGTGTTGCTGGCGTCGTTTAATATTGGTGTTGGGAATTGATTTTTGCGGAGTGAAATTTTTGGATAAAATTGTTGTTTTGGGACTGATTATATGTCATGAACACCAATTTGTGCTTCAAATGAGTTGATCTTGAAACGAAGTATGTGGATTGTCCTGTAACTTGAACTAAATTCTTTGCATGTTGTTTTATGTTATCCCTGAAGCCAATAGGAATTTATGGTTTAAGTTGAGATTAGTAGGCGGAACGAACTCTAGTGGCATAAAACAAAAATGTTGTGTGTGAAGGATGTTACATTGATGGCATCAGACGAACAATGTTCAAGAATCAACACTAAAACCCTTTATGTGAGCTTTTGAGCCAAAGCACTTGCATTCAAATAGTGCTTGTATATTTCTTTCAATTGAGGGCATCGGACTTAGTGTGTGCATTCTAGAACTTGCTTGTGTAATACATTTCGAAGCCACATTTTTGCATATTGGTGTATGAAAGTGATAAGGGCACTTAGGAATAACCAATGAACCTTGAAAAGAGCCTGCCGGAAACTCACCCTTAGAAAACTCATTTGAGCCTTGGCTCTATTTTCTTGATTAAACCGCATTTTCAGTCGATTATCTCTTTCTTGGTTATTGCCTGCAGAGATTTTTGAACCCTTTCAAGGGGATGATGTTAATATGGTTGCTTGTAAATCGACGCGAAAAAGAGCTAGAGAAGTGGTTCAAGGGGCATATGGGAGACATGTTGTTGGACCCAAGAAAGAAAGAAAAAGGGGAGCAACGAGAAAAAAAAAAAAAAGAGAAGAAGAAGAAAATGATGAATGAGGAAAAAGAAAGAAAAAGAGGAAAAGATTCAAAGAGGAAAGTGAAACTGAAAACAAAATAAAAAATAAAAAAATATGTTCGAAAGTGTGCATGCTTCAAGCACTTTGGTGTGGAAGAAAAAAAGCAATGAGTTGGGGAATACAAGCAACTAAGTTGACATCATCCTTTTGAATTCATGAGCCACAATTTGACCTCTCTTGACACACCTTGACCCTAGCCCCGTTACAACCATGGTAAGACCCTTTGATTTATGCACTGATAAGCACTTTGCAGTGGTAGAGATTTGATTCACAAGCAAGCCTATAACAATGGCACTCTAATGTCTTGATTGAGTGTGACAAAAATTCCTTAAACACTTCTCGAGTGATTTGAGAGATATCCTAGTGAGGAGTGTTAAGACTTGTTTCGTTTACGTTTGATAAAGTCAATGGGATACGTGCTTGTTGCATTAATGCCATTAGTGTTTATTCTCAATATTGCTATCTCTTCTTAAACTGTGAAGACATGTTGATTAAGGAATATCCTCGACTAACATAAAGGGAAATTAGGGTATGGCTACTTGGATAATCTGTGCATTTTGAATCGAGAGATGCTTGAGGACAAGCATGGTTTCGGTGTGAGGGAATTTAATAGGGTGCATTTCATCTCTCATATGCATGCTTAATTCCAATGGTTTTTAAAGGTTTCCTTCACATTTTTAATCGAATTATGCAGTTTTTGAATGAAGGATCGAGATTGACCCGTTGTGAAGAAAAGGAGTTAAAAAGCCCCAAAGGAAGACAGAAAAGAGATCAAGTACAAAACAGTCATGAGCAGACTTGAACAACCATTAGGGCGTGATCACGCCCTATCCGACATACGAGTCTGTGCGGGAAGAGAAGAAGAGTTTTTGAAAAGACCTCTTTCCTGATTTTACGAAAGATACACGCATACAAAGACGACTCTGAGATGGCACGAAAAGAGGACTCTGAAGTTGCGTAGAAAGAGGACTCTCAATTATAAAAGGAAAACAAGAACGCCGAGAAGAATCATCATTTGATCATCGTTTTTCTCCCTTCCTCTGAGTTCATGCTTTCATCTAGAATATCTTGTTTTGCTATGAACATGTTTAGTAGCTAATTTTCCTATTCCGATTCAAGGGAAACGTTAAACCCAATTGTTATGTTTCGAGGTCTTGAATTTATCTGATTTCGACAAGTATTTCTCGTTTTGATTTACTTTAAAGGGAATGATTATTATTGATAGATCTGACAATTCGATTTGATATTAATTATTCTATTGCTATCCCTGAGTTCAGTGATCCGTAATTGTCATGAATGAGTGGTATGACTAGCAAGCAAATTTATTATGTGCTTTGCATGATTTATTTGTGGGGACGAGAAAACTAGGTTAGATAATTGCAGCTATCTCAGTTATTTGATCTAGATTCAACTATTTTCATTGATGCAAATGCTATTATTGATGTGATGTTAAAATAGGTGACCATGTAAGCCAATTTTGGCAGGAATATGTAACCTATGTCTAGACGATTTTTTGGTATTTGATAAAAACATTTATGAATAAAGAAGTGAAAATTCATATGGCAATACTTTGTTTACGTTCACTTATATCTGAATTTACATTTCTGTTCACTACGCAAACAAAGTCCACGGACTGAGAAACGATTTCGGGGACTGGGACTACGCTTGGAGGTAGGTCCATGAAATCAGTCTTACCGAATCAATCCGGAAATCTCCAAGTCAAGGAATCCCAAAAATGGGTACCGGGATTCCCTTTGAGACTTGCACTAAGCATCTGCTGTCGTATTTCATCGACGGGTGACGAAGGTCGTCTAAGCAGTGTTAGTGGGTCAGCATGCTAGGAAGCAGCTGACTGAGGTGACTCGCGGGAACCGTCTTACGGAGGACCTTGAGTATGGTCAGCAAGGTATGACGTGTATTCCCGGTTCCAACGGTACAGGCCAAGTCCTTTGACTTGAGGAACTGCTGAGTTTACCTGTGCATCAGGTCTGTATCTTAGATATGGTGAGAGATTGCCAAAATACTCTTGAGTAGTCATAAGCCATGTCTAGTGCAGCTCGGGTGTACAGAGTGACAGTAGTTTCCAAGAAAGGATCTGTCTCCTGTCAAAAGGTATTGACAGTTGAGTCTCATGTATGCTCTGTGTCTTGTCCCTGAAATCTGTGGCCATAGTAACTGAACAGAAGGGAAAGGTTTCCCTTGCGGTGTTTAGTAAGGACAGACCGACACTTAGGTCCAAAATGGGTACCTGCTTTTTCCGTGCCCTAGACTCTAAGTGATGAGACCAAAGACAGAAGGATGAGTGTACTGTTAGAACCTAAATGTTCATTCCCCAATATTTCACCTAGTCTCTAGTGCCATGGACCGTTGTTAGATGGCCACCCATGGTAACGGACGGATTCTAGGAATCCGACCAAGTCTAGTTGAATGGTGAACCTAAAGAGTCACACACTATCCACACACACTTAGTATTTAATTTGGAATTAAATATTGGAGTAAAGGAATGATCAAATTAGATTTAATCGGGTCCTATATTTTCTTGGAGAAATTAATTCCTTCTATCTGATAAAGGGAATTAAATTAATAAATAGGATTTATTAAAGGGTTGATTTAATGGGCTTAGAATAAATATTAATATTTATTTATTATATTATATTTATTCTTTTAGCCTTTTGGAATATTTAATGTGATTTAAATATTCCATTAAATTAAAATCAACGGTTGAGATGGAAAGGGGAGATGGAAGGCTAGGATTTGTTTGACTAGGTCAAACACTAGTTTGACTAGGACTTTGACTAGGTCAAAATACTAGTCAAATTAGAGTTCTTAGAGTAGGAGTTTTAAGAGGATTAAACTCCTCCTCCATAAATACCTCTAGCTTCCAACCTTTTGTAGGATGATGATTCTTGAAATCACACACACAACACACACTCTCCCCTCTCCTTACCTCTCGTCCGCCCCCTCTCTCTCTCTACAAGAAAATTACTTCTTGTTCTTTTGTTCAAGGAACATTAGAACTAAGGAAGATTAGTCCCGTTAATTCATAACGTGTGATTGATCTATCCTCTCCAAAAATACTTGTTCGTTGCTAGTACGACGTGCAAGATACGTGGGTGGATCGTGTGTCACGATTTGGAGGGTCTCAAGAACGAGATCTCGGTGCAAAACGGGGAACAACGCGAGTAGCCGTTGAAGACGAAAACGACAACGGGTAGGTCTTGTTTTATTTTTTGTCCCTCTTTATTTTTCAACTCTATGGCCTTCATGATTTCTTTACATGTTATATGATCATGAGATACACCGAACGCCCGGGAACCTCAAGGGCATACCCCTTGAGCGTGTTCTTTTAAATTAAAAGCATACTTTAATTTTTTGTATGTTTATTTTTATCACCCTTCCGCATTCGCGCAATTCCCGGGACGATCCACCGATTTCTTTCACTGGTATCAGAGCCCGGTTCGGTGTATAGGCCTAGGGTTAATGTGCGTTCTAAGCATGAAACGTGATATTGGCATGTTTTATATTAAATCTTGATTTTTTCTTGATTTTAAGCATGTCGGTTTTATTGCTTTTAATTCGTGTGAATTTCTGAGTGTTGGTATTTTTCTATTTTTCTTGGGAAACGGTGTGGAAAATTGAACGGAAAACAAGAAACGACGCAGTCGGCCAGCCGGGAGGGCTGGCCCCGCGCTGCCGACAAGGTTGCCCGCAGGCAAGACAAGGGTGTCTGCGCGCGCGCCCGACAGGCGCGCTCATGTGCGCGTGCGCGTGCAAGGCTGCGTGCCTGAGAGCCCGCACGCGGACGGGCTCTGGGCAGGGCCGCCTGGCGCGCACACACGCAGACGGAGGAGTCTGCGCGCGCGCGCCCGGCAGGCGTGCCCAGTGCACGTCTGCGCGCCCACTGCGCACGGCACAGCCGACAGCCAGCAGGCCATCGCACGCGCAAGGCAAGGGAGCCTGCGCGCGCGACGGCCTACGGGAATGCCAGGCCGCGCAGCGCGCTGCCGGCCAGGCGCGCGTGCACGCAGGCAAGTGGCCTGCGCGCCCGCACCCGGCCAGGCAGCGCCTGTGCGCGTGCCGGCGGGCCACTGCCGGCGGCGGCGGCGGCGGCTACTGCTAGGGTTTCAAAACCCTAGCAGTCTTTTTTCTTTTATTTTTTAATTATTTTTAATTTTAATTTTGAATTAATTCTAAAAAATCGTTTTTGGTTCAATTATGCCTATTTTTCTAAAGACATTATTTTAGGAGTAAAATAAATTGGATCTGGAATCCCGGGGTTATTTTACTTAAAATAATGAGGAAAGATTTTCCTAAAACGAGAAAATATTATTACCAATATTTGTGTTTTATTTTTTCACACGTTATGCACATATTCATTTATTATTTTGGATATTTATGATTGGAAATCATATGTTGTTGGTATATTATGATTATATGATTGGATCATGTGATTATGTGTGTTGGATGGAAATGCATGATCACGAGCCTTAGACCGAATGTATGGTTTATTTTCTGTTGGGCCTGTGTGCCTCTTTTACTGCTTTCTCTTTTTCTCTTTCTAGTTGCCTTGGAATAATAAGGCATCTACCTCCCTCCTTATGTACTCCCCCGGGTTTTCGCTGGGATTTCTATTTTTAATATGTAATGAGAGTAGACTAGGAGTGAGGTTTCTATTTTTGTAATTGGTGGAGAAGAAGGAAGGACCACATGGAGAGCCCAGACGGGAGGTCCCTTGGAGTTTTCCATGAAGTGAAGAAAGAGAAAAGAGACCAAGGCCCATCAGCATGATGATTGGGTTACTATTAATGAAATAGTATAGGACCAACCCTAGATTGACCATAGATCCACTGCGGGCTCAGTGGGTCGCATAGGATTCGGGCTCGTGATCATCCAACAGGGGCGTGCTAGGCTTTAATTTTGCATGTGGTTATAATGATGGATGAATGGGTTGTTTGTTTATCATATAACTGCTATGGATGGTTTATTTACGCATTATGGATGTATGTGTAGATATTTATTTATTTGAGATCTCGGTCATTTACTACTCTCACATTGGTTGGACCAATGTCAAAATATTAGACCCTAGACAAAGTGGACATAAACTCTAGGAGTTTGTCCATGCCTTCCAATCCATGGCATAGTGAGGAAGCTGCTTTGGGTCAATAGCGTGGTCTCACGAGTCGTGGCACGTTATTGTACTTAAAGGAAGTTGCACTATGTCATGAACGAAAAACGGGCTGCTGCTACCTGTCTCACGAGTCGTGGTGGTACCAGTGGGTCTGTGGCTCGGTCGATTGGGTTGGGTCTAATGCCCAATTAACATGATTCGCTTGGAGTCCTCGGGATCATGTGAAAGGGTGAGGCAATAATCTTGGGAATCTCGTGGAACGAGAATGGTATGGAATACCTCCCACAGGATCTTTTCCATGCGAATCGTAAAAGCGGGGTATGGGAAAAATCGCTGTGGATCCCAAGCCCACTTGGAAAGGATTTCCCGAAAATCACGTTTGAGAGTATCGTGTTTTCGTATAAATAGTGGGAGGATTAAATGACTAAAGTCCATGCATTTAATTATTTTATCAAACCACCGTCTTTCATTTTCTGCTGATCGCGCGCTGTTTTCTAAAATGTAGATTTTAAAATGTCTAAGAACCCACTTTCCACCATTCTTGAGACAAACAAATTCAATGGAACAAACTACAAGGACTGGTTGCGCAATCTCAGGATAGTCCTAGATTACGAGAACCAAGGCTACGTCATGGACGAGCCTCTCCCTAGGACCTTACCGGAAGGATCCACGCCAGAAGAACGTGAGACGTTCGAGACTTGGCATAAGGATAACCGGAAGGTCCGTAGCGTCATACTTGCTTTGATGACCAATGAGATTCAGAAGCAATATGAAAGGCTAGACGATGTCCCTTCCATTATGGCTCGCCTTAAGGATTGCTATGCAGTCCCGGACCGGCATACTAGGTATGTCGCGACCAAGGCGTTCTTTGGAACGAAAATGACAGAAGCATCCTTTGTACAAGAGCACGGGGTTAAAATGCTTACCCTGGTGGAAAAGCTCGAGGACCTAAAGGCAGGTCTCGATAATGAAACGTACATAGATGTGATCCTTCAGTCACTCCCACCCTCCTTTGACCAATTTATCGTCAACTACAACATGAACGCACTTGAGAAGGGAATTCATGAGTTGATCAATATGTTGGTGCAATACGAGGCAACGACTAAGAAGTCCACGCCTTCGGTATTGTTTGGAGGTGCTTCGACTTCTAATACGAAAGGCAAGGGTGCCGGACGTTGGAAGAAGAAGAAAGGGAAGGGAAAGGCCGTCAAAGCAGCTACGAACACTAAGAGTGTTCCCATTGCCAAAGAGGGGAAAGGCAAAGGAAAGGGAAAGGTGTTAGAATAGGTGACCATGTAAGCCAATTTTGGCGGGTATATGTAACCTATGTCTAGACAATTATGGGTGTTTGATAAATCATTGATGAATAAAGAAGTGAATTTCATTTGGCATTACTTTGTTTGTGTTCACTTTTCTATATCTGTTCACTACGCAAACAAAGCCCACGGACTGAGAATCAATTTCGGGGACTGGGACTACGCTTGGAGGTAGGTCCATGGAATCAGTCTTCCCGAATCAGTCCGGAAATCTCCAAGTCAAGGAATCCCGAAAATGGGTACCGGGATTCCATTTGAGACTTGCACTAAGCACCTGCTGTCGTGTTTCATCGACGGGTGACGAGGGTCGTCTAAGCAGTGTTAGTGGGTTAGCATGCGAGGACGCAGCTGACTGAGGTGACTCGCGGGAACCGTCTTACGGAGGACCTTGAGTATGGTCAGCAAGGTATGACGTGTATTCCCGGTTCCAACGGTACAGGTCAAGTCCTTTGACTTGAGGAATTACTGAGTTTACCTGTACATCAGGGCTGTATCTTAGATATGGTGAGAGATTGCCAGAATTCTCTTTGGTAGTCATAAGCCATGTCTAGTGCAGTTCTGGTGTGCAAAGTGACAGTAGTTTCCAAGAAAGGATCTGTCTCCTGTCAATAGGTTTTGGCAGTTGAGTCTCATGTATACTCTAGGTCTTGTCCCTAAAACTGTGGCCACAGTGACTGAACAGAAGGGAAGGATTCCCTTGCGGCGTTTAGTGAGGACAGACCGACACTTAGGTCCAAAATGGGTACCTGCATTTTCCGTGCCCTAGACTCTAAGTGATGAGACCGAAGACAGAAGGACAAGTGTACTGTTAGAGCCTAAATGTTCATCCCTGAATATTTCACCTAGTCTCTAGTGCCATGGACCGTTGCTAGATGGCCACCCATGGTAACGGAAGGATTCTAGGAATCCGACCAAGTCTAGCTGAAAGGTGAACCTAAAGAGTCACACACTATCCACACACATTTAAATATTTAATTAGGAATTAAATATTGGAGTGAAGGAATGATTAAATTGGATTTAATCGGGTCCTTTATTTTTCTTGGAGAAATAATTCCTTCTATTAGATATAAGGAATTAAATTGATAAATTAGATTTATCAAAGGGATTTATTTAATGGGCTTAAATAATATTTATATTTATTTTAGCCTCTTGGAAATATTTAAATAGGTTTTAAATATTCCATTAAATTAAATTAAATCAACGGTTGAGATCAATGGGAGAGATGGATGGCTAGGATTGTTTTGACTAGGTCAAAACACTACTTTGACTAGGACTTTGACTAGGTCAAAATCCTAGTCAAAATAGAGTTCTTGAAAGAGGAGTTTAAAGAGGATTAGACTCCTCTTCTATATAAACCCCTAGCATCCTACAAGTTGAAGGATGATGAAATTCCAACACACACAACACACACACACACTCGGCTCTCTCTCCCTCCATCTCGTCCGCCCTCTCTCTCTCTCTCACACTCCAAGAAATTATTTTCTTTGTTCTCTTGTTCTTGGAACATTAGAACTTGATGAATCAATACTGTTAATTCATAACGTGTTGTTGATTCATCCACTCCAACATATTAACTTGTTCGTTGCTAGCACGACGTGCAAGATACGTGGGTGGATCGTGTGTCACGATTTGGAGGGTCTCAAGAACGAGATCTTGGTGCAAAACGGGGAACAACGCGTGTAGCCGTTGAAGACGAAAACGACAACGGGTAGGTCTCGTTTATGATTTTCGTCCTCTTTTATTTTCCAACCCTATGGCCTCCATGATTTATTTTATGTTATTCGTTCATGAGATACACCGAACGCCCGGGAAATTTCAAAAGCACACCCTTTGAAACGTGTTTTAATTTAAAAGCATGTTTAAATTCCGCATTTATTTTTTAATTATACCGCGCTTCCGCATTCGCACTTTTCCCGGGACGATCCACAATTCCTTTCAAAAGGTTGTCTCCAAGCAACAGTCGAAGGCATATGACATATGTATCAACTGCCGTGAGAAAGGGCATTGGAAGAGAGAGTGCCCCAAACTCTTCTCGAACCAAGGTATATATGTGATTGAGGTTAACATGGTCACTAGTTCTGCCTCTTGGGTATTAGATACCGGCTATGGAGCTCACATTTCCAATGACTTGCAAGTGTTGAAAAGAAGCAGAAAACTGGGTAGCAGGGACATGATCCTGAAGCTTGGGAATGGCAAGGCCATCTTGGCAGAAGCAGTAGGATCCGCCACTCTAGTGATTAGTGATAGTATTAGCATAGATTTAGAGCAAGTTTATTTTGTACCCAGTATGATTAAAAAACATCATTTCCATTCCATTGTTGGACAATAGTGGTTATGAGTTTAGAATCAATAAAAATTGCTTTTTATTTGATGAGGTGTGGAATTGCTCATCTACTTGGTACATTGCATAACGGACTCTATATCTTGTAACAAACGAATTTCATCCTCAATTCACAACACAAACGAAAATTAGATAATAACGGGAACGCACGTCTGTGGCATGCTAGGCTAGGTCACATATCCCAAGATAGGATGAAAAGGTTGGTAGACTCAAAGAACCTAGAGGTTGGGGACTTGAGCGATCTACCAACTTGTGAGTCCTGTCTAAGAGGGAAAATGACCAAGAAGCCCTTTGTAGGACAAAGCAGGCTTGCCACAGGTCTGTTGGACTTGGTCCATACAGACGTATGTGGACCACTAAGGACGCAGGCCCGAGGTGGGTTCTCCTACTTCATAACCTTCACCAATGATCATTCGCGGTATGGTTATGTTTACCTGATGAGGTACAAGTCTGAAGCTCTTGAGAGGTTTAAAGAATTCAGACTTGAAGTGGAGAACCAAACTAACTGCAAAATTAAAATCCTTCGGTCGGACCAAGGCGGAGAGTACCTTAGTACATAGTTCCTAGATTATCTAAAAGAACATGGTATAATATCAGAATGGACACCTCCAGGAACACCACAGTTAAATGGTGTCTTTGAAAGGAGGAATCGAACCCTGTTGGACATGGTTCGGTCCATGATGAGTTTTACCAAATTGCCCTTATCATTTTGGGGCTATGCACTAGAAACGGCGGCCAAATTGTTGAATTTAGCGCCTACTAGTGCATTGACCCAAACGCCATATGAGATATGGCACGGCAAGCCTGCATCCTACAACTACTTGAAAGTGTGGGGTAGCCCCGCATACGTCAAGAGGTTAGTGGGAGATAAGTTAGAATCTAGGTCTAGCTTATGCAGGTTCGTTGGATACCCTAAACAAACTGCGGGTTATTACTTTTATGACCCCTTGGAACAAAAGGTATTTGTTTCAAGAAATGCAGTATTCTTGGAGCAAGGCTTCCCGGAGGATATCCAACCTGATGAGCTGATCCTTGAGGAATCAACTGATGGAATCCAGCCATCAGACACAGCCGCGGAACCCTCACTTAGAGGATTCAGGATAGACAGCCGAAGGGCTGACCAACCTCGAGAAGTCCAACATGCTAGGCATGAAGGACAGCCTCAGGAACAGCCAGTCCCGGTTCCTAAACCGCCGGCTCCGATACAGTCAGCGCCCACAGTCACCACTGACGTTCCCATTCTCCGTAGGTCCACTAGAGAGTCCAGACCTCCAGTGAGATATGGCTTTCTAGGTGCGACCGATCTTTTGGATAACGATCCTAAGACTTATGGAGAAGCGATGTCAGATATCGACTCCGGAAAATGGCTTGAGGCCATGAAAGCCGAAATGGACTCCATGAGCGAGAACCAAGTTTTGAGTCTTGTAGATCTACCAAAAGGTGTTAGGCCAGTGGGCTGTAAGTGGGTCTACAAGCGCAAACTTGGCGTTGATGGAGAAGTCACAACTTTTAAGGCTAGGCTTGTAGCTAAGGGATACACTCAACGACCCGGGGTCGATTTTGAGGATACCTACTCGCCAGTAGCCATGGCTAAGTCCATTCGGATCCTGCTCGCCATAGCAGCATAGTATGACTATGAGATATGGCAGATGGACGTGAAAACGGCCTTCCTCAACGGTTTCGTTGAAGAAGAGATCTATATGGATCAGCCGGAGGGTTTCACGATCACTGGAGAAGAACAGAAAGTCTGTCGTCTCCAGAAGTCCATCTATGGCCTCAAAACAAGCCTCCCGAAGTTGGAACATTCGCTTTGATGAAGTAATACGGGGTTATGGCTTCATCAAAAACGAATACTACCCTTGTGTATACATGAAGGTCAGTGGGAGCTCAATAGTGTTCCTAGTGCTTTATGTGGATGACATTCTGCTCATTAGTAATGACGTTAGAATGTTAGGAAACACAAAAGCATGGTTGGCAACCCAGTTTTCCATGAAGGACTTGGGTGAAGCCTCCTACATCCTAGGCATCCAGATTGTCAGGGACAGATCTAAAAAGATTTTAGGACTCACCCAAAACTCGTATATGGAGAAAGTCCTAAAGAGATATCGAATGGACAACTCCAAACGAGGATTCCTTCCAATGAGGCATGGGATCAAGTTATCCAAGAAACAGTCCCCACAGACTGATGAGGAACTTGAAAGGATGAAGGTCATCCCCTATGCTTCTGTCGTAGGTACCATACAATATGCGGTCCACTGCACTAGGCCTGACATTGCGTACGCTTTGAGCGTGACAAGCAGATATCAGTCCTGCGCAAGAGAGGCACATTGGAATGCTGTTAAGGGCATCCTTAAGTACCTAAGGAGGACTAAGGAAATGTTCCTATTCTATGGCAATGGAGAACTAATTCTGGAAGGCTTTAGCGACGCTAGCTTCCAGTCTGATGACGATGATGCCAAGTCTCAATCGGGGTACGTATTCAAACTCAATGGAGGAGTAGTAGCTTGGAAAAGTTCCAAGAAAGCAACCATTGCTGACTCCACCACAGAGGCTGAATACATAGCAGCTTCAGAAGCTGCTAAGGAAGCGGTTTGGATGAGAAACTACATCCAAGAGTTGGGTGTGGTGCCTAGCATCGCCGAGCCTATTGTCATCTTCTGTGATAACAACGGCGCTATAGCGCAAGCAAAGGAACCGAGATCTCATCACCGTTCCAAATACATTCTTAGACGCTACCATCTTCTTAGAGAAATGGTAGGAAGAGGTGACGTCCGGATGGACCGAGTCAACTCGGCAGACAACACAGCAGACCCGCTGACAAAGCCTATGTCGCGGAGCGCTCATACGCAACATCTTGAGAAGATGGGGATTAAGCATATGGGCAATTGGCTTTAAAAGGTCAAGTGGGAGATTGTTAGAATAGGTGACCATGTAAGCCAATTTTGGCAGGAATATGTAACCTATGTCTAGACAATTTTTTGGTATTTGATAAAAACATTTATGAATAAAGAAGTGAAAATTCATATGGCAATACTTTGTTTACGTTCACTTATATCTGAATTTACATTTCTGTTCACTACACAAACAAAGCCCACGGACTGAGAAACGATTTCGGGGACCGGGACTACGCTTGGAGGTAGGTCCATGAAATCAGTCTTACCGAATCAGTCCGGAAATCTCCAAGTCAAGCAATCCCAAAAATGGGTACCGGGATTCCCTTTGAGACTTGCACTAAGCATCTGCTGTCGTATTTCATCGACGGGTGACGAAGGTCGTCTAAGCAGTGTTAGTGGGTCAGCATGCTAGGAAGCAGCTGACTGAGGTGACTCGCGGGAACTGTCTTACGGAGGACCTTGAGTATGGTCAACAAGGTATGACGTGTATTCCCGGTTCCAACGGTACAGGCCAAGTCCTTTGACTTGAGGAACTGCTGAGTTTACCTGTGCATCAGGTCTGTATCTTACATATGGTGAGAGATTGCCAAAATACTCTTGAGTAGTCATAAGCCATGTCTAGTGCAGCTCGGGTGTACAGAGTGACAGTAGTTTCCAAGAAAGGATCTGTCTCCTGTCAAAAGGTATTGACAGTTGAGTCTCATGTATGCTCTGTGTCTTGTCCCTGAAATCTGTGGCCACAGTAACTGAACAGAAGAGAAAGGTTTCCCTTGCGGCGTTTATTAAGGACAGACCGACACTTAGGTCCAAAATGGGTACCTGCTTTTTCCGTGCCCTGGACTCTAAGTGATGAGACCAAAGACAGAAGGACGAGTGTACTGTTAGAACCTAAATGTTCATTCCCCAATATTTCACCTAGTCTCTAGTGCCATGGACCGTTGCTAGATGGCCACCCATGGTAACGGACGGATTCTAGGAATCCGACCAAGTCTAGCTGAATGGTGAACCTAAAGAGTCACACATTATCCACACGCACTTAGTATTTAATTTGGAATTAAATATTGGAGTAAAGGAATGATTAAATTAGATTTAATCGGGTCCTATATTTTCTTGGAGAAATTAATTCCTTCTATCTGATAAAGGGAATTAAATTAATAAATAGGATTTATTAAAGGGTTGATTTAATGGGCTTAGAATAAATATTAATATTTATTTATTATATTATATTTATTCTTTTAGCCTTTTGGAATATTTAATGTGATTTAAATATTCCATTAAATTAAAATCAACGGTTGAGATGGAAAGGGGAGATGGAAGGCTAGGATTTGTTTGACTAGGTCAAACACTAGTTTGACTAGGACTTTGACTAGGTCAAAATCCTAGTCAAATTAGAGTTCTTAGAGTAGGAGTTTTATGAGGATTAAACTCCTCCTCTATAAATACCTCTAGCTTTCAACCTTTTGTAGGATGATGATTCTTGAAATCACACACACAACACACACTCTCCCCTCTCCTTACCTCTCGTCCGCCCCCTCTCTCTCTCTACAAGAAAATTTCTTCTTGTTCTTTTGTTCAAGGAACATTAGAACTAAGGAAGATTAGTCCCGTTAATTCATAACGTGTGATTGATCTATCCTCTCCAAAAATACTTGTTCGTTGCTAGCACGACGTGCAAGATTCGTGGCTGGATCGTGTGTCACGATTTGGAGGGTCTCAAGAACGAGATCTCGGTGCAAAACGGGGAACAACGCGAGTAGCCGTTGAAGACGAAAACGACAACGGGTAGGTCTCATTTTATTTTCGTCCCTCTTTATTTTTCAACTCTATGGCCTCCGTGATTTCTTTACATGTTATATGATCATGAGATACACCGAACGCCCGGGAACCTCAAGGGCACACCCCTTGAGCGTGTTCTTTTAAATTAAAAGCATGCTTTAATTTTTTGTATGTTTATTTTTATCGCGCTTCCGCATTCGCGCAATTCCCGGGACGATCCACATATTTCTTTCAGTGATATGGAATGCTATCGTGCCCAGTCTTGATATAATAAGTTTGGATTTAGATGCTTGAGTCAAATCCACTATGATAGCAAAATGGAAATTTGTTATGGCTATCCAAATGAATTTCAGAGTTGAATGATTGGTTATAGAATTAACCCTTAGTGATCTATGATAGACATAACGATTGGTGAGACTAACCCCCTTGAATTGGACTTTTCATCTATAATCTCATCTCAGTTATTTACTTTTTCTTCTGTTAATTTAGTTCATTCATAGTTAGTACTTTATTCATACCCCCCTCCCTTTTTGTTACTACTATTAGATGGAGACATTAATCAATAGTTCCCTAGGGATTCGACCTGGTTCCACGACTACTACAGTTTAGAATCAGTATTTATATTTTATGGCTTCGACAACCGATCAGGAACCGACGCCCAATTCCATACCCTAGACTAAGGCTGGGAGACGGTAGATGGAAGGACTGTACCATACGGAATCGGCCCCTAAATGTTCACGCCAACATTTACTTAGTCTCTAATGCCATGGACCGTTGCTAGACGGCCACCCATGGTAACGGGCCCTTGTGGGACATGGGCCCAAGTCTAGCTGAGGGTGAACCTAAAGGGTCACACACAAATCACCGAGAAGGTTGAGAGATTGACTTGGAGTCAATCTCGAAGGATGAATAAGTAATTGGATTACTTAAGGGATTTTCCATTGGATGGGCGGGCCGATATTGTACTGGACCCTCGTTTAATCGGTAAATGGGATTTTTTCGATTAAATATGGAAAGTTGAGAAGTTGGATCGTTTGATTGGATTAAAAGATCAACGGGAATTATTTAAATAGACATTAGATTAAATTGAATTTAATTTTGGGTTTGTCGTAATTGGATTACGATAAAATTCGGTCCGTTAAATTTTGACCCGAGAGAGAATTAATTCATATGTTGGAATAGGAAGAAGTCCAGCATGGCCGAAAATGCCACCTTGGAGGGAGCAAAATTCGGCCATGTTGGATGTTAGGTGGTAGTTGACTATTCTCTTTTGGTAAGGGACAAATCGACTCTAATCAATCTCTTCCCTTTTGGTATGATTTGATCATACCTTAAAAGTTGGTAAGCTTGATTGAAAAATTAATGGTGATTGATTGGGATGTTCTAGACATCCTTGGATGAACCTAGACACATTTCAATAATCACATTAATTATGTATATATATGAATATATACTAACATCTATGCAAGAGATTCACAATTCATCTTTTCTAGGAAAAGAAGAACCAAAAATCGGCCACTCTCCTCTCTCTAACTTTCGGCCCCCTCTCTTCCTCTTACTAGTGTTCTTCACTTGATCTTGGATCAAAAAGGAAGAACAAAGTAAGTTTAAGAAGAACACTAATCCATATTGTTTAACTTCTTAAACTGATTCCTTCTAAACCCGTTTTCTTCTAGCAAGGAAAATGTGAGCTTCTTCCGGTGTGGTGTGGATCACCTTTGGAGAGTTCATACATATGAACTTGGTGGACATTCCGAAGAAGGAACAAAGCAAGTCGTCGCACACACGTGAAAACTAAAGGTAACGGTTAACTACGCTTTCATAGATTTCTACTTCATCTATGCCCTATGTACGATATGTGCTTTATTTTGTCACATCCTACATCGAATGCTCGGTTGAGCACCCAAGGGTACACCCCTTGGTATTACTATATATGTGATTTAAATTTACGTATTTATTTGCATTCTCGCTTCCGCTCGCGCTACCGGGCGGATCCGCTTGTCCCTTTAGGGACGAAGACCGTAGCAAATGTTTTGCTACGCACAAAATTCATAGCTAAAAGTTATTTGCTACGAAAAATGACTTTTGTTACAAAATCATATTCGTAGCAGAAATTTGGCTTTTGCTACAGTCTTTTGCTTCAATTTTCGAGTTCATAGTTATTATATGAGTATTTGCTATGAGAAAATAGCTTTAGTTACGATGTCAAACTTGAGGCAAAAATACCATCTTTTGCTACGACTATCAAGTCGTAGCCATTATAGGATTTTCACAAGAAAATAGCTTTTGTTACGATGCCAAATTCGTTGCAAAAGGAACAAGAAAAATTATAAGCTTTCCTTACGGAGCTCCATTTATAGCAATAACATCTTACATCAATGTGCATATCACTAGCATATATTACAACTAAAATATTTTCAACATTAAATAACATGCATATGTTAACTAACAAATAGTACCATCTTCCAGTTCCATCATGTACTAACCCTTACCACTAAGTATATGATTGTGCAAATGACATTACACAATTCTTAACTATAGTCACTAGATAAACATATCTATGCCTAATATTTTCTCACATATCTCATCAAGACGAATCATATCTAAGTATAAAAAAAAAACTAAAAGATTTATCTCAAATCAATAGTTTAGTGCACCAAAATATACAAATATATTTGTGTGTATCGGGTTTGATGAGAAAGTGTTGTTCTAAATTTTCTTTGATTTGCCTCATAGGAAAAGGGACCTTTTCACAACAAATATTCCTACTACATAAAATAATTTCTTGTCCTTCTTGGTTATAGTTCTTCAAAGATTAATGACTCAATGCACCTAATAATCCATAAACAGAGAAAATCAAGTATATCAGCAAGATAACTCTTATTGAAAAATGTATACAAGTATAGAAATTTGATAAAAGAAGACATCTTAATGTAGGCTGTAGGGATTTCTATTTTCTTGCAATTTTGAGAACTACAACTGCTCACTTATGCCTTATGGATCTTTAATTCAACCTAACCAACATAAAAGTACACTAGGTAGCCATATGTAAATAAAGTCCAAAAACTGTGAAATAGATTCTTCATGTACAAATAGAAAGAACGCATTATGCTCAAAGTGAATGAACATATTCTAATATCACCTTCTCCTATGTAGTTGATGAAAAGTGATGATATCAACCCTTTGTGATCCTTTTCTAGAACTTCATTAAAACATCTGTTCTATTTAAAGAAGAAACATACCAAAAAGCTCTAGAGATGTTAGTTTCACATTAATAAGTTCTCTTCATAGGATTTAGGCGATAATGTACTCAAATACCATTCTTTTCTTTATACTCTACTATAGAAAATAATTTTTCAAGAATGAGAATCATAAAAAACAAGAGTATTAAAATAAACGTAAAAGCAAAGCATACCATATGCAAATCAAAGCACTTGACTTTATTTCATAAATTATATCTTCATCTCCTGTAGCATGCAACCATGAATATGAGATCACAAGATACTATTACCATAACATGATGCAAGAAGAAGAACCAGCAAATGCATAAGAGAAGTGTAAGTCAATTTTCAAGAAACACTTTTCTTATTTGTGTATTAAGACATATGAGAATCCATATAACTAATTCACTTGAGGTCATAAATGAGCACAGCATATTGAATTAGAAGTTTAAGATCAATAATGTATCCTGGTCTGAGCTAAATCTCTACATCAAGCACCAAAAAGAACAGGAACAGCACAAGGTCCTGGCATTAAGAAATAGATCCACATACATTTCTGGTCTACACAAATTGCATACAAATTTCTACTTTATAGAAATAGATGAATAGAAACATTATTTCAAACACATTGCAGAAAAAATAACAAGGTGGTCAATCTGCATACCATGGAAGCACAAGTGAAACCAATGACTTTCATCATAAATTGCAATTTGAGGCAAGGTCAAAGCGATTAGCAAAACAACATACACAAAGAAAGCTACATTACTGCAACTACAGAAATTTTCTGCACAGAATTACCTAGAAAATACAACACTCAGGAAAAAGGTAAGAAAAATGAAAAGAGAATGAGAAATGTTAGAGTAAGTTTGCTATCAGGAAAAGTTCAACAAATTAATAAAGTACAAAAATACAACTGAAAATTAAATGCAGCCAATACATGTGAGAAAAACCATTTACATTCATAACGTAAAAAGAGATATAGTCATATTCACCACAATAGAAGGGAGCGAAGGAATTGTTTCTTCAGTCGGAAAGATATTTTCCTGAGTGTCTACTACAAGCAAAGGACCTTGTTTCTCCTCAAAATAAACAGGGACTACACACTTCTTCTTAAATGTCCTATTCCCTAATCCCATCATCCCCATGCAACATTTTAAGCCTATTATCTAGGGTGTGTCCAGGAAGGTGATAATAGATTTGAATGTTCAACCCTCCCAACAGTTTTAGCATTCATATCTCATATATCTCCATAGTACAATCTTTCTAAATTAACCATAGGGCTATCACACCCCCTACCCATATATCAAAATCAGCATAAACCCAAGCACCATTCACTGTACAATATTAAATTTTTCATCACTAAATTGATCACCAATTTAAGATTACACTAATACCATAATATACCAATGACAGATTACACTAATACAACATAATACATAAATTAAGTCAGTAATATCATAAATTAGGTCACAAAATACCAATTCCTCCATACACTAATGTCACAAATTAAGTCAGTAAAAGCACATATCATAGAGAAACAAGTGGTGACCATTGCAACAATAAATTAAGAACATATAATCCAGACAACGCACTTCAGACAGAAAAATAAAAATAAAGTTTGGACTAATGTTGGGAGGACCATGGACAGACATTTAGATCGTTGAAGCATGCTTTATATAAACAAAGATTCCAAAAACCCTACTTTTTTGTCATTTTCAGTGCAAAAGCTGGGGATGTAGGGACATAAAGCCATTAAATAACAACAAGAATGCGAATAACCTACCTTATTCAACACCAAGTACTCCTCAAGCTCCAAATAACCGACCCTACCAGTGGAAAATGCTTCCTTCAACCGCATATGCACAAAAAAAAATAGCATTAGTCTCAATTATACAAAAATCTATAGAAAAACAAACAAAAGTTTGAAAGTTTACCATTGTTCGAATGTTGGAATCTCAAACATCAATGCACATCAAATACCTCCAAACACTCCGATAGAAGTGTTCAAATGTTGAAATCGCACACTTCATTGCACAAAATATTTGTTAATAAGTTGGTTTATGTTGAGATTTGGGGATATTTTGGCATAGATAAACCCTAGATCTAAAGTCTCTCTTTGTGTTTCTATCTCTTCGAAGTGAAAGCAAAAGTAAAAATAATTCATCAGACTTGCTCTATGTATCAAGGGTAAAATTGAGATGGTGAAATGTTAACGCCATTAACATGACTAATGGAAGTGGCATGTGAGTTGAATAATACAAAAAACAAGGTCTTTTTTTTGTTTTTTTTTGCATATTTCTACAACACAAGGGGGGTTGCATATAAATGAAAACACATTTTTTTTTTTATAATTATCCTGTAAAAGAATAATAAATATACTTAAAAATATCAGATTACTCATGTTCGACTCATGTTTGATCCAATTAAAGTTAGTTTGAACTCGATTAGATCAATAATCAAATCAGATCCAAATGTAGTTTCTTAAGTTTGATGGTAATTCAAATAAATTTGAGCAATAGCGTGTTCAACTCGATTTGAATCATTTGCAACCCTAGTTATTTATAATAACAAACATATTATGACTTGCAATTTAAATATATAAAATAAGTAGGACCTCAGAACATCAATACCATTCTCATATGATGTTTCTAGAAAAATAATATTATCTCAAGCATATCTAAAACCGCATAATTACCTTCCTTCAGAAAATAAACACTAAACAATTACAATCCGATGTTTTTTGAAAACTTAGAGGGAAAGTATTTATACGTTATATACGTAGAAGGGGCGACATGTAAATAATGTAAATTTGAAGATGATGTTTTTATATAAACAATAATTATATGATTCTATTAGCATTTTTAATAATTGAGCAATTAAACAATACATCAGTTTCATTAATACATCAATACAACTAAAATACCAGTATTGAACTTCAAGCATTTCAAAGGAGTCGTTGTTGCTCGCCATGCACCGAGAGGGTGGCACCTCCTTTTCACCGACGACACTTTGATTTTTTGCCAAGCATCCTTAGAAAAGATGGCATAATTAGAGGTGTTTTAGAGTCATATGGGAAAGCTTCTAGCCAAACTTTGAGAAATCATCTATCACCTTCAGTCGAAACACACCTTTGGAGATTTGAGAGACCCATGTCGGTTCCTTATGTATCTGAATGAAAGTTTTGAATGAGTACCTTGTCTTCCCTACCTTGTAGGGCTGAATAAATGTGACATCTTTTGTGGTGCGCAAGAGCGTGTTTGACAGTAAGTTGGAGGGTGGAAAGAGAAACTTATTTCGCAAGGAGGTAAAGAGGTTTTAATTAAATCCATCATTCAAGCCATCCCCTCATATTTCTTAAGTTGTTTTAAACTCCCCATTTCCCTTCTGAAAGAGATTGAGAGTGCCTCGTTTAATTTTTTTTCGGATGATTCTAACAAACATAAAATTCATTGAATCTCGTGGGACAATATGTGTCGTGGTAAGAAAGAAGGAGGCATGGGTTTTGGTTCTTTGTCATCCTTTAATCTTGTGATACTTGACTTGAAAGGAAGGTTGGAGAATCCTCAAATATCTAGATCTCTTACTCAGCCCAATTCTAAAAATGTATGTACTTCCAAGATTGTGACTTTCTTAGTGCTCCGAAGGGCTCCAATATCTCTTACACTTGGTGTAGAATTCTGGAGGCTCTACCCATCATTGAGCGCGAGATCCGATGGTAAGATGGCCAATCTTTATGGGTATGGTCAGACCCTTGGCTTCCGATACCACATACCTTCCTCCCCATCATACCGAAAAATCCTTTCTTATAGGACCTTCGTGTGGCGGACCTATTGGAGGAGACAGGTGGGGTTTTAGAAAATCGAACGTTATCAACCACTTGTTCCAACTTGATTATGTAGTTTCGATCAAATCCATCCTCGTGGGTACAACTAAAAGCCTAGCAAAGGTGTGTGGATCGGCCCGGTAGTAACGCGAATGCGAAAGCGCGGTATGATAAAATTGCAATAATTTAAAACATGCCATAAACAAGAATGAAATAAAGACGTTCAAGGGGTGTTCCCTTGAATCTCCCAGGCATTTGGTGTATCTCATGAATGAAAATAAACAAAGAATTCATGGAGGCCATAGGGTTGAAAAGGGATGAAAATAACAAAAATGAAAACCTACCCGGTTGACGTTTTATCTTCAAACCGCTACTCACGTTGTTCCCCGTATTGCTCCAAGATCTCGAGTTGAGACCCTCTAATTCGTACACGCAATCCGCCCACGTATCTTGATCCTCGTGCTAGCAAAAGAACAAGTGTATATTTATTTGGAGAGGACGGATTGATCAAATGCTATCGATTAAACGAGATCAACCCTCCTTTGAGTTCAATTGTATAGAACAAAAGAGTATCTTGGGGAAAGGGGGACGAGAGGCCGAGAGAGATAGAGGAGTGGCGGTGATGGTGTATGTGTGTTTTGAGTTTCATCATCTCTTCCAAAGTGAAGAGTTAGGCATATTTATAGAGGAGGAATCCTATTCCTCTTCTAGTTCCAACTCTTTGGAAGACTCCTCTTGGAATAGGATTTGACCTAGTCAAATCCTAGTCAATCCTAGCTTTGGTCAAACTAATCCTAGCCATTGATTTTTCTCTTCAATCTCAACCATTCATTAATTTAATGGAGTATTTAAATCTAATTAAATAATCCAAAGGGCAATAAATAAATATAATAAATATTAATATTTATTTTAAGCCCATTAAATTAATTTTCAATAAATCTAATTTATTGGATAAATTCCTTTCATCCAATGAGAAGAATTAATTTTCCCAAGATAAGAAAGATCCGATTAAATCTAATTTAATCATTCCATCTCTCTCCAAATATTTAATTCTAAATTAAATACGTTATGTGTGCGGATTGTGTGTGACTCTTTAGGTTCACCTTCAGCTAGACTTGGTCGGATTCCTAGAATCAGTTCCGTTACCATGGGTGGCCGTCTAGCAACGGTCCATGGCACTAGAGACTAGGTGAATATGCGTGAGGATGAACATTTAGGCTCTACAGTACATCTATCCTTCCGTCTACGGTCTCACCACTTAGGGTCTAGGCACGGATACATAGGTGCCCATCTTAGACCTAAATGTCGGTCTGTCCTATACTAAACGCCGCAGGGAATCCTTTCCTTCTGTTCAGTTACTGTGACCACAGATTTTAGGGACAAGACACAGAGTATAGTGAGACGCTACTGTCAACGCTCTTGACAGGAGACAGATCCTTTCTTGAAAACTACTGTCACGTTGCACATCATGGATGCACTAGATATGGCTTATGACTACTTAGCAACTATGTTTTGGCAATCTCTCACCATACCTAAGATACAAACACGGTGTACAGGTAAACTCAGCTATTCCTCAAGTCAAAGGATTGACCTGTACCGTTGGAATCGGGAACTCACCTCATACCTATCCAACCCTACTCAAGGTCCTCCGTAAGATGGTTCCCGCGAGTCACCTCAGTCAGCCGCTCCCTAGCAAGCTGACCCACTAACACTGCATAGACGACCCTCGTCACCCATCGATCAAACACGACAGCAGATGCTTAGTGCAAGTCTCAAGTGGATTCTCGATACCCATTTCCCGAGATTCCTTGTCTTGGAGATTTCCAGATTGATTCGGCGGAGCTGATTTCATGAACCTACCTCCAAGCATAGTCCCAGTCCCCGAAATGTGATTACAGTCTGTGGGCTTTGTTTGTGTACTGAACAGTTTATAAAGCAGTAAAAGTGAACACAGACAAAGTATGAGCCAGATGAATTTTACTTTCTTATTCATCAAGGTTTATTAAAACTTTGAAATTGTTCAGACATAGGTTACAATTAACCTAACAAGATTGGCTTCATGGTCACCTTCAACGATCTTTGATACACAAATATGGCACTACAACAAATAGGGTCTTTCCACAGTAAAGTTAACTTATTATTTGGCTCACCAAGTCTTTGCTCTATTAGGTAGAAAAGCTTCTAGATAGAGTAGCACCCCGTTGGCTTCCTGGTCATTCATCTGGCAGGCGAAAGTTCCACAAAATGTGAAGGTATTCATGTGGCGCTTATGTAAGGATGTAATGCCAACATCCCAGTCGCAGATGCAATTGATAGCTAATGCTTGACGTGTGGGGCATCTCAAAGACTCTAAACATGTTTTTCTTGAGTTTCCTTTCGATTGACAAGTATTAGCACTCTCCCTTCTACCCTGCCTTATGATCTCAGAGTGGTGCCACAGTGTTGAGGACTGGGTGAGTCATATTTCTAAAGGTCTTGAGCATGACTATTTTAATCATTTCACCATGTTTGGTGGGGTCTTTGGGGCAGATGTAATAGGTTGGTGATGGAGAATATATTGGGTTGCCTTGATCAATGTGTTAACTCATCTTGCAAACTCCTACATAACTTCACAAATGTTGTAATTGTGAAATCTCCAATTTCTCATCATTTTAGCAAGTAGGCTGCACCGACCTCGAATGTTGTCAAAGTTAACTTCGATGCCTTTGTTCATAGTGAGGAAGACGGTGTAAGTGCGAGGGTCATCGCTCGAGACAAATACGGGAACAGTATTTCATGGGGGAAGGTCTTTTATCCAGGTGTTACAGATGCTGAACATGGAGAGGCTTTGGAGGCCAGACTTTTAGAATAGGTGACCAGAAAGTCAATTAGATTGACCTTTATGTAATCTATTCAACACACTCAATGTAATGTAATAAATAAAATGAGTATTCATTATTTGGCTTTACCTTCATTGTGCTCATTCCATTATATTTATATTGTATCAACATCACAACAAAACCCACAGACCACGTAGACAACCATGCAGTAGGACCACGCATTGAATGGTGGTTATGAAACCAACTGATATGGGTTGTGTCTGAAACGTTCCAATTCGAGGACCTCGAGAGAGGGTATCGAGTGTCCTATTGAGACTTACAATGTGCATTATATTCATTGGATGGGTACTGCATTTCATCGGCAATAGATGTTGGATGTCTATATGGTCTTAATGGGTTGGTTGACGGGAGTCAAGCTGACTGTACTGACTTAGGGGGAATCATCATATAGAAGCCTTGAAGGCTTGATCGGTACGACCAGAGTTTTTCGGCTCTGATAGTACGGGAGTAGTTCTTGGACTTGAGGACCCATGGCATTCACATTGCACGCGATGGTTGTATCTTGGATCTGGCGAGAGGTGTTCGTATCACGGACACGTTCATCATAAGATTTATCCAGTGTAGTCATAATGTGTAGCGAAGATGATGTACTTCAAGAAGAAGATGTATCTCCTATGTACTCGGAGACGCTTCATGCTTTCTAAAACTGTGGCCACAATGATTGGTCGAATAGGAAATGGTTCTTTATGTCAACATAATGGAGTGAACGCCATCTCGAGCGTCAGGCATAGTTTCCTAGTTTGGGATGGGATCCGACATCCAATTCCATACCCTAGACCTAGGTCGGGAGATGGTAAATGGAAGGACCGTACCCGTATGGCAATCGGGAGCCTAAATGTTCAAGCCAATATTCACCTAGTCTCAAGTTTCATGCACCGTTGCTAGATGGCCACCCATGATGACGGGCTTGTGTTAGATACGAGCACAAGTCTAGCTAAGGGTGAGCCTGAAGGGTCATACACAAATCACCGAGGTAGTGAAGGAATTAACTTGGAGTTAATTTTGAAAGATGATAAATCAATTGGATTATTTATCAATGGATAGTCCATTGGATAGATGGCCCAGTACTGTATTGGTCTTACACTAATTAATAAATGAGATTTATTAGTTAAGAGGATTTTGGGCTTGAGTCTTTAATTGGATTGAAAGACTTTGGACATAATTTATTTGGGCCTTGAATTAAATTAGCTTAAATTCACTAAATTTATTAGGCTTGTTCTAATTTGATTAGGACTAAAGCCCGGCTACTAAAATTTTGACCCCAGGCTGAGTTGAGTTCCACTTTTGGAAGGGGGAAGAGTTTGGACTCTTCCCCAAAAAGAGAGTGGCCAATTTTGTGCTTTCATCACCATTAAAGGTGATGAAATATTGATTTTGGAAAGCACAAATTATCCTTGATTGTGGTTTCCTCACTTGATATGATTTGATCATATCTTGTGAGGTGAAACTTAATTGATAGAGATTATTAGAATGAATCTAGATGCATCTCCATGTATCTAGGCACAATTCTATTATACCATTAATTGTATATTTATAGCTAAAACCACTTTGCACTCTCATAACACACTCTTGCCCTCTTTCTCACTCTCGGCCACCTTTCCTCTCTCTCTCTCTCTCTCTCTCTCTCTCTCTCTATCCCTCTTTGTTCTTCTAGATTTAGGATCAATTGAAGAACAACATTTGATTAAAGGATTACACTAATTCTCCCGTTGTGGTGTGGACTTCATAAGAGGGTTTCTACACTTGAAACCTCGTGGACGTGTTTGGGATACGAAAGGGAGCAAAGCTAGTAGCCGATAAAACATAGCAACAAAGGTATACTTACATTTGTGCATCGTTGTGTTACATACCGCTATGTGCCATATGTATTTGATTAGTGTCTTGAATCTACATATTCTACATCGAATGCCCAGGAGAGATCAAGGGTACACCCCCTGGATCAATTTAAAATTATGTAATTTTACGTTTATTCTTCCGTCGTGCTCTCAGGCAGATCCACTTCCTTCAAGTGGTATAACAACCCGTTTCAATATAAAGGTGGTCACAGATCTATGTGCTTTAAATGGCTTTTCTAGCATGTTCAATGTTCTTGGTTTACATGGTTATGTATAGAATATACTTGTTTAAATTTGTGAATTTAATGGATATAATGCATGTAATTTTGAGGATGAATTTATTTAAATACATGTTCTTTTTTAGAATTATATATGCAGAAAATAGAAAACAATTATGTTGAACATCAGCGGCAACAGCTGGTTGCTGCCCTTATTGGGAGCATTGTTGGACGGGTGCCTGCGCATTGCCTGGCCAGCGCTCCAGCCGGCGTGCGTGTTGGTAGGGGCGGTCACGCACACTGCGCCTGCGAGCGCGCGAACATGGGGTGCATGCAGGCACTATGCACAGGGCGCACGCTGCCTGTCGGCACAGCACACAGGCACGCATGCACTGTGCACAACAATGGGCACGACGCGGTCGACCTACCGCGCGCGTGCTGCTCTCATGCAAGGGAGCGTGCGCGCGCATGTCTAGATGCAAGTAGTCGGGACGGCAAGACGACTGGGTTGTTTCATGTCGTTTTTCATCATTTATGAAAATAAATTTTTTTGGTATTTTTCTATATATTTTTTTGAAATGATTAATAATACATATTTAATTTTTGATTAATTATATTTTTCTTATAATTAAATTGCCTAATTAATTTGAGATTATTTGTTTGGATGCATTTGGAAGGACATCCATAAGATTGAAATTTGAACTTGTATTTTCTGTACGTATTCATGTATTGTGGTATTGGATATCACTTTGATATATTGTACATCTTTGTAAGCATGATTATTTGGAATAATTTTGTGTTGATGTTGATGGGATCAACATTGGATGATCACTAAGCCCTTGACCGAATGTATAGATTTTGTATTTCTGTTGGGTGCGTCCTGCATGTCTCTTATTTTGGGACTCTTATCTCCCAATTTTATGGCTTGTAATGTTGAGGCTTGTTTTGCCTCTTCATTTTGATATACCTTTCCGGACTATTGATCGGGTATCCTTTACCATGTAATTGAGAGTAGTTAGGATTTTTTTGTGAGATCTTGTATTTTTATATGTAATGGAGCAAGCCTACAGAGGAGGAGGCCCAAGTTGAAAACCCGAGGTAATTTAAAAGAGATTACAAGGTCCATTAACATGATAATAGGTTGATACTTTTATTATATTGTAGGACCATCATAGACAGATCATAGACTCACTGCGGGCTCAGTGGGTCGCATAGGTTGGGCTTGTGATTATTCAACAAGGGTATGTCTATGTTCTATTTCATGCAGCGCATTTTTTATCGTTTTATGAATATAAGATATTTATCCATGCAAAACATTAATGTGATGAGATCTCAGTTAATTTCTCAATTAAACTCTCACTTGGTTGGACCAAGTTAAAATATTAGGCTTATGTGGTGAGAAAGCTACCGCTACCCAAATGTGGCCTCACAAGTCGTAGCACATTTGGATTAGAGGAAAGTTGCACCATTATTGTGAATAAAGGAATACGCTCATTTTTCCTATCTCACGAGTCATGGGCGTCAACAGATGAGGTGTGATTTGATTGATAGGTCGGGCCTAAACACTAAGTAGCATGATTCGCTTGGAGTCTTGAGAATCATGTGAAGAGGTAAGGCAAACATCTTGGGAATCTCATTGGGTGAAAATGATATTAGATATCTCCCATGAGGTTTCTTTCATGTGAATCATAAAAGTGGGACATGAAAATCACGCTTATGGTTTCCAAGACCACTAGAATATGGTTTCCCGTAACTGCACTTGAGAGTGGCGTGCTTTCATAGAAAAGTGGGAGGGTTAAATACTAAAGACCCTGTCTTCAACTTGAGCAATAATATTATTATCATTTGTTGATTTCTGCTATACATTTTTTAAATGTAGATATGTCTAAGAATCCTTTAAACACGATTTCGGAGACTAATAAAGTCAACGCCATGAACTATAATGACTAGCTGTGAAATTTGAGGATTGTCCTCGATTTTGAGGGCCAACTCTCGAGGGCCTTAATGGAGGGATCCTCTCCTAAAGAACGTTTGACGTTCGATAAGTGGCTAGCAGACAACTGGAAGGTACGTAGTGTTATATTGATTTTATTGTCTTACGGCATCCACAAGTAATATGATAGGCTAGACGACGTCCTCCATAATGCTCCACATGAAAGATGTTTATGCGGTTTCGGACAGACATATTAGATATGCCATGACAAAAGTATTCTTTGGTACCAAGTTAGATGAAGGGTCATCTATACAAAGTCATGGGACAAGATGCTTTCCATAGTGAATAAGCTTAAGGACCTCAAAGCTAGGTTTGATAATGATACGTACATTGACGTGATCCTTCACTCACTTCCTCCACTCTGTCACCTGTTTATTATTAACTATAATATGAATAAACTTGAGAAGTCTATTGATGAGTTGATTAATATGCTAGCCCAATACGAGGCAACAACCCACAAATCTGCGTCGGTGGTATTGGTAGGAGCAACTTCAACCTCCAAAGCAAATGGCAAGAGGGGCAAACACTGGAAGAGGAAGAAGGAAGGGGAACGTTGTTGCAGCCATTGCTCGCGCTCCAAGCAACCCTGTTGCCCCGGCAGGGATGAGCAAAGGAAAAGAGAAGGCCCGCGGTTCACAACGGTCAAAGGCAAATAATGTCTATATTAATTGCCAAGGAAAGGGGCATTAGAAGAGGGAGTGCACAACTCATCTCTAATCAAGGTGTGTTTGTGACTGAAGTTAATATGATAACTAATTCTACTTTTTGGGTATTGGATACTGGCCGTGGTGCTCGCATCTACAATGATTTGCAGGTGCTACAAAGAAGTAGAAGGTTAAGTAAGGACGAGATGATCATGAGGCTAGTGGATGGCAAGGTCACTGCGGAAGTTGTAGGATTACTCGACTTACCCATTAGTGATCATGTTAGGGTTGTACTGAAAGATTGTTTCTATGTACCAAGCATAATTAAAAATATTATTTGAATTCCTGTCTTGGATAAAGAGGGATATGCTTTCACCATCAATAAAAATAGTTTTTATATTTTAAATGATGTGTCTCTCATTTACTTGGTAAATTGGTTAATGGTCGGTACATTCTCCAACAGTCTAATGGGATTATGACTGGCCAACACAGAAGGAAATTTGATAATCAAGATAACACACAGATTTGGCATGATGCTAGGTCATATCTCTAAAGAAAAGATTAGGAGGTTGGTGGACACAAAGAGTCTATAAATAGACAATTTGGACAATATGCCAACCTGCGAGTCCTGTATAAAAGGAAAGATGACCAAGAAGCCCTTTGTTGGAAAAAAGTGCGCTAGCTAACGGTCTATTGGATTTGATCCATATTAACGTTTGTGGACCACTAAATACACAGGCTAAGAGAGGTACTCGTACTTTATTATTTTTACTGGTGATCACTGACGGTATGGTTATGTTTACCTAATGAGGTATAGGTCTTAAGCCTTTGAAAAGTTTAAGAAATACAGACTTGAAATTGAAAACCAAACCGATCGTAAGATTAAGGTGTTGGAATAGGTGACCAGAAAGCTAATAGGTTTGGCAATTTGAAACCTATTCGACAACTTGATGTAGATGTAATATTATTATGTGATGAATAAGATGAGTGTTCATCACCAATGGTACCTTCTTTGTTGCGCTCATCTTACATTTTGTAAAACGGTGTTTAACTTATATCGCAACAAAGCCCACAGACCATGGTTAACAACTCGTGCAGTTGGGCCACGCATGGTGGTCATGAAACCAACTGATTAAGAGTTAGGTCTGAAACGTTCCAAGTCGAGGACCTCGGAGACACGTTCATGCTGTTTGAAGCTGTGGCCACAGTGGTTGGTCGAACAGAGAATGGTTTCCTGTGTCGACGCAATGAAGCATACGTGGTCTCGAGTATTAAGCATAGATGCCTAGTCAAGGATAGGAACCGACGCCCAATTCTATACCCTAGACTAAGGCCGGGAGACGGTAGACGGAAAGATCGTACCCGTACAGAATCGGCGCCTAAATCTTCACGCCAATTCACCTAGTCTCTAGTGCCATGGACCGTTGCTAGACAGCCATCAATGGTAACAGGCCGTTGTGGGACATGGGCCTAAATTTAGCTAAGGGTGAACCTAAAGGGTCACACACAAATCACCGAGTAGGTTGAGAGATCGACTTGGAGTCAATCTCGAAGGATAAAATAAGTAATTGGATTACTTAAAGGAAAGTCCATTGGATGGACGGGCCGATATTGTATCGGACTTCTGTTTAATCGATAAATTGGATTTTCGATTAAATATGGAAAGTTGAGATGTTGAGACGTTGGATCTTTTAATTGGATTAAAAGATCAACGAGAATAATTTAAATGGACATTAAATTGGATTTAATCTTGAGTTCGTCGTAATTGGATTACGATAAAACCCGATCAGTTAAATTTTACCCGAGAGGAGAATTAATTCCTATTTTGGAATAGGAAGAAGTTGACTTTTTCCTTTATTTAAACATGGCCGACATGCTCCCTTGGAGGAAGCAAAATCAGCCATGTTTCATGCTAGGTGGTATGTTGAGTTATATCTTTTGGAAAGAGACAAATCAACTCCAATCAAGTTCTTCCCTTTTGGTATGATTTGATCATACCATAAATTTTGGTAGGCTTGATTGAAGAATTGATGGTGATTGATTGGAATGAATCTAGACATCCTTCGACGAACCTAGACACATTCCAATAATCACATTAATTATGTATATATATTAGAATGTACAACACCAAGCATAAGTGATTCATTATTCATCTTTTTCTAGGAAAAAGAGAAGACAAAAATCCCTCTCCTCTCTCTCAACTCTCGGCCTCTCTCCCTCTCTCACACTTATATTCTTCACTTGATTTTGAATCAAGAAGAAGAACAAAGTAAGTTTAAGAGAGCACTAATTCATAGTGTTCTTCTCTTAAACCGATTCCTTTTAAACCCGTTCTTTTCTAGCAAGAAGAACTTGTGTTTCTTCCGGTGTGGTGTGGATCACCTTTGGAGAATCCATACGTTTGGATTTCGTGAGCATTCCGGAGAAGGAACAATCCAAGTAACCAGGAGCATACGCTAAACAATCGAAGGTAACAGTCTCCTTACGCTTTGATTGATTTATTGTATATATCTATGCCCTATGTGTTTAAAGATATGTTTCCAATATTTACACATCCTACATCGAACGCCCGGTTGAGCACTCAAGGGTACACCCCTTGGGATTCGTTTATTTAAATTTGATTTAAATTTACGCACTTTTCTCGCTTTCTCGCTTCCGCTCGCGCTCCCGGGCGGATCCGCTTGTCCTTCAAGTGGTATCAGAGCCCGGTTCGATGTAAGGGGCATAGATCTATGTTTTTGGCATGATCTACTTGCTTTTAATGGCTTTATTGGCATGTTAGATTATATAAATATAGGAATAATATGATGATTCAATTGTTTGGATTTAATGGACTTTTGGCATGCTTAATTTGTTAGATTGGATCTAAAAATTACATGCTTATTTTCAGAAGAATGTTACTGTTATTGTGCTGAAACAGTATTGAAAAACAAAAAAAAAATAAATTGGTTCGGACGGCAGCGGCCGCGCGCAGGCGGGTGCCTGCGCATGGACGCCGCACGGGCCCTGCGCGCGCGCTGCCCTGTGCGCGCGGGTGGCCGGCCGGCACAACGGCTGGGCCGTTTTGTGCCCTTTTTTTACTTTTTTCGAAAAATTTGATTTTCTGTATTTTCTGCACAATATTCTGAAAATATGATAATTTTGCATTTTTGATTTTGGAATAATTGGATTATTCCTTGAATTAAATTTGCTTAATTAATTTGGGATTAATACATGCATTGGATGCATTGTTTAAAATGTCCACTAAATTTGAAATTTGAATTTTGCATATTATTTGTATGTTTATGCTTTTGTGATGTTGGACATCACTTGGGTATTTGGAATATCCATTGGTTTTTATGCATGATTATTTGCAATATTTATGTTATGTGTGTTGATGGGATCAACATGGGATGATCACAAGAGCCCTACGCCTTATGTATGGATGAATGTATGATCATTTATTTTCTGTTGGGTGGGGCCTGCGTGCCTCTTGTTTTCGGGACTATCGTCTCCCGTATTTTCAGCCTCATGATGTTAAGGCTTGTTTTTTTTTATTACCAATGTATTACTTTCAGTTGTAATGAGACTAGATAGGATTGGTGAGGTTTTAATTTTAACAAGGAATTGGAGTCGGAGACCCCAAAGAAAAACATCAAGGCGTGAAACAAAAAGCACTTCAAGGCCCATTGGAATGACAATGGGTATATTATTATGTAATAATTTAGGACCACCCTGGACAGACCATAGACTCACTGCGGGTTCAGTAGGTCGCATAGGTTGGGCTTGTAATCATCCTAACAAGGGTATGCTATGTTAGATCCGTGCGGCGTATTTATTTATCGCTTTAAATATTGGATATTTATGAAAGATTGTGGATCGTCCCGGGAAATAGCACGAATGCGGAAGCGCGATATAAAAATTGAATACAAAAATTAAAACATGATTTTAATAAAATAAAAGAACACGTTCAAGGGGTGTACCCTTGAAGTTCCCAGACGTTCGGTGTATCTCATGAATCAGAAAGAATAAAAGAAATCATGGAGGCCATAGGATTAGAAATAAAGAGAAACGAAAATTTAAACCGGAACCTACCGATTGTCGTTTTCATCTTCTAACCGGTACTCGTGTTGTTCCCCAATTTGCTCCAAGTCTCGTATGTGAGACCCTCCAAACAGTAACACGCAATCCACCCACTTATCTTGCACGTCGTGCTAGCGAACGAACAAGTATTTTTGGAGAGGATGAATTAATCACACGTTATTAATTAATGGTATTAATTCTCCTAAGTTCAATTGTTCCAAGAACAAAAGAACAAGAAATTATTTTCTTGTTGTGAGAGAGAGAGGGCGGACGAGTAGGGAGAGAGCCGAGTGTGTGTGTGTGTGTGTGTGTGTGTGTTCGAATATCATCACTCCTCAAATAGTGAGGGGCTAGGACTATTTATAGAGGAGGAGTTTAATCCTCTTTAACTCCAACTCTAAAGAAGACTATTTTGACTATGATTTTGACCTAGTCAAAGTCCTAGTCAAAGTAGTATTTGACCTAGTCAAATTAATCCTAGCCATCCATCTCTCCCTTTCCATCTCAACCATTGATTTAATTTAATGGAATATTTAAAACCTATTTAAATATTCCAAAGGCCAAATAAATAAATATAATAAATATAAATATTTATCCTAGGCCTATTACATTAATTTTCTAATAAATCTAATTTATTAGATTAATCCCTTTTACCAAGTAAAAAGGAATTAATTCTCCAAGAAAATAAAGGACCCGATTAAATCCAATTTAATCATTCTTTTTCTCCAATATTTAATTCTAAATTAAATACTTAATGTGTGTGGATTGTGTGTGACTCTTTAGGTTCACCTTTCAGCTAGACTTGGTCGGATTCCTAGAATCCGTCCGTTACCATGGGTGGCCATTTAGCAACGGTCCATGGCACTAGAGACTAGGTGAATATACGGGGATGAACATTTAGCCTCTAACAGTACACTTGTCCTTCTGTCTACGGTCTCACCACTTACGGTCTAGGGCACGGAAAATGCAGGTACCCATTTTGGTCCTAAGTGTCAGTCTGTCCTTACTAAACGTCGCAAGGGAAACATTCCCTTCTGTTCAGTTACTATGGCCACTGATTTTAGGGACAAGACACAGAGCATCCGTGAGACTCAACTGTCAATGCCTTTGACAGGAGACAGATCCTTTCTTGGAAACTATTGTCACTCTGTACACCAGAGCTGCACTAGACATGGCTTATGACTACTCAAGTGCTTCTTGGCAATCTCTCACCATATCTAAGATACAGACCTGATATGCAGGTAAACTCAGCATTTCCTCAAGTCAAAGGACTTGACCTGTACCGTTGGAACCGGGAACACACGTCATACCTAGTCGACCCTACTCAAGGTCCTCCGTAAGACGATTCCCGCGAGTCACCTTAGTCAGCTGCTTCCTAGCAGGCTAACCCACTAACACTGCTTAGACGACCCTCGTCCCCCGTCGATGAATACGACAGCAGATGCTTAGTGCAAGTCTCAAGGGGAATCTCGGTACCCATTTTCGAGATTCCTTGACTTGGAGATTTTCGGACTGATTCGGTGGGACTGATTTCATGGACCTACCTCCAAGCGTAGTCCCAGTCCTCGAAATATGTTTTCAGTCCGTAGGCTTTGTTTGTGTAGTGAACAGATATGAAATGCAGATAAAGTGAACACAAACAAAGTAATGCCAAATGAATTCACTTCTTTATTCATTAATAAATTTATCAAAATACTGAAATTGTCTAGACATAGGTTACATTTTGCCCGCCAAGATTGGCTATATGGTCACCTATTCTAACAATTTATGCATGCTAAAACACCATAATGTGATGAGGTCTCGGTCATACACAAACTCTCATTTGGTTGGACCAAATTAAATATTAGGCCCTGAACGAACTTGGATCAAAATGGTATTTTGATCTGTCCGAGCCTTCCATCCACGGCAATATGGTGAGGAAGCTACCACTACCCAAGTGTGGTCTCACGAGTCATGGCACACTTGGACCAGGGGAAAGCTGCACCATTGTTGTGAACAAAAAGACTGCGCTCGTTGTTTCCCTGTCTCACGAGTCGTGGGGGGCAACAGTTTGAGGCATGATTTGGTTGATGGGTCGGGCCCAACACTGAGTAACATGGTTCGCTTGGAGTCCTCGGAACCATGTGAATAGGTGAGGCAAAATATCTTGGGAATCTCATTGGATGAGAATGATATTGGATATCTCCCACGAGGTCTTCTTCATGTGAATCGTAAAAGCGGGGCATGGAGATTACGCTTGTGGATTCCAAGCCCACAAGGAAATGATTTCCCAAAACTCCGCTTGAGTGGCGGACTTTCGTATAAATAGTGGGAGGGTTAAAGACTAAAAGACCAAGTCTTTAACTTGAACAATAATATTACCATCTTCTGTTAATTTCTGCTTTACATTTTCATTAATGTAGATATGTCTAAGAACCCATTAACCATGATTCTCGAGACTAACAAATTCAACGGAACGAACTACTCGAACTGGTTAAGAAACCTGAGGATTGTCCTCGGTTTTGAGAACCAAGGCTACATCTTGGATGAGCCACCATCGAGCGACTTACCAGAGGGGTCCACGCCTGAAGAACGTTTGACGTTCGAGAAATGGCATGAGGACAACCGTAAAGTACGCAGTATCATACTGGCTTCGATGTCTAACGACATCCAGAAGCAGTATGAGAGGCTGGACAACGTCTCCGCCATAATGCTCCGCATGAACGAGGTTTATGCGGTTCCGGATAGGCATATTAGATATGCCGCCAAAAAAGCATTCTTTGGCACCAAGCTTGCTAAAGGAGCATCTGTACAAAGTCATGGGGTCAAGATGCTCTCCCTAGTGGAGAAACTCGAGGACCTTAAAGTTGGGCTTAACAATGACACGTACATTGACGTGATCCTCCAGTCACTTCCTCCATCCTATAACTCGTTTGTTGTAAACTACAACATGAACGGACTTGAGAAGTCTATTTATGAGTTGATCAACATGCTGGTCCAATACGAGGCAACGACCCACAAGTCGGCGCCGGCGGTATTGATAGGAGAGGCTTCGACCTCCAAGGCGAATGGCAAGAGGGCCGGACGCTGGAAGAGGAAGAAGGGCAAAGGGAAGACGGTTGCGGCCCCTGCTCGCGCTCCGGGCGTCCCTGTTGCTCCGGTTGGACCGAGCAAAGGGAAAGGGAAGGCCCGTGGTTCTCAGCGGTCTAAGGCAAATGATGTCTGCATGCATTGCCAAGGGAAAGGGCATTGGAAGAGGGAGTGCCCACAACTCCGCTCCAACCCAGGTATGTTTGTGGTTGAAGTAAATATGATTACTAATTCTGCTTCATGGGTATTGGATACCGGGTGTGGTGCTCATATCTGCAATGATTTGCAGGTACTGCAAAGAAGCAGAAGGCTGACCAAGGATGAGATGATCCTGAGGCTAGGCGATGGCAAGGCCGTTGCTGCGGAGGCCGTAGGATCACTAGAGTTAGCCATTAGTAATCATGTTAGGATTGTACTGAACGATTGTTTCTATGTACCTAGCATGATTAAAAATATTGTTTTCAACCCGGTCCTTGATAAGGAGGGATATGAATTTACCATCAATAAAAATGGTTTTTCATTGTTAAAAATGGTATTTTTCATCTGCTTGGTACATTGGTCAACGGTCTGTACATACTTCAACAGTCTAATTGGATTATGACTGCAAAACACAAACGAAAATGTGATGATCATAATAACGCACAGATATGGCATGCGAGGTTAGGTCATATCTCTAAAGATAGGATAAGAAGGTTGGTGGACTCAAAGAGTCTAGAAATTGACGATTTGGACAATCTACCGACCTGCGAATCCTGTCTCAAGGGAAAGATGACCAAGAAACCCTTTGTTGGACAAAGTACGCTAGCTAGTGGTCTGTTGGATTTGATCCATACGGATGTCTGTGGCCCACTAAATACTCAGGCTAGAGGTGGGTACTCGTACTTCATAACCTTCACCGATGATCACTCACGGTATGGTTATATTTACCTGATGAGGTACAAGTCTGAAGCCTTTGGAAGGTTTAAGGAATACAGACTTGAAGTAGAGAACCAAACCGATTGAAAGATCAAAGCCCTTCGGTCGGACCGAGGTGGAGAGTATTTGAATGGTGAGTTTACTGATTATCTAAAAGAGAATGGGATTCTCTCTCAGTTGACCCCTCCTGGAACACCACAGCTTAATGGTGTGTCTGAAAGGAGGAATCGGACCTTGTTGGACATGGTCCGATCCATGATGAGTTTTACCGAACTCTCCCTTTCCTTCTGGGGATACGCTCTTGAGACGGCGGTCCAAAGTTTTGAACTTGGCGCCATCTAAAAAGGTATCCCAGATGCCATATGAGATATGGCATGGCAAGCCTGCCTCCTACAAATACTTGAAAGTGTGGGGTTGCCCCACATATGTCAAGAGATTAGTGGGAGATAAACTGGACTCAAGGTCTAGTTTATGCAGGTTCATCGGCTATCCGAAAGAAACTGGGGGGTATTATTTCTACGATCCCTCCGAGCAAAAGGTTTTTGTCTCGCGAAACACAGTGTTCTTGGAAAAGGGTTTTCCATCGGATAGTCGACGCGATGAGGTGCTCCTTGAGGAATCAAGTGAGGCACCCCATGAGGCGGCAGTGACATCTGAGCCAGTAGTTCCCACTGATATTGTTCCAGTCCTCCGTAGGTCGGCCAGAGTACCCCATGCACCTGATAGGTATGGATTTCTGGGCCTAACCGGTCAGTTGGATAATGATCCAAAGACATACGGAGAAGCGATGTCGAATATCAATTCGGACAAGTGGCTTGAGGCCATGAAATCCGAGATGGACTCGATGGGTACAAACAAGGTCTGGACCCTAGTAGACCCACCCAAAGGGGTAAAACCCGTAGGGTGTAAATACGTCTACAAACGTAAGCTTGGAGCTGACAGGGAGGTTACAACCTTCAAAGCCAGGCTTGTGGCGAAAGGTTACCCTCAGCGACCCGTGGTCGATTTTGAGGAAACCTACTCGCCCGTAGCAATGGCCAAGTCCATTCGGATACTGGTTGCCATAGCAGCATGGTATGACTATGAAATATGGCAGATGGACGTGAAAACGGCCTTCCTCAATGGTTTCGTAGAGGAAGAGATCTATATGGATCAGCCGGAAGGTTTCACAACTGTTGGAGAAGAGGAGAAGGTCTGCCGTCTCCAAAGGTCCATCTATGGCCTCAAACAAGCTTCCCGAAGCTGGAACATACGTTTTGATGAAGTCATACGGGGATATGATTTCATCAAGAACGAGTCTGATCCTTGTGTATACAAGAAGATCAGTGGGAGCTCAGTTGCGTTTCTAGTGCTTTACGTGGATGATATCTTGCTCATTGGGAATGATGCTAGGATGTTGGGTACCACTAAAGCTTGGTTGTCAACGCAATTCTCCATGAAGGATATGGGCGAGGATATGGACGTTGAGGCATTGGATCTTTTAATTGGATTAAAAGATCAACGAGAATAATTTAAATAGACATTAAATTGGATTTAATGTTGAGTTCGTCGTAATTGGATTACGATAAAACCCGATCAGTTAAATTTTACCCGAGAGGAGAATTAATTCCTATTTTGGAATAGGAAGAAGTTGGACTTCTTCCCTTATTTAAACATGGCCAACATGCTCCCTTGGAGGAAGCAAAATCAGCCATGTTTCATGCTAGGTGGTATGTTGAGTTATATCTTTTGGAAAGAGACAAATCAACTCCAATCAAGTTCTTCCCTTTTGGTATGATTTGATCATACTATAAATTTTGGTAGGCTTGATTGAAGAATTGATGGTGATTGATTGGAATGAATCTAGACATCCTTCGATGAACCTAGACACATTTCAATAATCACATTAATTATGTATATATATTAGAATGTACAACACCAAGCATAAGTGATTCATTATTCATCTTTTTCTAGGAAAAAGAGAAGACAAAAATCCCTCTCCTCTCTCTCAACTCTCGGCCTCTCTCCCTCTCTCACACTTATATTCTTCACTTGATTTTGAATCAAGAAGAAGAACAAAGTAAGTTTAAGAGAGCACTAATTCATAGTGTTCTTCTCTTAAACCGATTCCTTCTTAAACCCGTTCTTTTCTAGCAAGAAGAACGTGTGTTTCTTCCTGTGTGGTGTGGATCACCTTTGGAGAATCCATACGTTTGGATTTCGTGAGCATTCCGGAGAAGGAACAACGCAAGTATCCGGGAGCATACGCTAAACAATCGAAGGTAACGGTCTCCTTACGCTTTGATTGATTTATTGTATATATCTATGCCCTATGTGTTTAAATATATGTTTCCAATATTTACACATCCTACATCGAACGCCCGGTTGAGCACTCAAGGGTACACCCCTTGGAATTCGTTTATTTAAATTTGATTTAGATTTACGCACTTTTCTCGCTTTCTCGCTTCCGCTCGCGCTCCTGGGCGGATCCGCTTGTCCTTCATAAGGCCCTTCGGTCGGACCGAGCATATGATTATTTGAGTGGTGAATTTCTCGATTACTTAAAAGATAATAGGATTCTCTCTTAGTGGACTCCACCTGAAGCACCACAGTTGAATGGTTTGTCCGAAAGGAGGAATCGGACCTTGTTGGACATGGTCCAATCCATGATGAGTTTTACTCAACTGTCCTTGTCCTTTTGAGGATATTCTCTTGTGACGGCGGCCAAACTACTTAACATGGCTCCATCTAAGAAAGTGCACCAGATGCCAAATGAGATATGGCATGGCAAGTCTACTTCCTACAAGTACTTGAGAGTGTGGAGTAGCCCCGTATACGTCAAGAGGCTAGTGGGAGATAAACTAGACTCGAGGTCTAATTTATGTAGGTTTGTCGAATATCTGAAAGAAACTACGAGGTATTATTTCTATGATCCCCCCGAGCGAAAGGTCTTTATCTCGAGAAATGAAATATTATTGGAAAAGGGTTTTCCATCAGATAGCCGACGCAAAGAGATACTCCTTGAGGAATCAAGTGAGGTACCTCATGAGACAGAAACGACGCCTGCACTTATAGTTCTCACTTATTGATGGATCAAACATTATTATGATTTGCTTTAGGTCAAGTGAAAGATTGTTAGAAATATATGACAGAAAGCCAATTAGATTGGCCTTTATGTAATCTACTTGACAAACTCGATGTAATGTAATGTTATATAATGATTAAAATAATTATTCATTATTTGGTTGTACCTTTGTTGTGTTCGTTTCATTATATTTACATTGTATCAACATTACAACAAAGCCCACAGACCACGTAGACAATCCATGCAGTTGACTACGCATTAGATGGTGGTTATGAAATCAATTGATAAGGGTTGGGTCTGAAATGTTCCAAGTCGAGGACTTCTAGACAGGGCATCGAGTATCCTATTGAGACTTGTGCTATACATCGTATTCATTGGAAGAGTGTTGTTTTTCATCAGCGATAGACGTTGGATGTCTATACGATATTAGTGGGATGGTCGACTAGGAGTCGAGCTGACTGAACTCGAGAGGAATCATCATATGAAAGCCTTGGAGGCTTGGTCGGTATGACCAAAGTACCCTGGCTCAGGTAGAACGGGAGTAGCTCTCGGACTTGAGGAACCGTGGTAGTCACGTGTACACGATGGTTGTATCTTGGATCTGGCGAGAGGTGTTTGTGTCACGGACACGTTCGTTATAAGTTTTGTCCAGTGCAATTAGAATATATAGCGAAGACGGTGTGTTTTAGAAAGAAGATCAATCCCCTGCCAGTATGTGACAGTAGTATCTCCTATGCACTTAGAGATGCATCCTTTCTAAAACTGCAAATACAGTAATTGGTCGAATAGGTAATAGTTTCCTATGTCAAGACAATAGAGCGAATACAATCCCGGGCGTCAAGCATAGTTTCCTAGTACGGGATGGGAACCAACACCCAATTCCATGGCCGAGACTTAGATCGGGAGACAGTAAACGGAAGGACCATACCCGTATAGATATCGAAAGCCTAAGTTTTCACGCCAATATTCACCTAACCTCAAGTGCCATGGACCGTTGCTAGACGGCCACCCATGATGACGGACTTGTGTTGGACACGAACACAAGTTTATATGAGGATGAACCTAAAGGGCCACACACCAATTACCGAGTAGGTGAAGTAATTAACTTGGATTTAATTTCGAAAGATGATAAATAATTGGATTATTTATACATGGGATAGTGCATTGGATGGATGGACCAATATTGTATTGGGCTTACACTAATTAATAAATGAGATTTATTAATTATAAGAATTTTGGGCTTGAATCTTTTATTGGATGGAAAGACACTGGGCATAATTTATTTGGGCCTTGATCTAAATTAGATTTACTTCATTGGATTTGTTGGGCTTATTTTAATTTGATTAGGAATAAGCCCTGCCCATTAAATTATGGCCCAAGGGTTGAGTTGACTTCTACTTTTGAAAAGGGGAAGAGTCCAACTCTTCCCCAAAATGAGAGTGACCAGTTTTGTGCTTTCATCACCTTTAAAGGTGATGGAATTGTTCTTTTGGAAAGCACAAATTATCCCATGATTATGGTTTCCTCACTAGATATGATTTGATCATACCTTATTAGGTAAAACTAAATTGACGGAGATTATTAGAATGAACCTAGACACATCTTCATCTATCTAGACACAATTCTATCTTTCCATTAATTGTATATTTATAGCAAAAACCACATTACATTCTCATACATTCTCTTGCCCTCTCTCACTCTTGGCCGCCTATCCTCTCTCTCCCTCCCTATCCCTCTTTGTTCTTCTTAATTTAGGATCAATTGGAAAACAAAGTTTGATTAAAGGAATACACTAATTGATAGTGTGATTCTTTTAATTTCACTTATTCCAAATTTTGATTTCTTCTAGCAAGGAAATCAAGACCTCTCCTGGTGTGGTGTGGATGTCGTTAGAGGATTGCTACACTTGAAACCTCATGGACGTGTTTGGGATATGAAAGGGACCATAGCTAGTAGCCGATAAATAGTAGCAACAAAGGTATACTTACGTTTATGCATCTTTGCTTTACATACCACTATGTGTCCAACGTGTTTGATTAGTGTCTTGAATCTACATATTCTACCTCCAACATTTGAGAGAGATCAAAGGTACAGCCCTTATATCAATTTAACATTATGCTATTTTACGTTTATTCTACGATTTTTGCACTTCCATCGCTCTTCCAAACGGATTCACTTCCTTCATTGTCTTGCAGCAATCGTGACTTAACAACAATTGCTAGGTCTGGTGCAGGATATTTAAAATGATTTCTATTTTACTGTTCAATTTAAGTAATATTCTGGTGAATAAAGAATTGAGGAAATGCATTTGGTGGAGCAGCCTCACACAACTTTCCCACTAATGAGACCGAGGTTCAAGTCCTTCCCTACCTATGTGGTTTTTTATTTTTATTTTTTTCTTTCATTTTTTTTTTTTTTGGCAAATTCAGTAATTTTAAAGAATTTTTTAACAACGTGGAGCACATTTAATAAAATCTTCAGATATGAGGGACTAAATTTGATGAGCCAAAAAATTGAGTGACCAAATCATGATAAATGGCCTAATTGAGGGACTAAAAGATATTTTACCCAAACAAATTACAATAAATTCAGTCAAACACCCTCATGTTGGATTTGACTTGAACCCATAGCATTAAATTTATTGATAGGACATCAACCTTAACAAATAAACTAAAACATCATTAAAGATATAAATTGAGAATTTAAAAAAGCTAGGGGGTATGTAATTATACTAACTCTCTGTGGGAGGTAGTTATATTAACACGTATTTTATTTTCATATTTGACTTGTTAAGTTAGGGTGATTTGGTTTTATTACGCCTATCTAATATAGTAATGTGTATTTACCAAAAATAAATAATGTATAGAATATTTTAGCATATTTTAGTTATTTTTTAAGTGAAATAGAAGTTGAGTTAAAAAATTTCGTGCTTTTGGTCAGCATAAATTATCCCAATAATTGGAAAAAAAAAATATAAGTTTGGGTAAATAATGACGAGCTTTTCTGAAATTTGACATAATTATGAAGACACTCTTGTTGTTCAGATTATTACCAATACCCGCTAATGTTTGATGAATTTATGTAATCTTTGGATGGAAGTTTGAAATTATTAACTTTGTCCTTGCTCTATTTTTTTTTTAAAGAAAATTTAAAAAATTGTAAAATCGGATGAGGTGGATGAAAGTTTTGAAAAATCATCCACTTAGTCCATAAAAGGATTTCTGAAATTTTAGAAAAGAATAAAATTATATTTCATAGTTCACAAGGTCATTTTGGTTGTTCATCACAAGAAAAGTATGAAAATCTTACAAAGACTAATGGATTGAACTAGTTGTTGGACAACAATCAAAATTAGAGGGTATTGATAATTCCCAAACAACGAAGAATTATTTACAATTATGTTAAATTTTAAAAGAACTCATTGTAATTTATCCTACTTATTTACTCTTTTCTAATCACTACATACATATATATATATATATATATTTATATTTCGTTTTAAGGGTTAAATACATTTTACACCCCTAAAGTATGACACACTCATCAATTATCCCCCTAAACTTCATAAACCTTCACTTACCCCCCTTTCTTTGAGATAATCCTTTAAATTAAATGAAAATTGACAAAAATACCCTTGACTATTAGTAATATAATATATTCACTTTAATGCCCTCTATAGTAAAATATATCGATCAATCTAACTTAAAATTTTATTCAATTACGATATTTATAAATTTATATTGGATTAGTATAAATTAATTAACTATAAATAAATATTTTAAATTTGAGTGTATAAATAATCGTTCTGATTTAGCAAAAGTTTATAACTTCAATAATTTTTAATTAACGAGTAAAAATGTATTTTTGCGTATTAAAATTTTACCCACCGATACCCATACTCACGGGTATTTTTTGTTATAGGCTATACCATACCCAAACAAATTATTGCAATAGGTAATTCGTCCGGTTTTGGACCTAATGTAAAAATATTAGGTACGAATTCGATTAAGAACTATCAAAATAGATCTGGATTCTGAAATTATCCACCAACTGACAGGCCTAACATGTTGTACCTAGAATTATGTTAAAGGGTAAAATAGAGTTACTACTTAAAAAAAAAAAAAAAAAAAAAAAAAAAAAAAAAAAAAAGCTCATTAACTCTCAATACAAGAAAACAGCTCATTAGCAACGAAAGAAAATCAGCGTCGAGCTAATTAACAAGTAAATTCTCATTGCTAATCTACATTATTTAATACAAGAAATTTATTTGCTAATGAATTTAGCAATAAAATTTACTTGCTAAGAAATTTAGCAATGATTTGTTTAAAATATATATTAAGAAGTGTAGACTAGCAACGAGAATTTTACTTGCTAATTAATTTGGTGCTGATTTCAGCAATAAATTTTTTCGTTCCTATTAAGCTATTTTCATGTAGTGTCTCAAATTACCTCACTTGACATTTAAGCGCCAAAACAGTAGGCTCGACGACACTTGCAGCATTTTTATCTTTAAAATTACATCTAGTGTAATACACAAACACAAGTTTATAAAATTTGTTTAATCCAAAATTATTAACATTGATCTTATATGTGACAATCAATATTAATTTATTAACATCATAAGTGTATAAAATTTGAAGTCAAATTGATTGATTTATTTCACTATAGAGGGTATTAAAGTGAATATATCATATTATTAAATAGTCAAGGGTATTTTTTAAAGGATTATCACAAAGATAGGGGGTAAGTGAAGGTTTATGAAATTTATGGAGATAATTGATGAGGGTGACATATTTTAGGGTCATAAAATGTAATTAACCATCGTTTTAACTCCAATATAAATAACAATAATGACTATATAGGATGTGATATAACAATATTTTTGTCCCCAAAAATTTTACAACCTACCTTATATCTTCTTATTTTATCCACTTCCATTAACTAAAATATTCAGAACCTAATATCCTTGAACTATGCTGAATCATTGTTCTTATTATCCAATCAGAATTGGCTAAAATTAGTTCAAAAAAATATATTCAAAAGAAACATTTTAATGTGTTCTTTAGAATCCATTGTTCTTTGTGTTATCCCTGCACAGAGGAAATATACATAGTATCCCTGCAACCTCTCTATTGCAGTACATCTTGACATCACATACAAAATTCACGGGATAGTGTTCAAGTACTAATATTAAATAATTTTTCTCTTTAATAGTTTGTAAATAAAATGATCGTTTAATATGGTATGAGAGTTAGGCCGAACAAGAGAACCTGCATTCAAATTTCATTGTCATCCATTTATTAAAAAAAAAAAAAAAAAGAGTTTACATAAGGAAGACGTATTAAGACATTAATATTATATAATTTTCGACTCCAATAGTTTAAACAAACCAATTTAGAGCATAGTTTTAGCTGAAATAAAAATAGAGATTTAATTGAGGAGAACCCTTACGACCTGTTTATTTGGTGAGAATAGAATATGATACCCAAAATAAAATTACAAAGGATTCGATTCCTTGAAATTTTATTCATTGCAATTTTTTGGACAACATGAGGTACTTAATAGAAAAGTTAATTAAAAATACTTAACAAATACTTGGTTTGCTACACATGACAAAGGAATGAAAATTATATTTAGATAAGCTTAGAAAAATGTCCTCAGTATACATAAATCCATATTTTTATAGGAAAAAAAGCAATCTCCCTGTGATATTGCAAATCAGCAAATTATCCCTCTATGAAAAATAAAATAACAATTTATCTCCCTGTGTTCTTTAAATGGGAGGTAAATTGCTATATTTTTAATATGGAGTAATTTGCTCATTTGCAATATCACAGGGAGTTAAATTACATTATACTTTATTCTTATATACACAGACATTTATATACAAATATAACATATATTTATATATATATATATGATTTATATTTATGGAAATATAGAATATATTTACTATAATAAAATTAAAATATTGAGAAATATATTTTTATGACAGATTTCCAAGGTAAAGGAATATAAATACCATCATAATATCAAAATTTTATATTCTCATTTTTTCTATACATATTCCCAAAATTTGAGATTATGTTTCCTTTCTTAAATTTAAAATTATCTAATCAAATGTAAAAATTTGGTACCCGATAATAAAATTCACAAAAACAAAAAAGAAAAGAAAAAACATCAATCCCTGTCTAACAAAAAGAGGGTTAGGAGTACGACGTCGACTGTCGATAGACAAACAAAAATGAGGACTTGGAACAATGAGTGGTGTATTTGGACAAGTATTGAAGAGTACGTACAACTCGGCGTGCCTCAGAAAAGTTGGATGCATTCAAAGCCCAACTTCTGCAAAAATCATTGCACGCACTACAGTACTTACTTGTCAAACATAATTTCATTGAACTGCACAGTTTGGAAGAATTCGAATGCACGTATGAGAAAAATGTTGAATGCTATATTAGTGTTTTCGTAATTTTTGAAGTACTTTTTATTGGTTGGTGATGCACTAGTGTCGCGTTAAAGATTTTAGTGATTGGAAGTATGTGTGTTTGTTGGTTGATGTGATTATTTAAATTTCTAGTGAAATATATCAAAAATATATACATAAAAATAAGGGGTGAATTATAATGCTCCATTGAGGTTTGGCGTAATTATGGATATCCCCTCGTTATTTCAAAAATTATAATTATCCAATGAGGTTTGTTACTGTCTAACAAATAACTCATTTCTATCCTTTTTTATGGATAAACTAACCAAAATGCCCTTATGCAAGTTGAATTATTTTTTAAAATTTTCTAAATTTTTTTTGACAAAAATGCTCAGGAAGAGGTTTCTTACATTTTTTACACAGATGATCAATAATGTAATTTGCCTCGACTTGATTTTTCTATAATTTTTTTTTTAAAAAAAATTTAGACAAAATGGACCATTTCAGACCCTAGGTTAAAACTACAAACCTCATGGGGTATCCGGAATTATGTCAAATCTCAATGGTGGTCATTGTAATTTACCCTAAAAATAATTAATTATTGGAATGATTTACACCCCCACCCCTAAGGTATGGTGTAATTACATGTAGAATTCATGTGGTTTGAAAAATTATATTTAGTACCCTTGAGGCTTGCTTCTATTTAACAACTAGGTCCCTTATTAGTCAAAATTTATCGAATTTATCGATATTAACAAAAAAAATTGAATGAAAAATAATCTTTACCCTCGATTGATTTATTATTGACTTATTGCAGATTAAATAAATCTTTTCTAACCCGATTCCGTCAAAACAACTACCAAACCCACCCTGATCGAAGTGGGTCTGGATTGAGGGCCAGGTTGCCCTACTCCATTGTCATCCCTAATATTAATGTCGTATGTAATAATCTTACTAAAACTATAAACAATTATGTAGTAGCATTTATGTGTTTATATTTTATTCTTATGTATTAATTTCTTAAGCGCTTCTATAATTAATTTTATCTATATTTAATGTGATCAAATTTTTTATTGTAATATTATATAGTAATTTATAGTACTTATATTTTTCTTATTTTGGATTTTTTTAAGCTTTAAGTAATATCTTGTTTCGAGCCCCATATTCTCAGTCCACAAATACCCAATACAAAGTCCGAGCCGACCAAGTCCCAGGCCACAAGTTCCCCCAACCACACCTTCCCAGCCCACACACCCCTCGCCCACGGAATCTTCCGTCTGTCGTGATTTCTTAACCCAGCTATTTTGAGAATATACAAATTCTCTCATCTTATTATGAAAATTATAAATTACTCCCTCTAACTAATAGGTGTTAGTTAAATTTAATAATAGGTGCTTAAATGATCATTTTGCCCTTATTTATAAAACTGAAAATAATTCAATAAAATTAGTAATAGAAGTATTTTTTTATTTTCTTTATTTGAAATGAAAAGAAGGAAAAATATTTTTCTTCAAATAATTTAAAAATATACGTAAGTCTTCATTTTTCTAGGAATTGTAACGTATAGAACTTTAAGAATTAAAATACACTAAAATTGACTTGTTTAAAATTTAATTCAACATAGTAAAATTGGCTAAAATAATGAAATTTGCCTCAATATTTTTAAAATCTGAGTAATATAAACTCTATTTTATTACTTGCTATAAAATAATATAATTTTAACAAAATTTGCAAGCTTTGATGATTGTTAGGAGTAGAAATTAATGTCACAACCTACACATACACAATATTTGATTAAAAAAAATATTATAAAATAATTTACTAAAAGTTACGAGTATACACCCTTATTAACTTTAAAAATAACAAATTATCCCTTAAGAGTATTTAAGTCATAGAAAATAGAGTTATTTAGGTCGAGGGTATTATAGGAAGTTTAGACCAATTTTTTTTATGACATCAACGAAATCCATTAAGTTGACTAACGGAAGGGGTAATTTGTAAGGTGGGCATATTTGGAAGAGAAGTTTATGTAATTTTCATACTAAAAAGAGGAAATTTTTATATTCTCATAGTAGTAGGAAAGGTCAGTATAATTAACCCTTTTTTATTTTGATAATCTTAACAAGTCAAACTTAATATATATTTTTTTCAAACAAATTACAAATTTTTCTTGAGTGGCATATTATAAACGACATTATTGGAAAAAGTTCAACAGCTCCTCTTTAAAAGAAGATTATCATCTATACTAATTATAAAAAGAAAGGCTCTTTCGTGCCTAGAATGAAAGTTATTTTAGGTATTTTATAAAATTTACCCTTTGCTTTTGCATAATTCATTTTCATATTTCTATTTGCAAAATGAAATCTATAATTTGTGAAGGGAAAAAATAGAAATTCAACATAATAGTAGTAGTTCTCATACCAAATTTTCAAACTACCTAATATGCCCTTATTAACTTCCATATTCTCATTAACCATCATTCTTAAAAAAAAACACTCATGTTTTATGTTAGATAAAACCACTTATCTCCTCTATTAATTAAGAAAATACTATTAGGACTTTTAATAATGTAATTATTATGTTATAATTTTTTAATTAATAGTCGTTAACAATTGTTAATTATAACAAATTTTAACAATTTATATCTATTAATAGATTTAGCAATTACATCTATTAAAGTTACTTTTAAATTAATTTTGATAAAATTTTATATGTTTTTTGTTATAATTATTATAGATAAAATTCATAGATGTAATTGTTAATACAATTATAAACTAAAAATTATTTTTAGTTTACCTATTTTTTGAACAAGATTCTGTTCATTACCACTTTCATATGATAAATTGTTTCTTCATAAATGTATTTTCAATTATTCAAGTTATGCGATTTGAATGGCAGTTAGGCATCCTCAAATTTGGTTTCTTCTACCTTTAAATTTTAAGGAGTTGCAATTAAAATGTGAAAAATTTTGCTTTATCCATTTTTTTATTTTTCTTATTAATTATGTAGATTATGTTTGTTGTTGGTAATAATAGTTCATTTGTGGAGGTTTTTCACAGTTTGACATTTTGTGCCTAAATATTGTGATGGAATTCATCATTTCGTAGATACTACCAGCTAACGCGTGTGGTCCTCGCATGCGCAATTTTTAAGTGTAAGTTAGGGTAAGTATATAAATTCTTACAATTCTAAACAAAATAAAGTTGAAAAAATCCTTTAGTCCCGTATATTTTCCTCTTTCTAATCAGCACTTTTATTTTTCCTTTTATCCGAAAATTATATTTTTGTATCGATAAAATTTCTATTAGTACTCTCTCTGCAATTATCCTTTACTTCTACTAAATATTTTGCAACATAAAAGTTTTTACCCTCAATTTCTATTGCTGCTAGCTTAAATTTAAATTCTTTGACTTTATTTTGAATCAATTTCCTCTATCTCCTCCATCTACTGAAGAAAGTTGAGAAAATGATTAAGAGAAAGAAAGTAAACAAAAAAAATATTATCTTTGTTTTTAATTCAAGAAACAAAAATAGAGTTACAAAGAAAAAATCAAATTAGAAAAACCACTGATTGTTCACCAACAACACAAAATAATATATAGAAAGTCGATGCTTTTATGTGAAACTCATTATATCTACAATTGAGTTCAGTTTTATAATCCGGCGAAAACAACCACCACAGCAATAATGTGCTACAACTCTATAAATTTGTATAAATGTTTGATAATATACAGATTAATATTAAAGATAATATTATATATAAGTTCTTAACTTTGGAGGAATTATGCTTGTAGCCAATTACTTATTCTAATATTGATTTACTTTTGAACACAGGAATACAACACTTCATTTTTGTGCAACAAAACCATACCAGAGAAATAAACACAAATATTTAGACTTATTGAAGAAAGTAACAAAAGAAACTTAATTCCAACATTTAAACCTATGGACAGAACAATCATCGAAATATTGAGTATTGTACATAGGGGTGATAATGGGGCGGGTTTGGGTGGACCCAGGATACGCCCCGCCAACTCCGGGAAGGATCCGGGACCTGCCCCACACCCTCCCCCCAAAGTACGAAATTCGTTGAGGCGGGTCTAACCGGTAGACCCAATTTTTTTAATGTTTTTAATTTTTTATTTGTTCTACATATTAAAAAAAATAAAATTTAATATCAATTACAAATAAAACTAATTGTTCGTGATTTAGTTCAAATTCAAGTCGAAAAGAATTTTCAAGTACAAATAAAATTATTCATAATAGAACAACTCAAACAATTCATATTGAATTATTGATTATACATTAGTAAAACTTCTTCATCTTCATCATCCCTAAGTATTGTGGGACAATTTTTCAATTCATCAACTATTAAACAAATACCTAACAATAAATAAATTAAATGATACAATATTTTATTAATATTTATTCTATTATAATAAAATAAAAGAAATACATATATAGAAATAAATGAGACGGGTCTGGGGCTGGTCGGGGCCCGGACCCCATCAAGTCTAATTCTTAGGATCCGTCATCCGTCCCGCCTTAAATTTTTTGGATCCAGACCCGCCCCATTAAGGACGAATCTGGGACGTGTTTTGCCAAATCCGGGTTGAATTACCGCCCCTAATTGTAGACGAGTAGCATATCATCACAGTAGCTTGACTCGAACTGCTGCTGGAAGAGTTCGCATAAACTTTCTTCCGTAATAAAACCAACGGTGGCCCAGATACTTGGTAAGTTAGGCCACGTAAGATATAACAAGAACAATTTTAAGGTTTGATGTAAAAGGACATAATTTGGACTTGATAAATTAGTTTGATTATTTTCCTATCTCTGTAAAAAATCTCCCATAAGTAACATTGTTGAGATATGCCACTAATGGATGCACAGGCAAAAAAAATATTCCCCTCTCCTGCTTCCCCGTCTAACAACATTGCACTGCTGCAATTGAATTGAACTGCAGAATAGCCATCCGACCAAGAAATATGTGATAAATTGGAAATAACAGATTCATAAAGATCAAGTTTGTAAGAATCAACCCAACACTGCCACATTGCAGGAATTCAATGCAAATACAGCATGCTACAGAGCTTGAAACCAAAAGGAAAGACAGATTGTAAAAGTCTCACTGATACAACTTGAGAAGCAACAAGCGTGTGGGATGAAAATATAGACTTATAGAATATACTTGTAGAGAGCATGATGGACTCAAACATAGCTGTCGATCAATGATTTTCTCATCTCATCGACAAGCGCACTAGGTTGAGCTTCTCTCAACTTGAAAACGCTCTCAATTACGGACAACTCAGTGGCAGTTGTATCTGACCCACAGAAAGCAGTCCAGTCATTGACTGTCAAACCAGCAGCTATCACTTCACTACCACGGTTCACAGTCCCAGCCACCAGAGGGACCTGAAGGAGGGTCGAAAGTTCATCCAGATCCTCTATAGACGTGTGAGGGTGGACCTGCTCAACAATTAATGACGAGTGATTTAAGATGCAGAGTGTCATCCTTTAAATGGGATGTAAAAACCAAGTTTTTATTAAGAAACAAGTACTTCATTGGAGAATAAAATCTTACCAAACCTCCCCGATTGGAGAAAGTACAGAAGCTCCCAACAAGTATATTTCCAGCAATTGTCTGCCTGAAAACTTCGACCCCGAGCACATCAGCAATCATCTCCTCAGTTTCCTGACAATATTGAAGATTGGTCACTTCACACTTCTAATTAAACATATCCAAGACCAAATTACCGCAATAAATAAGTATTGATATCAAATGAGACACGATATGCAGCACAATATTTGCCACTTTTGATGATCCAATTACAAATGTACTTTCATGAAGACGAATAATGCAAAATTACTCCATCTTCTCATTTGCACATCTCAAGAAGAATAAAATAACACGTAAAAATTATGATCAGGGAAAATAAAGCCTCTTATCGGAAAAAAATGAAGATCCAAACAACACCTTCCAAGATAAATGTAGAATCCAAAAATCCCAAGAAATACTTTCTGGACATGAAGAAAAAAAGAAAAAGATAAAAAAGAGAGAGAGACATGTGCATTTGTCAAGCCTGTAATTCGACAATAAACAGTGTAGGAAACATAAACCTCTAATGGACCATTAAAGGACATCCTCGAAACAACCCTGCTGTGGAACTCCAAAAGCCTGTATTCTCTCCAGCAGTTGATATTCTTTTGGAAATTTTAGAGAAAATCTCGCAAAGCAAGTTTAGGGTATATCAAAGTGAAGAGCAAGAAAGTGAACTGCGACTCATTGAGCCTCATCAAAGACAGATGTACTAAATCCTCCCTCATCTTTTCATTACCAAACTTACAATATAAAAGTTAGCAATAGTACTAGTTTTAACTTTTATAAAACTAATTCACAACAGATTCACCAAGCAATCATGACACAAGCGATCAGAAATTGATTCAACTTGTTTGGAAGACAACCTCTGATACTGTGCTTAAGTTTTGACTTCATAAATGTTTGGTGTCATTTCGGCGGAATGTTTCCAATTCCCAAAAGTCAAGCCAACCAAAACATGTAACAAAACCTTTGATGATTGTCACACACACACACACATCAATGTATTCTAAAATTTTGGATGTATTTTCATAGATATTCAAATCATTACATCAATAATAAAATATATATGTACCTGTTCCAATCATTATTAATGTAGATAATATTGTTAAATCATTACATTTATATAGTAATAATGCAATAACATAAGCATAAGCACAAGTTATGTACTTTCTAACCTCCAATAGTGGGAGGAAAAATGAATCTAAGCATAAAAGACTCAAACAGATGCTTAGAAACAAAAATTCTGCTCATCAAACAGAAATGTCACCTCAAATTGACCAGAATTTAAAATAAAAAAAGAAATGCATTGAAGACTTAGTAGACAATTTAAACTTATGAAATATTTACCCTGTCCAGATCAGGATGTGTAAGAGCAACATGATCATTGCAGGCAATACAGTTTCCTAGAGCAGATAATCGTTCATCAATACGCTGAACCACAACAGAATCTGGTAGACTATTCCTCAAGTGTTGAAGTTCTATAACACCAGAAGAACGCATTAGCATCAGGTATAGAAATCCAACAAAACTAAAATCATAAAGACCATAATTCTAGGAACAACTATACTATAATGGGGTAGCACTCATTTAACCAACAAGAAGGGAACGTACTTATCACTGCATTTATACTTCCTTTGCAACATTAACCATAATGAATTCAAAGAATATAGCTACAAGACTATAGTGCCTGTCATACACAGATATTGCATTCAAATCATACAAGATATTGCATCCAAAACAGTAATATAAAACTCAGTATACAGTGAAGAACTGAACTAGATGATGCACAGATCTTGACAAAGTTGTACAAATAACAAATCTATTACATAAGGGCACAACCTTCATTTGACGGCCAAGCATTATTCTTGCTAGTAACTGAGTAACGCAAAACTCTGGCCTACAATCACTGAGATGATCCATCGATTTGCAATCCAACCAGAAAGCAGAAAACATAACTTGCCTTCTGAGATGGAACTGAGCAGATTTATTTATTTATTAAACATGCCAATTAACACGACAATATTCTCAACAGGTACACTCATGCAGGGACAATCAATGACCCAATGGTGGCACCTTGTTCCTGTGAAAGATATGTTACGGGTTCGAGTCTAGGGGATTTTCGGAAGTGACACCGAACTAATTTTGATCCTTCCAAAATGAGAAAAAAAATTGTACATTCATGCACCAAAGTGAAAAATGCAGAAACGTTTGCAATTTGAGCTATTTGCAATCTCAAAAATCAAACAAGCCTTGTCCATTATCAAATTACACTAACCCAATATTTTGAAATGGATTGCAAGAATCCGAAGACAAAATTGACAACACAGCACATAATCTTATTGAGGGTGGACTGTACAAATTTATTGGGTCAGAACTATGCAGTTGCAGAACTCTGTAAGGTGAGATACAAATAATATATACATCATGTAATAGAGCACATCATAGGTTGTGGCATCACCTTGATCGGTAGTATTGTGGGGCAAAAGCAACCCGTTTTTATTTCCTGCAAAAGGTGTTATTTGGGGGAGTTGGAGGAAATATCATCAGCCTTCAACATTTAGACGAGGGAATTTAAGGCAGCAGCAAATTAAACAACCATCACACCACATAATAAAAAGAAAAGAAAGAAAGAAAAAAAAAATTAACCCTCACCAGCACAGAGACGTCCAATTATTCTAGTGCCAGCAATGGAGGTTTTAACCACAGGAATTACATCAGCCAACTCAGCCTCAAATGTGCTGCCAGCAAATATCAGTTTACAATGGATACAACAAATCAGTAGATATTCATTACTTGATCAAAATTTTAAAATAAATAAAACTACAGACAAAATTGATACCTATAAAAGTTCTCAGAACCCCCAATTGCCACCAGACAATATGCATTGGTTAGCTTCGAGAATACCCCAATTTCACAGTTATTCTCATATTGCAATCCTGCCCAGAAAATAAAAACCCCATAGCATCTTCATATCTATAAATTGATGAACTTAAACAAAAATAGTAACAATTACATTTGAATGAGTAATTGACAGCGGGTACTTACTTGTTGCCATGATAATAGGAGAAGGCACTCGACAAGAACCAAAAACGATCAAATCTGCACACTCGAATCAATAGTAGATAAGTTTGATGAAACCAAACTGAACGAGTTGCCAACGAAAAATTGAAAATCAAGGGAAAGCCCAACAGAAACCTGAATGGAAGAAACAATCGAGTAATCAACAATTTACAATATATATATATAAGGGAAAAAACCTCCAAAAAAGACAACGACGGAATAGCAGCAGATTAGGAAGACAGCCGGGTCGGGAGGAACGGGAAGACAAAAGGACAACAAGTTCCTCGACAAGCTCGAGCAAAATTTTCTACAGAAGGTAGAGGGTAGAAATGAGGCTGAAAGAATAACGACTTGAGGCGGTAGAAGATACACAGGCTCAATCAGAAGCCCTAGCAGCCGACTCACAATTCATTAACCTAGAAGGAAGAAAATTGGGAAGGAAGAAATTACCTGGAAGAGGTGGAGGAAGAAAATCGCTGCAATCTGGCGCAATCTGCAGATTAGGGTTTAATAAATAATAATAATAATAATAATAATAATAATAATAATTAGAAAATATGCAAGGTCGTCGGCTTCAAGATGGGCTCGAATGGGCCAAACTATTTTGGGCTGTCTTGGACATTTAGTATACATTTCTTGCCCTAGGTAAGGGTGTTTAACAAAATTACCGGACTGCCCAATCAATCGGCCGAACTCAAAATGGTATTAAGGGTGGATTGAGTTAACTTTAGGCTATTAAATAAAAATGTAATTTAGCAATCGAGTTTGGTTTATTATCGTAGATGCGATAACAATAATAATAATAATAATAATAATAATAATAATAATTAAAAAAATTAAATAAATAAACTAGAATTCTTTGTAAATTTATGCAAAAAAATTTGAAAATGCATAAATTAAAATTCAAGAAAATAAAGCTAATTATGATTTTTTTTATTTCTATTGTATGATGTATATATAAATGTGTATACTCCAATAATACATATGCAAAAGAAATATATTAGTCAATTAATTCTTAGTTATTGATAATTTTTGTGTTATTTATACAAATAATAAATGTAAGAACTTAAAATAAATGATATCATTGTATTTTTATTATATGGTTTCATAATTATCTTAATAACTTATTTTAGTTTAAATTTTATTCTTTTAATACTTATATATTATTATTATCAATTTCTTGTATAATTTAGTTAGAAATAATGAACTTTTCACAATCTTATTCATAAAAATAAAATTTGTAAAATTTTTTATATTTATTTGTATTCTTTTTTAATAAAAATATAACTATGTATAAGTGTTTACTTTTAACACAAAGTAATTGGTATCTTATATCTTTACATTTATGTTCATTATGTTCCAACCAAACAAATATTAGCTATCAAAAAATAGAAAGAAAAATTATATATTCCTACAATTAAATAAAATTAATTAAAATATACATGTTCTTCAGCACTTTTTATTTTATAAATGATCAATTAATTAAAATATGTAAACTAATATTAGATTTTCAATTTATAGTGTCAATCTTTAAATATTTCAAATTATCTTATTTCTTTCATTAAAATACGAATCTTCTTTTACTAGTGGTAAATTAATATAATATATATGTATCACATAATAATATATATTGTACATATGTATTGTATAATAATAATATTTTATTATATAAATAGATAGTTTTTTTAATAACTAAAATTTAAGAAATAAAGATAAGATAAGAGAGGGAGACAGAGAGTCTTCTTCAAATTCTCCAAAGACTTCACTTCCTTTAAAAAAACATTTCATTTTGTTTGGGATTTCTGATTCTCTTCTCTTCATTCAGAGGTATGTTTGTTTTTTCTAGTTTGGACGCGAAGAGATTGCTTATTTGTTTACTTTATTTTCCATTACTTCCTTGTTTGTCTATTTCTTTGTTCATTGTAGATGATCTAAATGTTTTTTCTTAGAATCCTCTTCATGTTGCAACTTGAGTTAGGCATTACGCATTGTATTCTTTATGTTGCAACTTGAGTTAGGCATTACGCATTGTATTCTTTATTTGCATTCAATGGTTTTTGTCTTATCCAAATGCTGCCACTATCTAAAATTCTTGGCTTTTTTATGGTTGAATTTCTATCATTACATGCTAATATAAATAGAGTCGGCTCAATGCAGTCTAGCATCTTCAATGGAAGTTCAAGTTATATTGAATATATACGAGTTTCATGACATTTGTATGCACGGAAGTGAGCTCTGATCTCCATTTTTTGTGCTTGACCCCAAATTTATCGTTTAGACCAATTTATTGAAGTGTTGAAATTGTTCCAGAGAATTTATCATTTAGAAGCTCTTTGATGATGCTTATATTATATAGAAAATAATGTTAGCAATATTTATTTCCTTGCAAAAACTGATATTAGCTTTTCTTAATTAGTTACTTTTACAATGTTTATTTCCTTCAATTGAACTCAGTTAAGATATTACCTTTTTGTGCAATATTTGTATTTTGTAGATGAAATAAGAGGGAAATAGTGTTGAAAGCAATGTAGAGAAGTTTAAAATTGCATCTTCTGATAAGGTAATTCGATGTCTTCTACTCGTCCAATTCCTAAAAGGAAATCAGAAGATAAATATCCCATGGCACCTCAAAGTTGAAAAAGACTCAACCTAATCTTTCCAAAAACAACGATACTTCTCAAATTTGGAACCATTTCACTACGATAGAGGGTAGTGATCACCTAGAGCCGCCTGTAATTACTGTGGTGGGGATTATACTGATGATCGACACAATAATTGTACTACTAATTTATGGAGAGACTTAGATAACAACAGATATACTAAGTACCCCCAATAGAAAGAATAAGTCTCAAAAATCAATTACAGACTTTGCTAAGCCAGAAACAAAAAATGAAAGTGCATGTAGTAAAATAAAAACGTTGGACATTAAAGGAATTAGAAACCTTTTGCAAATATAGTGATAATTGATGAGAGCTGTATGAACAAGGGGATTCGCCCGGGAGCGTGAGCGGAAGCGAGGGCGAGAAAATGTGTAAATTAAAATTGCATAATCATGAAATCCCAAGGGGTATACCCTTAGGTGCTCAACCGGACGTTCAATGTAGGATGTATCAATATTAAAACGCATATTGTACATAGAGCATAGAGGAAATGGAAAGCTACGAAAGCGTAATTAACCGTTACCTTTGTAGATTTTCACGTGTACGCGGCTACTTGCTTTGTTCTTTCTACGGAATGCCCACTAAGTTCAAACGTATGAACTCTCCAAAGGTGATCCACACCACATCGGAAAAAACCTTTGTTTTCCTTGCTAGAAGAAAATAGGTTTAGAAGGAATCGATTAAAGAAGAGAAACACTATTGATTAGTGTTCTTCTTAAACTTACTTTGTTCTTCCCTTTTGATCCAAGATCAAATGAAGAACACTAGTAAGAGTGAAGGGGAGAGGCCGAAAGTTAGAGAGATGAGAGAGGACGATTTTTTTGTTCTTCTTTTACTAGAAAAGATGAATAAATGAATCTCATACATAGGTGTTGGTATATACTCATATATATACATAATTAATGTGATTATTACAATGTGTCTAGGTTCATCCAAGGATGTCTAGACACATCCCAATCAATCACCATTAATTCTTCAATCAAGCCTACCAACTTTTAAGGTATGATTAAATCATACCAAAAGGGAAGGGCTTGATTGGAGTTGATTTGTCTCTTACCAAAAGAGACAAGTCAACTAACACCTAGCATCCAACATGGCCGAATTTTGCTCCCTCCAAGGTAGCATTTTCGGCCATGCCTATTTAGGGAAGAAGTCCAACTTCTTCCTATTCCAAAATAGGAATTAATTCTCCTCTCAAAATTTAACGGACTGGGTTTTACCGTAATTCAATTTCGAGGAACCCAAAATTAAATCCAATTTAATCTAATGTCCACTTAAATAATTCCCATTGATCTTTTAATCCAATCAAAAGATCCAATATCTCAACTTTCCATATTTAATAGATAAATCTCATTTACCAATTAAACGAGGACCCGATACAATATCGGCCCGTCCATCCAATGGACAATCCCTTAAGTAATCCAATTACTTATTCATCCTTCGAGATTGACTCCAAGTATCTCTCAACCTTCTCGGTGATTTGTGTGTGACCCTTTAGGTTCACCCTCAGCTAGACTGGGGCCCGTGTCCCACAAGGGCCAGTTACCATGGGTGACCGTCTAGCAACGGCCATGGCACTAGAGACTAGGTGAATGTTGGCGTGAACATTTAGGAGCCGATTCCGTACGGGTACGATCCTTCCGTCTATCGTCTTTGGCCTTAGTCTAGGGTATGGAATTGGGCGTCGGTTCCCATCCTCGACTAGGCATCTATGCTTAATACTCAAGACTATGCATGTCTCATTGCGTCGACACAGGAAATTATTCGCTGTTCGACCAACCACTGTGGCCTCAGCTTTAAACAGCATGAACGTGTCTCCGAGTGCATAGGAGATACCTCTGTCACATACTGACAGGGGATGGATCCTCTTCTTGGAACCTACCGTCCTCGCTACACATTCTGACTGCACTGGACAAGGCTTATAATGATCATCTTACAGAATGATCACCTCTCTCCAGATCCAAGATACGGTCGTCTTATGCACATGACTGCGATGGTTCCTCAAGTTTGAGGACTACTCCCGTACTATCGGAACCGGGGAATCCAATCATACCGACCAAGCTTCCAAGGCTTCCATATGATGATCCCCGCGAGTTCGTCTAGTCGGCTTGACCCCAGTCAACCAGCCCATCAAAATCGTGTAGGCATCCAACGCCTGTCGCCGATGAAACACGACACTCATCTAATGAACACGACTCTTGATGCAAGTCTATAGGACTCTCGATGCCATGTCTCGAGGTCCTCGACTTGGAACGTTTCAGACTCAACTCTTAATCAGTTAGTTTCATGACCACCATCTAATGCGTGGCCTAACTGCATGAGTTGTTAATCGTGGTCTGTGGGCTTTGTTGCGATATAAGTAAAATACCGTTTTAACATATGTAAAATGAGCACAACAAAGAAGGCACCATTGGTGATGAATACTCATTTTATTCATCACATAATAGTACATTACATCAAGTTGTCAAATAGGTTACAAAACGCCAAACCTATTGGCTTTCTGTTCACCTATTCTAACAATCTCCCACTTGACCTAAAGCCAATCACCTATTGACCTCAAACCCATCTTATCCAGATGTTGAGTATGGGCAACTTGCGACACGGGCTTAGTAAGTGGATCTGCTATGTTTTCTGCGGAGCTGACTCGGTCCATCCGAACGTCACCCCAGCTAACCATCTCTCTGAAAAGATGGTAGCGTCTAAGAATATGCTTGGATCGGTGTTGAGTATGGGCAACTTGCAACACGGGCTTAGTAAGTGGATCTGCTATGTTTTCTGCGGAGCTGACTCGGTCCATCCGAACGTCACCCCAGCCAGCCATCTCTCTGAGAAGATGGTAGCGTCTACGAATATGCTTGGATCGGTGATGAGATCTCGGTTCCTTTGCTTGCGCTATGGCTCCGTTGTTGTTGCAGAAGATAACCACTCGCTCAACGATGCTAGGTACTACACCCAACTCTTGGATGTAGCTCTTCATCCAAACCGCCTCCTTAGTAGCTTTTGAAGCTACTATGTATTCAGACTCTGTGGTGGAGTCGTCTGCCGTGGTAGCCTGCTTGGAAATCTCCAAGCAACCACACCACCATTTAGTCTGAACACAAAATCAAACTGAGACTTGGCATCATCGTCATCCGATTGGAAGCTAGCGTCGCTATAGCCTTCCAGTATCAACTCTCCACCACTGTAGATTAAGAACATGTACTTAGTCCTTTTCAGGTAATTCAGGATAGTCTTGACCGCACTCAAGTGTGCCTCCCCGGCACACGACTGATATCGACTAGTTACGCTCAAAGCGAAAGCCACATCAGGTCTAGTGCACTGGACAGCATACTGAATGCTGCCTACGGCTGAAGCATAGGGGATGTCCAACATCCATTTAAACTCCTCAACAGTCTTAAGAGACTGCTTCTTGGACAACTTAATTCCATGCCTCATAGGAAGGAATCCTCGTTTTGAGTTCTCCATCTTCAATCTCTTCAAGACTTTCTTAATGTACGAGGACTGGGCTATTCCTAATATCCTTCTAGTTCTATCCCTGTAGATCTTGATGCCAAGGATGTAGGACGCCTCGCCCATATCCTTCATGGAAAATTGTGTTGACAACCAAGCTTTAGTGGTTCCCAACATCTTAGCATCATTCCCAATGAGCAAGATGTCATCCACGTAAAGCACCAGAAACGCAACTGAGCTCCCACTGATCTTCTTGTATACACAAGGATTGGACTCGTTCTTGATGAAATCATATCCCCGTATGACTTCATCAAAACGTATGTTCCAGCTTTGGGAAGTTTGTTTGAGGCCATAGATGGATCTTTGGAGACGGCAAACCCTTTTGCTCTTCTCCAACAGATGTGAAACCTTCCGATTGATCCATATAGATCTCTTCCTCTGCGAAACCGTTGAGGAAGGCGATTTTCACGTCCATCTTCCATATTTCATAGTCATAACATGCTGCTATAGCAAGCAGTATCCGAATGGACTTAGCCATTGCTATGGGCGAGTAGGTTTCCTCAAAATCGACCCCCGGTCTCTGAGTGTAACCCTTCGCCACAAGCCTGACTTTGAAGGTTGTAACCTCCCCGTCAGCTCCAAGCTTACGTTTGTAGACCTATTTACACCCTACGGGTTTTACCCCTTTGAGTGGGTCCACTAGATCCAAACCTGGTTTGTACCCATCGAGTCCATTTCGGATTTCATGGCCTCAAGCCATTTATCCGAATCGATATCCGACATTGCTTCTCCGTACGTCTTTGGATCATTATCCAACCGACCGGTCAGGCCCATAAATTCATACCTAATCCGTGCTTGGGATACTCTGGCCGACCTACGGAGGACTGGAACATTATCAGTGGGAACTACTGGCTCAGATGTCACTGCTGCCTCATGAAGGACAAGCGGATCTGCCCGGGAGCGCGAGCGGAAGCGAGAAAAGCGAGAAAGTGCGTAAATTTAAAACCGAATTCAAAATACGCGAATCCCAAGGGGTGTACCTCTCGCCAGAAAAGCGAGAAAGTGCTTATGATAATCATCTTACAGAATGATTACCTCTCGCCAGATCCAAGATACAGCCGTCCTGTGCACGCGACTGCCATGATCCCTCAAGTCTGAGGATTACTCCCGTACTATCGGAACCGGGGAAAAACCAATCATACCGACGAAGCCTCCAAGGCTTCCATATGATGATCCCCGCGAGTCAGTCCAGTCGGCTCGACCCCAGTCGACCAACCCATCAAGATCGTGTAGGCGTCCCACGCCTGTCGCCGATGAAACACGGCACTCATCCAATGAACACGACTCTTGACGCAAGTCTCAATAGGACTCTCGATGCCCTGTCTCGAGGTCCTCGACTTGGAACGTTTCAGACCCAACTCTTAATCAGTTGGTTTCATGACCACCATCCAATGCGTGGCCCAACTGCACGAGTTGTTATCCATGGTCTGTGGGCTTTGTTGCGATATAAGTTAAACACCATTTTAACAAATGTAAGATGAGCGCAACAAAGAAGGTACCATTGGTGACGAATACTCATCTTATTCATCACATAATAATATTACATTCACATCAAGTTGTCGGATAGGTTACAAATTGCCAAACCTATTGGCTTTCTGGTCACCTATTCCAACAATCTCCCACTTGACCTAAAGCCAATCACCCATTGACCTCGAACCTCTTATTCAGATGGTGAGTATGGGCAACTTGCGACATGGGTTTAGCAAGTGGATCTGCTATGTTTTCTGCGGAGCTGACTCGGTCCAACCAAACGTCAGTCCTGCTATCCATCTCTCTAAGTAGATGGTAGCGTCTAAGAATATACTTGGATCGTGATGAGATCTCGGTTTCTTTGCTAGCGCTATCGCCCCGTTGTTATCATGAAAGATAATTACAGGCTTAGCAATGCTAGGTACTACATCCAACCCTTGGATGTAGCTCATCAACCAAACCACTCCTTAGCAGCTTCCAAAGCCGCTATGTATTCAAAACTCTATGGTGGAGTACGCCGTGGTAGCTTGCTTGGAACCCTTCCAAGTAACCACGCCACCATTTAGTCTAAAGATAAAACCATACTGAGACTTGGCATCATCGTCATCCGACTGGAAGCTAGCGTCGCTATAGCCTTCCAGTATCAACTCTCTACCGCCGTAGATCAAGAACATGTCCTTAGTCCTTTTTCAGGTACTTCAGGATAGTCTTGACTGCACTCTAGTGATATCGGCTAGTTACGCTCAAAGCGAAAGCCACATCAGGTCTAGTGCACTGAACAACATACTGTATGCTGCCTACGGCTGAAGCATAGGGGATGTCCAACATCCTTTTAAGCTCCTCATCAGTCTTAGGAGACTGCTTCTTGGATATCTTAATTCCATGCCTCATAGGAAGGAATCCTCGTTTTGAGTTCTCCATCTTGAATCTCTTCAAGACTTTCTCAATGTACGAGGACTGGGCCATTCCTAACATCCTTCTAGATCTATCCCTGTAGATCTTGATGCCAAGGATGTAGGATGCCTCGCCCATATCCTTCATGGAGAATTGCATTGACAGCCAAGCTTTAGTGGTACCCAACATCTTAGCATCATTCCCAATGAGCAAGATGTCATCCACGTAAAGCACCAGAAACGCAACTGAGCTCCCACTGATCTTCTTGTATACACAAGGATCGGACTCGTTCTTGATGAAATCATATCCCCGTATGACTTCATAAAAACATATGTTCCAGCTTCGGGTTTAACCCCTTTTGGTGGATCTGCTAGGGTCCAGACCTTGTTTGTACCCATCGAGTCCATCTCGGATTTCATGGGCTCAAGCCACTTGTCCGAATCGATGTCCGACATCGCTTCTCCGTACGTTTTTGGATCATTATCCAACTGACTGGTCAGGCGCAGAAATCCATACCTATCAGGTGCATGGGATACTCTGGCCAACCTACGGAGGACTGGAACAATATCAGTGGGAACTTCAGGCTCAGATGTCACTGCCGCCTCTTGGGGTTCCTCACTTGATTCCTCAAGGAGCACCTCATCGCGTCGACTATCCGATGGAAAACCTTTTTCCAAGAACACTGCGTTTCGTGAGACAAAAACCTTTTGCTCGAAGGGATCATAGAAATAATACCCCGCAGTTTCTTTCGGATAGCCGATGAACCTGCATAAACTAGACCTCGAGTCCAGTTTATCTCCCACTAATCTCTTGACATATGCGGGGCAACCCCACACTTTCAAGTATTTGTAGGAGGCAGGCTTGCCATGCCATATCTCATATGGCGTCTGGGATACGCTTTTAGATGGCGCCAAGTTCAAAACTTTGGCCGCCGTCTCAAGAGCGTATCCCCAGAAGGAAAGGGGGAGTTCGGCAAAACTCATCATGGATCGGACCATGTCCAACAGGGTCCGATTCCTCCTTTTAGACACACCATTAAGCTGCGGTGTTCCAGGAGGGGTCCACTGAGAGAGAATCCCATTCTCTTTTAGATAATCAGTAAACTCACCACTCAAATACTCTCCACCTCGGTCCGACCGAAGGGCTTTGATCTTTTGACCGGTTTGGTTCTCTACTTCAAGTCTGTATTCCTTAAACCTTCCAAAGGCTTCAGACTTGTACCTCATCAGGTAAACATAACCATACCGTGAGTGATCATCGGTAAAGGTTATGAAGTACGAGTACCCACCTCTAGCCTGAGTATTTAGTGGACCACAGACATCTGTATGGATCAAATCCAACAGACCACTGGCTAGCGTACTTTGTCCAACAAAGGGTTTCTTGGTCATCTTTCCCTTTAGACAGGATTCGCAGGTCGGTAGGTTGTCCAAATCGTCTATTTCTAGACTCTTTGAGTCCACCAACCTTCTTATCCTATCTTTAGAGATATGACCTAACCTCGCATGCCATATCTGTGCGTTATTATGATCATCACGTTTTCGTTTGTGTTCTGCAGTCATAATCCAATTAGACTGTTGAAGTATGTACAGACCGTTGACCAATGTACCAAGCAAATGAGAAAATACTATCTTTGATAATGAAAAAAACCATTTTTATTGATGTAATTCATATCCCTCCTTATCAAGGACCGGGATGGAAACAATGTTTTTAATCATGCTAGGTACAAAGAAACAGTCGTTCAGTACAATCCTAACATGACTACTAATGGCTAACTCTAGTGATCCTACGGCCTCCGCAGCAACGGCCTTGCCATCGCCTAGCCTCAGGATCATCTCATCCTTGGTTAGCCTTCTGCTTCTTTGTAGTGCCTGCAAATCATTGTAGATGTGAGCACCACACCCAGTATCTAATACCCATGAGGCAGAATTAGTAATCATATTTACTTCAACCACAAACACACCTGGGTTGGAGAGGAGTTGTGGGCACTCCCTCTTCCAATGCCCTTTCCCTTGGCAATGCATGCAGACATCATTTACCTTGGATCGCTGAGAACCATGGGCCTTCCCTTTCCCTTTGCTTGGTCCAACCGGAGCAACAGGGACGCCCGGAGCGTGAGCAGGGGCCACAACCGTCTTCCCTTTGCCCTTCTTCCTCTTCCAGCGTCCGACCCTCTTGCCATTCGCCTTGGAGGTCGAAGCCTCTCCTATCAATACCGCCGGCGCCGACTTGTGGGTCGTTGCCTCGTATTGGACCAGCATGTTGATCAACTCATGAATAGACTTCTCAAGTCCGTTCATGTTGTAGTTTACAACAAACGGGTCATAGGATGGAGGAAGCGACTGGAGGATCACGTCAATGTACGTGTCATTGTTAAGCCCAGCTTTAAGGTCCTCGAGTTTCTCCACTAGGGAGAGCATCTTGACCCCATGACTCTGTACAGACGCTCCTTCAGCGAGCTTGGTGCCAAAGAATGCTTTTGTGGCGGCATATCTAATATGCCTATCCGGAACCGCATAAACCTCGTTAATGCAGAGCATTATGGCGGAGACGTTGTCCAGCCTCTCATACTGCTTCTGGATGTCGTTAGACATCGAAGCCAGTATTAACTGCGTACTTTCCGGTTGTCCTCATGCCATTTCTCGAACGTCAAACGTTCTTCAGGCGTGGACCCCTCCGGTAAGTTGCTCGGTGGCGGCTCGTCCAAGACGTAGCCTTGGTTCTCGAAACCGAGGACAATCCTCAGGTTTCTCAGCCAGTCCGAGTAGTTCGTTCTGTTGAATTTGTTAGTCTCAAGAATCATGGTTAACGGGTTCTTAGACATATCTACATTAATGAAAATGTAAAGCAGAAATTAGCAGATGATGGTAATATTATTGTTCAAGTTGAAGACTTGGTCTTTTAGTCTTTAACCCTCCCACTATTTATACGAAAGTCCGCCACTCTCAAGCGGAGTTTCGGGAAACCATTTCCTAGTGGGCTTGGGATCCACAAGAGTAATCTCCATGCCCCGCTTTTACGATTCACATGAAGAAGGCCTCGTGGGAGATATCCAATATCATTCTCATCCAATGAGATTCGCAAGATATTTTGCCTCACCTATTCGCATGGTTCCGAGGACTCCAAGCGAACCATGTTACTCAGTGTTAGGCCCGACCCATCAACCAAATCATACCTCAAACTGTCGCCCCCCACGACTCGTGAGACAGGGAAACAGCGAGCGCAGTCTTTTTGTTCACAACAATAGTGCAGCTTTCCCCTATCCCAAGTGTGCCACGACTTGTGAGACCACACTTGGGTAGTGGTAGCTTCCTCACCACATTGCTGTGGATGGAAGGCTCGGACAGACCAAAATACCATTTTGATCCAAGTCCGTTCTGGGCCTAATATTTAATTTGGTTCAGCCAAATGAGAGTTTAAGTGTGACCGAGACCTCATCACATTATGGTGTTTTAGCATGCATAAATATCCAATATTTAAAGCGATAAATAAATTCGCCGCATGCAGAAAACATAGCATACCCCTGTTAGGATGATCACAAGCCCAACCTATGCGACCCACTGAGCCCGCAGTGAGTCTATGGTCTGTCTAGGGTGGTCCTAAATTATTACAATAATAATAAAACCCATTGTCATTCCAATGGGCCTTGAAGTGCTTCTTGTTTCACGCCTTGATGCTCCTCCTTGGGGTCTCCGACTCCAATTGCTTGTTAAAAGTAAAACCTCACCAATCCTATCTACTCTCATTACAATTGAAAGTAATACATTGGTAATAAGGAAAACAAGCCTTAACATCATGAGGCTTAAAATACGGGAGATGATAGTCCCAAAAACAAGAGGCACGCAGGCCCCACCCAACAGAAAATAAATGATCATACATTCATCCATACACAAGGTCTAGGGCTCTTGTGATCATCCCATGTTGATTCCATCAACTCACATATAACATAATTATTCCAAATAATCATGCAATAAAACCAATGGATATTCCAAATATCCAAGTGATGTCCAACATCACAAAAGCATAAATATACAAATAATATGCAAAATTCAAATTTTAAATTTAATGGACATTTTAAACAATGCATCCAATGCATGTATTAATCCCAAATTAGTTAAGCAAATTTAATCCAAGGAATAATCCAATTATTCCAAAATCAAAAAATGCAAAATTAATATATTTTCAGAATATTGTGCAGAAAATACATAAAATTAAATTTTTCAGAAAAAGTCGAAAAACGGCATAAAACGGCCCAGCCGTTGTGCTGGCCGGCCGGCCGCGCGCACAGGGCTCGCGCGTGCTGTGCCGCGCGCTGGCCCTCGGCCAGCAGCGGCCGGCTGCGCACAGTGCCCGCGCGCGCTGGCCGAAGCCCAGCGCGCGCAGGCGCCTGCCTGCGCGCGGCCACTGCCGGCCCGACCAAATTTTTTTTTTTTTTGTTTTTTTTTAAAAACTGTTTCAGCACAATAACATTAATATTATTCTGAAAATAAGCATGCAATTTTAGATCCAATCTAACAAAATTAAGCATGCCAAAAGTCCATTAAATCTAAACAATTGAATCATCATATTATTCATATATTTATGTAATCTAAACATGCGAATAAAGCCATTTAAAAGCAAGTAGATCATGCCAAACACATAGATCTATGCCCCTTACATCGAACCGGGCTCTGATACCACTTGAAGGACAAGAGGATCCGCCCGGGAGCGCGAGCGGAAGCGAGAAAAGCGAGAAAGTGCGTAAATTTAAAACCGAATTCAAAATACGCGAATCCCAAGGGGTGTACCCTTGGGTGCTGAACCGGGCGTTCGATGTAGGATGTGTAAATATTAAAACATATATTTAAACACATAGGGCATAGATATACAAATGAAATCAATCAAAGCGTAATAAACCGTTACCTTTGATTGTTTAGCGTATGCTCCCGGCTACTAGTGTTGTTCCTTCTCCGGAATGCTCACGAAATCCAAACGTATGGATTCTCCAAAGGTGATCCACACCACACCGGAAGAAACACACGTTCTTCTTGCTAGAAAAGAACGGGTTTAGGAAGGAATCGGTTTAAGAGAAGAACACTATGAATTAGTGTTCTCTTAAACTTACTTTGTTCTTCTTCTTGATTCAAAATCAAGTGAAGAACACAAGTGTAAGAGAGGGAGGGAGCACGAAATTTTGAGAGAGAGGAGAGGATTTTTGTCTTCTCTTTTTCCTAGAAAAAGATGAATAATGAATCACTTATGCTAGGTTTTGTATATTCTAATATATATTCATAATTAATGTGATTATTGGAATGTGTCTAGGTTCATCCAAGGATGTCTAGATTCATTCCAATCAATCACCATCAATTCTTCAATCAAGCCTACCAAAATTTATGGTATGATCAAATCATACCAAAAGGGAAGAGCTTGATTGGAGTTGATTTGTCTCTTTCCAAAAGAGACAAGTCAACATACCACCTAGCATGAAACATGGCTGATTTTGCTTCCTCCAAGGGAGCATGTCGGCCATACTTAATTAAGGGAAGAAGTCCAACTTCTTCCTATTCCAAATTAGGAATTATTTCTCCTCTCGGGTATAATTTAACGGACCGGGTTTTATCGTAATCCAATTACGACGAACCCAATATTAAATCCAATTTAATGTCCACTTAAATTATTCCCGTTGATCTTTTAATCCAATTAAAAGATACAACGTCTCAACATCTCTACTTTCCATATTTAATCGAAAATCCAATTTACCGATTAAATGAAAGCCCGATACAATATCGGCCCGTCCATCCAATGGACTTTCCCTTAAGTAATCCAATTACTTATTTTATCCTTCGAGATTGACTCCAAGTCGATCTCTCAACCTCTTCGGTGATTTGTGTGTGACCCTTTAGGTTCACCCTCAGCTAGACTTGGGCCCGTTTCCCACAAGGGCCCGTTACCATGGGTGGCCGTCTAGCAACGGTCCATGGCACTAGAGACTAGGTGAATTGGCGTGAACATTTAGGCGCCGATTCCGTACGGGTACGATCCTCTCGTCTACCGTCTCCCGGCCTTAGTCTAGGGTATGGAATTGGGCGTCGGTTCCCATCCTTGACTAGGCATCTATGCTTAATACTCGAGATCACGTATGCTTCACTGCGTCGACACAGGAAACCATTCCCTGTTCGACCAACCACTGTGGCCACAGCTTCAAACAGCATGAACGTGTCTCCGAGTGCATAGGAGATACCTCTGTCACATACTGACAGGGGACGGATCCTCTTCTTGGAATCCACCGTCCTCGCTACACATTCTGACTGCACTGGACAAGGCTTATGATAATCATCTTACAGAATGATTACCTCTCGCCAGATCCAAGATACAGCCGTCCTGTGCACGCGACTGCCATGATCCCTCAAGTCTGAGGATTACTCCCGTACTATCGGAACCGGGGAAAACCAATCATACCGACGAAGCCTCCAAGGCTTCCATATGATGATCCCCGCGAGTCAGTCCAGTCGGCTCGACCCCAGTCGACCAACCCATCAAGATCGTGTAGGCGTCCCACGCCTGTCGCCGATGAAACACGGCACTCATCCAATGAACACGACTCTTGACGCAAGTCTCAATAGGACTCTCGATGCCCTGTCTCGAGGTCCTCGACTTGGAACGTTTCAGACCCAACTCTTAATCAGTTGGTTTCATGACCACCATCCAATGCGTGGCCCAACTGCACGAGTTGTTATCCATGGTCTGTGGGCTTTGTTGCGATATAAGTTAAACACCATTTTTAACAAATGTAAGATGAGCGCAACAAAGAAGGTACCATTGGTGACGAATACTCATCTTATTCATCACATAATAATATTACATTCACATCAAGTTGTCGGATAGGTTACAAATTGCCAAACCTATTGGCTTTCTGGTCACCTATTCCAACAATCTCCCACTTGACCTAAAGCCAATCACCCATTGACCTCGAACCTCTTATTCAGATGGTGAGTATGGGCAACTTGCGACATGGGTTTAGCAAGTGGATCTGCTATGTTTTCTGCGGAGCTGACTCGGTCCAACCAAACGTCAGTCCTGCTATCCATCTCTCTAAGTAGATGGTAGCGTCTAAGAATATACTTGGATCGTGATGAGATCTCGGTTTCTTTGCTAGCGCTATCGCCCCGTTGTTATCATGAAAGATAATTACAGGCTTAGCAATGCTAGGTACTACATCCAACCCTTGGATGTAGCTCATCAACCAAACCACTCCTTAGCAGCTTCCAAAGCCGCTATGTATTCAAAACTCTATGGTGGAGTACGCCGTGGTAGCTTGCTTGAAACCCTTCCAAGTAACCACGCCACCATTTAGTCTAAATATAAAACCATACTGAGACTTGGCATCATCGTCATCCGACTGGAAGCTAGCGTCGCTATAGCCTTCCAGTATCAACTCTCTACCGCCGTAGATCAAGAACATGTCCTTAGTCCTTTTTCAGGTACTTCAGGATAGTCTTGACTGCACTCTAGTGATATCGGCTAGTTACGCTCAAAGCGAAAGCCACATCAGGTCTAGTGCACTGAACAACATACTGTATGCTGCCTACGGCTGAAGCATAGGGGATGTCCAACATCCTTTTAAGCTCCTCATCAGTCTTAGGAGACTGCTTCTTGGATATCTTAATTCCATGCCTCATAGGAAGGAATCCTCGTTTTGAGTTCTCCATCTTGAATCTCTTCAAGACTTTCTCAATGTACGAGGACTGGGCCATTCCTAACATCCTTCTAGATCTATCCCTGTAGATCTTGATGCCAAGGATGTAGGATGCCTCGCCCATATCCTTCATGGAGAATTGCATTGACAGCCAAGCTTTAGTGGGCCACAGACGTCTGTATGGATGAAATCCAATACACCGTTGGCTAGCGTGCTTTGTCCAACAAAGGGTTTCTTGGTCATCTTTCCCTTCAGACAGGATTCGCAGGTCGGTAGGTTGTCCAAATCGTCTATTTCTAGACTCTTTGAGTCCACCAACCTTCTTATCCTATCTTTAGAAATATGACATAACCTCGCATGCCATATCTGTGAGTTATCATGATTATCATGTTTCCTTTTGTGTTCCGCAGTCATCACCCAATTAGACTGTTGAAGTATGTACAGACCGTTCACCAATGTACCAAGCAAATGAGAAATATCATCCTTTATGATATAAAAATCATTTTTATTGATGGTAAAGGAATATCCCTCCTTGTCAAGGACTAGGATAGATACAATATTTTCAATCATGCTAGGTATATAGAAACAGTCGTTCAATACAATCCTAACATGCTACTAATGGCTAACTCCATTGATCCTGCAGCTTCCGCAGCAACGGCCTTGCCATCGCCTAGCCTCAGGATCATCTCATCCTTGGTTGGCCTTCTGCTTCTTTGCAGTGCCTGCAAAATATTGCAGATGTGAGCACCACACTCGGTATCCAATACCCATGAAGCAGAATTAGTTATCATGTTTACTTCAAACCATAAACATACCTGGGTTGGAGAGGAGTTGTGGGCACTCCGTCTTCAAATGCCCCTTTCCTTGGCAATGCATGCAGACATCATTGGCCTTAGAACGTTGAGAACCACGGGCCTTCCCTTCCTTTGCCCATCCCCACCCGGGCAACAGGGGCGCCTGGAGCGCGAGCAGGTGCTGCAGCCATCTTCCCCTTTCTCTTCTTCCTCTTCCAGCGTCCGACCCTCTTTGCCATTCGCCTTGGAGGTCGAAGCCTCTCCTATCAATACCGTCGGAGCCGACTTGTGGGTCGTTGCCTCGTATTCGACCAGCATGTTGATCAACTCATGAATAGACTTCTCAAGTCCGTTCATGTTGTAGTTTACAACAAACGGGTCATAGGACGGAGGAAGCGACTGGAGGATCACGTCAATGTACGTGTCATTGTTAAGCCCAGCTTTAAGGTCCTCGAGTTTCTGCACTAGGGAGAGCATCTTGACCCCATGACTTTGTACAGACGATCCTTCAGCAAGCTTGGTGCCAAAGCATGCTTTTGTGGCGACATATCTAACATGCTTACTGCATAAACCTCGTTCATGCGGAGCATTATGGCAGAGACGTTGTCCAACCTCTCATATTGCTTCTGGATGTCGTTAGACATCGAAGCCAATATGACACTGCGCACTTTCCAGTTGTCCTCATGCCATTTCTCGAACGTCAAACGTTCTTCTGGCGTGGACCCCTTCAGTAAGTCGCTCGGCAGCGGCTCGTCACAGACGTAGCCTTGGTTCTCGAAACCGAGGACAATCCTCAGATTTCTTAACTCGTCCGAGTGGTTCATTCCATTAAACTTATTAGTCTCAAGTATCGTGGTCAACGGATTCTTAGACATATCTACATTTATAAAATATAAAGCAGAAATTAGCAGATGATGGTAATATTATTATTATTCAAGTTGAAGACATGGTCTTTAAGTCTTTAACCCTCCCACTATTTATACGAAAGTCCACCACTCTCAAGCGAAGTTTCAGAAAATCATTTCCTAGTGGGCTTGGGATCCACAAGCGTAATCTCCATGCCCCGCTTTTATGATTCACATGAAGAAGACCTCGTGGGAGATATCCAATATCATTCTCATCCCATGAGATTCCCAAGATGTTTTTCCTCACCTATTCGCATGGTTCTGAGGACTCCAAGCGAACCATGTTACTCAGTGTTTGGCCCGACCCATCAACCAAATCATGCCTCAAACTGTCGTCCCCCACGATGAAAGGACAAGCGGATCCGCCCGGGAGCGCGAGCAGAAGCGAGAAAGCGAGAAAGGTTGCGTAAATTTAAATCAAATTTAAATAAACGTATCCCAAGGGGTGTACCCTTGGGTGCTCAACTGGGCGTTTGATGTAGAATGTATTAATGTTAAAAGCATACATGTAATACGTATGGCATAGATGAAAAACAAAACTATCAAAGCGTAATAAATTGTTACCTTTGATGACTTTACGTGTGCTCGGCTACTTGCGTTGTTCCTTTTTTTGGAATGCTCACGAAATTCAAACGTATGGATTCTCCAAAGGTTATCCACACCACAGCGGAAGAAACTCACGTTCTCCTTGGTAGAGGAAAACGGGTTTATGAAGGAATCGGTTTAAGAGAAGGACACTATGAATTAGTGTTCTCTTAAACTTACTTTGTTCTTCCTCTTGATTCAAAATCAAGTGAAGAACACAAGTATAGAAAGGGAGGAAGATGGCCGAGAGTTAGAGAGAGGAGAGGGCCGAAAATTCTTCTTCTTTTTCTTGAAAAAGATGAATAATGATTCTCATACACAAGGTGTTGTATATACTCCTATATATACATAATTAATGTGATTATTGGAATGTGTCTAGGTTCATCCAAGGATGTCTAGATACATTCCAATCAATCACTATTAATTCTTCAATCAAGCCTACCAACTTTTAAGATATGATCAAATCATACCAAAAGGGAAGGGCTTGATTGGAGTTGATTTGTCTCTTTCCAAAATAAATAAGTCAACATACCACCTTGCATGAAACATGGCTGATTATAGCTTCCTCCAAGGGAGCATTTCGGCCATGCTTAATATGGGAAGAAGTCCAACTTCTTCCTATTCCAAAATAGGAATTATTTCTCCTCTCGAGTCAAAATTTACGGATCGGGTTTTATCGTAATCCAATTACGATGAACCCAACATTAAATCCAATTTAATGTCAACTTAAATTATTCCCGTTGATCTTTTAATCCAATTAAAAAATCCAACATCTCAACTTTCCATATTTAATCAAAAATCCAATTTACCGATTAAACGAGGGCCCGATGCAATATCGGCCCGTCCATCCAATGGACTATCCCTTAAGTAATCCAATTACTTATTTATCATTCGAGATTGACTCCAAGTCAATCTCTCAACCTGCTCGGTGATTTGTGTGTGACCCTTTAGGTTCACCCTCAGCTAGACTTGGGCTCGTGTCCCACAAGGGGCCGTTACCATGAATGGCCGTCTAGCAACGGTCCATGGCACTAGAGGCTAGGTAAACGTTGGCGTGAACATTTAGGCGCCGATTTTCGTACGGGTACGGTCCTTCCGTCTACCATCTTCTACCTTAGTCTAGGGTACGAAATTGGGCGTCGGTTCCCATCCTTGACTATGCATCTATGCTTAATACTCGAGACTACGTATGCTTCATTGCGTCGACACAGGAAACCATTCCCTGTTTGACCAACCACTATGGCCACAGCTTGACAACATGAACGTGTCTCCGAGTGCATAGGAGATACCTCTGTCACATACTGACAAGGGACGGATCCTCTTCTTGGAATTCACCATCCTCGCTACACATTCCGACTGCACTGGATAAGGCTTATAATGATCATCTTACACAATGATCACCTCTCGCCAAATCCAAGATACAGCCGTCCTGTGCACGCGACTGCCATGATTCCTCAAGTCTGAGGACTACTCCTGTACTATTGGAACCAGGGAAATCCAATCATACCGACCAAGCCTCGAAGGCTTCCATATGATGATCCCCGCGAGTCAGTCTAGTCGGCTCGACCCCAGTCGACCAACCCATCAAGATCGTGTAGGCGTCCCACGCCTGCCGCGGATGAAACACGATAATCATCCAATGAACACGACTCTTGATGCAAGTCTCAATAGGACTCTCGATGCCCTGTCTCGAGGTCCTCGACTTGGAACGTTTTAGACCCAACTCTTAATCAGTTAGTTTCATGACCACCATCTAATGCGTGGCCCAACTGCATGAGTTGTTAATCGTGGTCTGTGGGCTTTGTTGCGATATAAGTAAAACACCGTTTTAACATATGTGAAATGAGCGCAACAAAATAAGCACCATAAAGTGACGAACACTCATTTTATTCATCATATAATAATATTACATTTACATCGAGTTGCATAATAGGTTACAAATCGCCAAACCTATTGGTTTTTTGGTCACCTATTCTAACAATCTCCCACTTGACCTAAAGCCAATCACCCATTGACCTCAAACCCATCTTATCCAGATGCTGAGTATGGGCAACTTGCGACACGGGCTTAGTAAGTGGATCTGCTATGTTTTCTGCGGAGCTGACTCGGTCCATCCGAACGTCGCCCCTACTAACGCAACTAATCTTTTGTACCGAGCTCCGACTGATCTTCTTTTATACACAAGGATCAGACTCATTCTTGATGAAATCATATCCCCGTATGACTTCATCAAAATGTATGTTCTGCTCTTCTCCAATAGTTGTGAAACCTTCCAGCTGATTCATATAGATCTCTTCCTCTTCAAAACCGTTGAGGAAGGCCGTTTTCACGTCCATCTGCCATATTTCATAGTCATACCATGCTGCTATGGCAAGCAGTATCCGAATGGACTTGGCCATTGCTACAGGCCAGTAGGTTTCCTAAAAATCGACCCCGGGTCGCTAAGTGTAACCTTTCTCCACAAGCCTGGCCTTGAAGGTTGTAACCTCCCCGTCAGCTCCAAGCTTACGTTTGTAGACCCATTTACACCCTACGGGTTTTACCCCTTTGGGTGGGTCCACTAAGGTCCAAACTTGGTTTGTACCCATCGAGTCCATCTCGGATTTCATGGCCTCAAGCCACTTATTCGAATCGATGTTCGACATCGCTTCTCCCTACGTCTTTGGATCATTATCCAACTGACCGGTCAGGCCCATAAATCCATACCTATCAGGTGCATGGGATACTCTGGCGACCTACGGAGGACTGGAATATTACCAGTGGGAACTACCGGCTCAAATGTCACTACCGCCTTATGGGGTACCTCACATGATTTCTCAAGGAGTACCTCATCGCGCCGACTATCCGATGGAAAACCCTTTTCCAAGAACAATGCATTTCGCGAGATAAAAACCTTTTGCTCGGAGGGATCATACAAATAATATCCCGCAGTTCCTTTCGGATAGCCGATGAACCTGCATAAACTAGACCTCGAGTCCAGTTTATCTCCCACTAATCTCATGACATATGCGGGGCAACCCCACACTTTCAAGTATTTGTAGGAGGCAGGCTTGCCATGCCATATCTCATATGGCATCAGGGATATCTTCTTAGATGGTGCCAAGTTCAAAACTTTGGCCGCCGTCTCAAGAGCGTATCCCCAGAAGAAAAGGGGGAGTTCGGTAAAACTCATCATGGATCGGAACATGTCCAACAAAGTCCGATTCCTCCTTTCAGACACACCATTAAGCTCTGGTGTTCCAGGAGGGGTCCACTGAGAGCGAATCCCATTGTCTTTTAGATAATCAGTAAACTCACCACTCAAATACTCTCCACCTCGGTCCGACCGAAGGGCTTTGATCTTTCGACCGGTTTAGTTCTCTACTTCAAGTCTGTATTCCTTAAACCTTCCAAAGGCTTCAGACTTATACCTTATCAGGTAAACATAACTATACCATGAGTGATCATCGGTAAAGGTTATGAAGTATGAGTACCCATCTCTAGCCTGAGTATTTAGTGGGCCACAGACATCCGTATGGATCAAATCCAATAGACCATTGGCTAGCGTGCTTTGTCCAACAAAGGGTTTCTTGGTCATCTTTCTCTTCAGACAGGATTCGCAGGTCGGTTGATGGTCCAAATCGTCTATTTTCTGATTCTTTGAGTCCACCAACCTTCTTATCCTATATTTAGAGATATGACCTAACCTCGCATGCCATATCTGTGCGTTATTGTGATCATCACGTTTTCGTTTGTGTTCTACAGTCATAATCCAATTAGACTGTTGAAGTATGTACAGACCGTTAACCAATGTACCAAGCAGATGAGAAATACCATCTTTAATAATGAAAAAACTATTTTTGTTGATGGTAAATGAAAATCCCTCCTTATTAAGGATCGGGATGGAAACAATATTTTTGATCATGCTAGGTACATAAAAACAGTCGTTCAGTACAATCCAAACATGACTACTAATGGCTACCTCCATTGACCCTACGGTTTTCGCAGCAACGGCCTTGCCATCGCCTAGCCTCAGGATCATCTCATCCCTTGTTAACCTTTTGCTTCTTTGCAGTGCCTGCAAATCATTGCAGATGTGAGCACCACACCCGGTATCCAATACCTATGAAGCAGAATTAGTTATCATGTTTACTTCAACCACAAACATACTTGGGTTGGAGAGGTGTTGTGGGCACTCCTCTTCCAATGCCCCTTCCCTTGGCAATGCATGCAGACATCATTTGCCTTGGACCGCTGAGAACCACGGGCCTTCCCTTTCCCTTTGCTCGGACCCGCCGGAGCAACAAGAGGGCCTGGAGCGCGGGCAGGGGCCGCAACCGTCTTCCCTTTTCCCTTCTTCCTCTTCCAGCGTCCGTCCTATCAATACCGACGGCGCCGACTTGTGGGTCGTGGCTTCGTATTGGACCAACATGTTGATCAACTCATGAATAGACTTCTCAAGTCCATTCATGTTGTACTTTATAACAAACGGGTCATAGGACGGAGGAAGCGACTGGAGGATCACGTCAATGTACGTGTCATTGTTAAGCCCAGCTATAAGGTCTTCGAGTTTCTCCACTAGGGAGAGCATCTTGACCCCATGACTTTGTACAGACGCTCCTTCAGCAAGCTTGGTGCCAAAGAATGCTTTTGTGGTGGCATATCTAATATGCCTATCTGGAACCGCATAAACCTCGTTCATGCGGAGCATTATGGCGGAGACATTGTCCAGCCTCTCATACTGCTTCTGGATGTTATTAGACATCGAAGCCAGTATGATACTGCGTACTTTCCGGTTGTCCTTATGCCATTTCTCGAACGTCAAACGTTCTTCTGGCATGGACCCCTCCGGTAAGTCGCTCGGCGGCGACTAGTCCAAGAAGTAGCCGTGGTTCTCGAAATCGAGGACAATCCTCAGGTTTCTCAGCCAGTCCGAGTAGTTCGTTCTGTTGAATTTATTAGTCTCAAGTACCATGGTTAATGGATTCTTAGACATATCTACATTAATGAATTGTAAAGCAGAAATTAGCATATGACGGTAATATTATTGTTTCAAGTTGAAGACTTGGTCTTTTAGTCTTTAACCCTCCCACTATTTATACGAAAGTCCGCCACTCTCAAGCGGAGTTTCGGAAAACCATTTCCTAGTGGGCTTGGGATCCACAAGCGTAATCTCCATGCCCCGCTTTTACGATTCACATGAAGAAGATCTCGTGGGAGATATCCAATATCATTCTCATCCAATAAGATTCCTAAGATATTTTGCCTCACCTATTCGCATGGTTCCGAGGACTCCAAGCGAACTATGTCACTCAGTGTTGGGCCCGACCCATCAACCAAATCATGCCTCAAACTGTCGCCCCCACAACTCGTGAGACAGGGAAACAGCGAGTGCAGTCTCTTTGTTCACAATAATGGTGCAGCTTTCCCCTAGTCCAAGTGTACCACGACTCGTGAGACCACACTTGGGTAGTGGTAGCTTCCTCACCACATTGCTTTGGATGGAAGGTTCGGACAGATCAAAATACCATTTTGATCCAAGTCCGTTCTGGGCCTAATATTTAATTTGGTCCAACCAAATGAGAGTTGGTGTACGACCGAGACCTCATCACATTATGGTGTTTTAGCATGCATAAATATCCAATATTTAAAGCGATAAATAAATACGCAGCATGCAGAAAACATAACATACCCCTGTTAGGATGATCAAAAGCCCAACCTATGCGACCTACTGAGCCCGCAGTGAGTCTATGGTCTTTCTAGGGTGGTCCTAAATTATTATAATAATAATATACCCTTTGTCATTCCAATGGGCCTTGTAATGCTCTTGTTTCATGCCTTGATGCTCCACCTTGGGTCTCCGACTCCATGTGCTTGTTAAAATTAAAACCTCACCAATCCTATCTACTCTCATTACAAATGAAAGTAATACATTGGAAATAATAACAAACCTTAACATAATGAGGCTGAAATACAGGAGACAATAGTCCCAAAACAAGAGGCACGCAGGCCCCACCCAACAGAAATTAAATGATCATACATTCATCCATACACAAGGTCTAGGGCTCTTGTGATCATCCCATATTGATTCCATCAACGCACATAACACAATTATTCCAAATAATCATGCATTAAACCATGGATATTCCAAATATCCAAGTGATGTCCAACATCACAAAAGCATAAATATATAAACAACATGCAAATATTCAAATTCAAATTTAATGGACATTACAAACAATGCATCCAATGCATGTATTAATCCCAAATTAATTAAGCAAATTTGATCTAAGGAATAATCCAATTATTCCAAAATCAAATGTGCAAAATTAATACATTTTCATATTAATGTGCAGAAAAAATAGAAAATCAAATTTTCCTGAAAAATGTCGAAAAACGGTACAAAACGGCCTAGCCGTTGTGCCTGCCGGCCAGCCGCGCGCATGCGCAGGCAGCAAGCCTGCGCGCCCGGTGCTGCGCTGGCCTCGGCTGGCAGCGGCTGTCTGCGCACAACGCGCGCGCTGACCGAAGCCCAACGCGCGCAAGCACCTGCCTGCGCCGCCCCCTACCAGCACGCACGCTGGCAGGCACGCCGGCCAGGCCTGCGCGCAGGCGTGAGCCCGTGCGCGCCTGCTAGCCAGTGACCGGCCGGCAGTGGCGGCAGCCAACCGCTGCTGCTGTTGTCCGTTTTTCCATATTTTTCAACATAATTTTCAGTACATACCAACAGAAATAAACTAAAACAAGCATGCAATTTTAGATCCAATCTAAGAAAATAAGCATGCCAAAAGTCCATCAAATTCAAACAATTGAATTATCATATTATTCATATACTTATGTAATCTAACATGCCATTAAAGCCATAAAAGCAAGTAGATCATGCCAAGCACATAGATCTATGCCCCTTACATCGAACCGGGCTCTGATACCACTTGAAAGGACAAGTGGATACGCTCGGGAGCGCGAGCGGAAGCGAGAAAGCGAGAAAGGTTGAGTAAATTTAAATCAAATTTAATAAACGTATCCCAAGGGGTGTACCCTTGGGTGCTCAACCGCTCATTCGATGTAGAATGTATTAATGTTAAAAGCATACATGTAATACATAGGGCATAGATGAAAAACAAAACCATCAAAGCATAATAAATTGTTACCTTTGATGACTTTACGTGTGCTCGGCTACTTGCGTTGTTCCTTTTTTCGGAATGCTTACAAAATCCAAATGTATGGATTCTCTAAAGGTGATCCACACCACATCGGAAGAAACTCACGTTCTCCTTGCTAGAGGAAAACGGGTTTATGAAGGAATCGGTTTAAGAGAAGGACACTATGAATTAGTGTTCTCTTAAACTTACTTTGTTCTTCCTCTTGATTCAAAATCAAGTGAAGAACACAAGTGTAGAAAGGGAGGGAGATGGCCGAGAGTTAGAGAGAGAGGAGAGGGCCGAAAATTCTTCTTCTTTTTCTTGAAAAAGATGAATAATGATTCTCATACACAAGGTGTTATATATACTCCTATATATACATAACTAATGTGATTATTGAAATGTGTCTAGATTCATCCAAGGATGTCTAGATACATGCCAATCAATCACCATCAATTCTTCAATCAAGCCTACCAAAAATTATGGTATGATCAAATCATACCAAAAGGGAAGGACTTGATTGAAGTTGATTTGTTTCTTTCCAAAAGAGACATGTCAACATACCACCTTGCATGAAACATGGCTGATTTTGCTTCCTCCAAGGGAGCATTTCGGCCATGTCTAATTATGGGAAGAAGTCCAACTTCTTCCTATTCCAAAATATGAATTATTTCTCCTCTCCGGTCAAATTTAACAGACCGGGTTTTATCGTAATCCAATTATGATGAACCTAACATTAAATCCAATTTAATGTCCACTTAAATTATTCCCATTGATCTTTTTAATCCAATTAAAAGATCCAACATCTCAACTCTCCATATTTAATCGAACATCCAATTTACCGATTAAACGAGGGCCCGATACAATATCGGCCCGTCCATCCAATGGACTATCCCTTAAGTAATCCAATTACTTATTTATCCTTCGATATTGACTCCAAGTCAATCTCTCAACCTCCTCGGTGATTTGTGTGTGACCCTTTAGGTTCACCCTCAGCTAGACTTGGGCCCGTGTCCCACAAGGGCTCGTTACCATCGGTGGCCGTCTAACAACGGTTCATGGCACTAGAGACTAGGTGAATGTTGGCGTGAACATTTAGGCGCCGATTCCGTATGGGTACGGTCCTTCCGTCTACCGTCTCCCGGCCTTAGTCTAGGGTATGGAATTGGGCGTCGGTTCCCATCCTTGACTATGCATCTATGCTTAATACTCAAGACTACGTATGCTTCATTGCGTCGACACAGGAAACCATTCCCTATTCGACCAACCACTATGGCCACAGCTTTAAACAGCATGAACGTGTCTCCGAGTGCATAGGAGATATCTCTGTCACATACTGACATGGGACGGATCCTCTTCTTGGAATCCACCATCCTCGCTACACATTCCGACTGCACTGGATAAGGCTTATAAGGATCATCTTACAGAATGATCACCTCTCGCCAGATCCAAGATACATCAGTCCTGTGCACACGACTGCCATGATTCCTCAAGTCTGAGGACTATTCTCGTACTATTGGAACCGGGGAAATCCAATCATACTGACCAAGCCTCCAAGGCTTCCATATGATGATCCCCGTGAGTCAGTCCAGTCGGCTCGACCCTAATCGACCAACCCATCAAGATCGTGTAGGCATCCCACGCTTGTCACCGATGAAACACGACACTAATCCAATGAACACGACTCTTGATGCAAGTCTCTATAGGACTCTCGATGCCCTGTCTCGGGGTCCTCGACTTGGAATGTTTCAGGCCCAACTCTTAATCAGTTGGTTTCATGACCACCATCCAATTCGTGGCCTAACTGCATGAGTTGTTAATCGTGGTCTATGGGCTTTGTTGGCATATAAGTAAAACACAGTTTTAACATATGTAAAATGAACACAACAAAGAAGGCACCATTGGTGACGAATACTCATTTTATTCATCACATAATATTACATTACATCAAGTTGTCAAATAGGTTACAAAACGCCAAACCTATCGGCTTTCTGGTCACCTATTCTAACAAGAGCTACCTTCTAAAATAGTAGAGGGGAAGGTATTAGAGCTTGATCTCGAGCTTTAGAACCTAGATTTGTAATTCCAAATCACATCATTGTTGCTAGAGACTACATGAAACTCTATGTGAAAGAGAAAAAAACATTGAGAATTTTTTTGAAATCACATGTATGTCTGGTCAGTGATACATGGATATCAACTCAGAATTTAAATTAAGGTAAATTACACCTACCTCCCCTGAAATTTGATATAATTACGATTATCACCTCAGTGTTTAAAAAATTATAAATACCCCCATGATTTCGAAATAATTGTTAAACCCCTCCACGACAAGGCTGAAGTTACTCCATTACCCTTGATTAATTTCTTTTTTTATTAATGAAAATATTTAAAAATATGTTTAAAAAAATTAGAGTTGTAAAATCAGATTTGCCCCTCTGTTATGTTGAATATTTTCCTCCTCTCCCGCGTCTCTTTCTCTTCCATTTGCAAAAAACCGATGAGGAAGGAAAAAGTGGCAGTGGAGTCATCGTCTGGCCGCGGTGGAGGGCTTAGAAGCAAGAGAAAACGAGATGAAAGGAGAAAGTTGAAATTAATTGTTCCCTAATTTTCACCGGAGAATGACCCATTCTTGATCTTGTTGTTAACTCGTTAATTCGGGCTTCAGTAGTTTTGGAGTTTTTGTGCAGCGTCTGGATTAGCATATTCATTCTAATGGCTTGGAGAAATGGGTTTCTAGTTGAGTTTCATTTTCTATTTTGTTTGCTTCAGTATTTTTCATTTAACTTAGGGGGTTTAGTAGTTTTTGTAGTTATAAAAAGTGAAGATGAAAATTGGATCTAGTCCGTGAATTTGCCTTTAATTTGTTCGATTGGGTCAACATGACTGTGACTTTGTAAAGATGGTTTGTGGTCTACATGTATTTCTTTCAAATAGAAACTGACCTCCTAAATCCCTATTATCATTTGAATATCACCAGACGTACAAGTTTGGTTTGAATGGAAAATTTACTTTCTCTGTAGGTTTCTTGATTCATGGTTCTCTCACCATGTTTCTAAGTGTAAAAGGAGTGACTAAGGTTCTCTATTTCTGTGACTATGTTTCTATGTGTAAAAGGAGTGATATGAATGGTATTCTTTGGCTTACAGAAAAAAGTTGATGTTTTTAGTATTTTTAGATCATTGAAGTAGTTTTAATGTTTCTACAAATAAACTGAAGCCGATGATGGAGGCGTCGGGAGCAAGCGGTGGACAAGGATTCGATCGTCGAGGAAGAAGGAAAATCTAATTCATGAGTGGGTGCCAGGGGTGGCGATTCTCTTCTTTATATATCGTTGTGGATGTAACCTTTTATTTCTTCCTGTGTTTTGAAGAATGGCTGGAGGTGGAAATTTCAATCAGAGTGATTTTGTGTGACTAATGAGCTTATGGTGAATTAACTTGTCAATAGATAAATTGATTTGTAATTGATGATTTCCATTTTTCTTTTTGTTGTTTACTTCAATCCTTACGGAGTAAATGATACGATGACAAATGGGGCTACAGACAATTTACCCCCTGTGTTATTGAAAAAGTTCAATTTACCTACATGTGAAAAAACAAAGTGCAAAAAACCCCCTTATGATTTTAGAAATGATGCAATTTACCCCCTCCGTCCAAAAGTGGTATGCACGCACGCATTGTGCGATTTTGGGTGATATTTTGGCATATATAATGACATTTTTATTGTCTCCTTGTTAGAATTGCAACCCAACACAAATTAGGGCAAGAAGTATTCTCTCCCATGCTTTGCATGTGATTCATACAAAAAAAAAAAAAAATAGAAAAATTGAAGAAATGTCTACTACTTTTGATGAAAAGAAGCCTACAATTTCATTGTTGTAATTGTTGTAACAATGATATATTGTAGTATGTATTTTATTATGTAATTTGGTATTTAAATTATGAAAAAAAAACACTTAAAAAGTTCAAATATGTTTGCACCTGCACATTTAAGCCTGCAAATTTCTTAATTGAACTGTAAAATATTGGACAAGAATTGCAAAAAAAAAAAAAAAAAAAACAAGATAATTTCATTTGAACACCCCAACTGATACCAATAAATTCATAAGTAGTATTCTAACAACCATAATACCAATAAAACTGGACTCAGCCAAAACTCAAAAATTTGGACACAACCATAATGCCATACTGCCTATGCACAAAAACTGGACACAACCAGAATCCAAAATACTTGCCTATTCACAAAAAACTGGACACAAGCAGACATAAAAAACTAGGCACAACCACTAGTTGAGTTTAACATAGAATGCTTCAGTTCAATCAACAAAACAGAAAATATTAGGTTCTTTTTTATGGCTTCCATGCCCTTCTTTTGGAATTCTTCCTGATATTCTCGAGCACCTTAGTAATGGATGGTTTCTTGGTCCAGTTTCTGGTGTTTGTGGCTTCCACTAGAGGCACATTTGCAGCAGTTTGTTGTGGTATACTTGATGAAGTGACATTTGTAACTAGAGTCTCATTTCTTTGCCTCTTCCCCAAGAGGGTTGCATTTCTTCTTCCTTGATAGCCAATATGTTCCTATCATAACAGAATAGTAAACAATGTATTAGTAACAGAAAAGTACACAATGCATTAGTTGTATTATCAACTTACTTCATGTCTTGCATTGGTATTTGTGGCCATCCTCACACCATCCATTGGTTGAGACCCCAAAATATCATCCTTACTCAATGGAGGGGCCTCTTGGCCTGCGGTAGGCATTTCATCATGAGTTGGAGGTCCCTGTCAAGCAACAAATAACTTTGATTAGTTCAGTCAATGTAAGAAAATCTAAATTGCAGAAAATCAATTAAGAAGCAAACACAAAACCTTGTAATTCTTGGACTTTGGATGTGGTGGTTTTTTACAACTATGTTTGTTGTGGCCAACTTCACCACAATTCCACGTGTGAGTCAAGCCTTTTCTTGTTGATGTGCTTTGGAGTTCATCAGGGCCCTTCCTCCTCATTTTGGCTGGTCTTCCCCTCTTAATCTTCACTTTTGGAGGCTGCAATGGCTGAAAATCAATCTTGATGTAGTCCTTCAAGCCTGGAACCACATGGATCATCTCTTCATAGACGTTCAAATAGGTGCCTTTGCTGTAGCACTCATCCACATACTCCTCTAACTTGCATCTTTTTAAGGCAATGACAAAACATGCATGACAACATGGATACCCAGTCAACTGAAACATGCCACAGCTGCATGTTTTCTTTTCTAAATCCACTATATATATCTCTCTACATAGTAATCCACCTCATACTCTTTCACCCCACACCCCACACCCCAACACAAAATAGTTTCTAGCCATTTCCTGTTGTTTGTTGATTTTTTTTTCAGAACATTTGGACAAATTGTACCACTGTATTTCTCCATCCCTTCCATTTTTTGTTGAATTCTTGTCATCAGCTTCACTCTAATCCACTCAATCATTATGATGATAGGCTTATCTCTAGCTTCAAGTATGTAATTATTGAAGCTCTCACATAAGTTGTTAACTAAGATATCACATTTGCTGTAACATGATAAATGTGACCTAGCCCAATGTTGAGGTGGTATTTTTTTCAGCCATTCACTTGTTGTTTCTATCTCATTGCTCACCTTAGGATCTGCCCCTCTATTTTTTTTCATCTACATCTCAAAGTCCCTCTTATTCCCTGTTGCAACAGCTCTCCAGAAAAAGGTTTTCAGTTCGTGTGCTTTGAATTTCATTTTGAAATTTTGGTACATGTGTCTTATGCAGTACCTGTGCTCACTTTCTAGGACAAGTTCTTTTAATGCCTCAATCAATCCTTTCTGCTTGTCAGAAATGAAACTCCATGTTGCAGTTCCCAGCCCACCTATTTCATCTAACATTTCACCAAGAAACCACCTCCAATTCTCCCTATTTTCAACAGGAGCTAGCTACAACTATTGCTATTGGCACCATGTTATCATTTCCATCTCTATCCACAACCACTAGTAATTGTCCCCCAAAACATGTTTTCAGAAAACAACCATCTAACCCAATCATTGGCCTACACCCACTTAAAAACCCCTTTTTCATGGCATATAGACTGACATACAACTTTGCAAACACTGGTGGTTCTGAACCATCAACCTTCCTAAGGATTACTTTAGTACCAGGATTGCAATTTCTCAATGTCTCATAGTAATCCCGTAGATAGTCATACTAAAGTGCATCAGACCTCTTAATTGCATTTAAGGCTTGCCTTTTAGCTCTCACCACCTTGGCCCTACTTACATCAACTTCATATTTCCTTTTTATGGTGTTTTTCAACTGTTTAACAGGGATATTGGGGTTATCCCTTATTGCATTTTCAATCCTTTTGGCCATGTATGAAGCCTTGGCCAAGCTGTTATCATAAGTTCTTGGGCAAGTGTGTGTTACTCTGAGTGTCTTGATTTGGAAAATATCCCCATTCATGATTGGAGAGGCATGTATTGTCCAATCACACCACACATGTTTGCATTTTGCAATTATTCTGCTCTTTTCATTCCTCAAATACTCAATATCAAACCCATTCTGCACGCACCAATCCCTCAATCCCTCCCTGAACTCTTTGCAATTAGCAAATTTCATCCCCACCACCAAATCAACTGTTTTGGAGTTGGATTGTTTAGACACAGGATGATTTGGTCCATCCTCATTGGAATTTTCAGCAAGGTCAATCTCTTCTTCATCCCCCTCATCACTAAACCATTCATCCCCATTCACCTCAAAATCATCATCATTAACTACTTTAGGTTTTCCCTTTCCCTTTCTAAACGTCCTCAGTTTTTTCATTAACTGTCTTTTTGTTGGATTCTTGTTCACAAAAATATCATCATCACTAGACCCCTCTAAGTCTTCCAAAACAAGGCTATTTGTTTCTAATTTAGTCTCGTCCTCTACATTTGGTTCTCTATAGTCCTCATCAGAAGAGTCATCAAACTCTGATGAGGACATTAAACTACCATCATCAACCACCCTCTTCCCATTTATCCCTCACAATTTTTCACCCTCACCCCCATCACAGGCTGTTTTTCACCCTCACCCAAGCCCTCCTCACTTACTATTTTTTCACCCTCACCCCCCTCACTCAATGTTTTTTCACCCTCACCCAAGCCATCCTCACTTATTGTTTTTTCACCCTTACCCCCCTCACTGACTGTTTTTTTCACCCTTACCCAAGCTCTCCTCACTTACTGTTTTTTCACGCTCACCCCCATCACTCACTGTTTTTTCACCCTCACCCTCAGGCTCATTAAAATTTAGACCCTCTAACAAGTGTCTCATTTCCTCATCCTTTTCAATAGGAATTGTGTTCCCTTGTGTATCTATGATATGAATTGGTTCCCCCCTCCTCCTCTACTACATAGATTTGCACCACAACATCATTCCCTCTATATGAATTTCGCAAATCTACCAAACATAAGTCACGACACTCATTTTTTATCTACCTCAAGCCTGTATCTAAAGAATTTGTAGCTGTTTTATAGTAGAAGTTCAAACAATATTTCTTTCCCCCACATTTTTGATACATTAAACCCAATTCATATAGACTCAAAAAGTCTATGTCAACCCTTCCAAACACTTGTTTTCTACCCACTACATATCTCATTTTATCAGCTCTTACAAACCTACCACCACACCAAAATTCTACATCATGGAATTCAAAGCTCTGCAGTAAAAAAAAAACACATACAGAAGCAAATAAAGAAAACATCATTAGACTACATTTAATTTCTATGAAATATAGTAAAAAAAAAAGGCACACTGTTGCCGTCATGACATTTAATTAGAAGTAATTCATGTGCTAGAATAATCATGTTACTGTGGTGTTCATCTTCAATTTTTATGGAATTCATTTCAGTAGGATGTGCCTTGATAACACTTTGAAGCTTTGATCTTGGAATGAAGTAGTGTTAAAGTAATAATATGGCTATCAACATTGCATCCTAAGAAATCAAAGCGCATTTGAGCCTAAGATTTTTGTGGTTGATTACAAAGATGGGCCCAGAAATTGAGTTTCAAACTCAGTAAAAACACACGCACACACAAAAGGAAAAAAAAAAGTAATTTTTAGAGAGGGGACCATTGTTCCACAAGACAAACATGGGGCCACAGTGCATATAATATTCAATAGAAAGCATGTATTCTACAAAAATATTCCAAAGAAACACATATACAGTAAAAAAAGAAGACAGATTCCCAGCAGCAAACATTTACAAAAAGCGACAGTAAGCCCAAGACATATTCTCAGCACTAGTTTTTGTCTACAAGCATAAATCACAAACATTTGAAAAAAGCGATAACAAACCCTAGAATTTAAGAGTACATACCGTCATTTTGTTTCCCCAAGTAGAAACCTAATCCTTCGCTTCTTTCGTCTTCAAAAACCGCTGAAAACTCCTCTTCGCCTTCACCAGTTTTCACCTTTCTCTTCACTTTTTTCGCCTTCACACCGTCGTTGTCTTTCTCCGTTCTTCGTAAGATAACACGCTATAAAAAAACTCAGGAGCTCTAAAACCTCACAACACTCTCTGTTAATCTCTTATATTTGGTTGATTTGGGTAAAGAGACTGGTTGATTTCAATCGATTCGATTTCTAGGGTTTTTCTCATCATTAGAGAAGAAGATGTTCCTCCCCAATTTCTGTATAATGGACTAAAAGTCAATGATAAAATTTCATATATAACGAGGGGCAATTTAGTCTTTTTACTTTCAGCCTACAATGCAAATTGGACTGAGGAGGCAGTGTGTATCATTTTGAACAATATAGGGGGGTTTTTGCACTTTATTTTTTCATAGGGAAGTAAATTGAACTTTTTCAATAACACAGGGGGGGGGGGGGTAAATTATCTTTTGCCCATGACAAATGTAATGGTTTTTCCAATTGAGCAATATATAGTGACTTGAGAGGGTGACTGAACCTTAATTCCCCAATGCAAAAAAAAAAAAAAAAAAAAAAGAGATTAAAAGATTCATCTTCCTCCATCATCAGTTTTTGTTGTTTTAGCTGGCTCAACTGCTTTGTGTTTTAGACATGATTGTTTCATTTGTATTATAGTTCTCCTTCTATTCTGTAATATAATATAGAGACTACCACTAGAAAATAGAGAATGAGTGGTAGTTGAATATTGGTCTTCTTCTATACATGTTGAAGATGTAATGATATTCTCACCGACTTGTTATCTACATTTTCTTCATGTTTTGGTTCATTTGGTAAATGTTTAACTGTGGCATCTATATATGTTTTTAGTCATTTAAGAACCAAACATGCTAATTGTTGATCGACTGGCATGGGACTAGTTGTACAGTACTATGCTTGATACGAACAATAGCTGAAGCTCCGGTGAATTTGCTTACAAGATGGGTTTCAGATTGAAATTTTGTACTCAACAAGAATGTGGTTCCCAATTATGTAGCTTAACAATAATGTAATTTGCTATATTTGTGTTGACACTACAAAAAAAAGCGGGAATTGGGACGATACGAGGAACGATTTTTTTATTATTTGGAACGGTAAATGCTTCATTTGAACCTTTTGAACTGCAATTAGAAACGATTGAGGAACGGGAGGCTATCCGTGGCAATAAGAGGCGATCCTAATTATTAGGAACGGTACCGAGGTTACCGTTCCTATTTGGAAACGGTGTTTGGCACCATCTGTGCTACCGTTCCTAATTACCTTTGTACGTATAATTTTAATTTTTTTGCATTTGGAACACTTTATAAACATTAGGAACGGTAGAATCGAAACTAAATCGTGCAATTAGGAACAGTCTTTAGAACTTTTTTTGGAACAGTCCGCTTATGTTGTAGATAAAATTTAGCATGGTGTCTGGAATACATATAGGAATGGTTGGTTGTAGAGATTAGGACCGGTAACTGGAATATATTTTGTCGCGACATTTAGGAACGGTATTTGCACTCTAACTTTGGAATAACATTTTGGACCGGTTTTTGGTATTGTCTTTAGAACGAAAGCTTAACCACGAAAGGATTGACTTTGGAATACAATTAGGCACGGTAGGTTCCGTCTTTATGAACGGTTGACGTGTACAATTGGAATGGTTATTTCATGGGCATTGGGAACGACAAGTCTTTTGAAAAAGTCAAATATAGGAACGGTGAGTTGCGATTACGAACTGTCTAAAGTACCGTTCCTAAATAATGAATTATTTTTTTTATATTAATAGTTTTTATCATTTAAATATAAATTAAATTAATAATAATATTTTGATTATATAATTAATATTTAAATATGAAAAAATGCATAATTTAGAAATAAAAATTATATTAAATACGAATATTATCCGATTTGATTACAAAAAATAAAAAAAATATATAATTTACTCTTCGTCCCCATCGGCCTCGTCCATCTCGTCAATGTCTGGACGGGTGGGGTCTCTAGGAAGCCGTGACGGGCCGGCACCAGAGCGACTGGTCTGCATGTCCTTCACCATGCCCATCAGGTCCGCCATCATCTCCTCGAGGCGGCCCAACCGACCCTCTACGTTTGACGAAGGCGTTGGCTCTGGCGCGGGCGGTGGCAGTGGCGGTGGCGCTGGCGAGGTAACGGTCTGGCTGAGCCCCAGGGCCTCAGAACCAAGACCAAATACCCGGCCTTTGTTCTTGCCCCCGACGCAAGTAAGCCACATCTGCTGCTCGGTCTGCGCCACCGAGCCCTCTGATTCGGAAGCAGGATCCTCAGGGGGCTGAGATTGATGATCCTCCATCATCTTCTGGAACATCTCCTGCAAAAATAATTACAATAAATTAGAAAATTTTCAAATATTTTAAAAAATAAATTAGAATGTATTAATTACAACTTACCGCCACCTCCGCTGTCCTCGACCCGTTCCAGCCGCCGTCGGCCTTCTTCTTGTAGCATCTGGAGAATATATCCATCTGCTTCACTGGCCGGCCGAGCTGCTCCTCCTGTAAAAAGAAATGGGAAACAATTATTACAATTTTAATTTAATAGTAATAAATAATTGAAATAACATTAGATATCTTACCATTTTCCGCTTGTGCATACCGACGGAGATAGATCCCCCGCGGTACACAGTAGTGGATGCGGCTGGGTTGGCATTCCGGTTCGCCTTGTTTCAGTTTCCTCTTGCATTAATGTTTGTATAGAAACCAATGTGGTTAAATGACAATGTGTTTTGGACACTGTGTTTATGATTGTTGGAATGTTTTTCATGGAATTAACATCGTCATTTGGTCTATACTATGAATTTGTGATACTTTATTTGTTACTTTACTTATGCATATTCAATAGGATTTGTACATTTTCAATAATCTTTCAGTTCAAATTAATCATAAAATATTACAATTTCATCCAATAGTAAATATCAACACAACAACTACACACATTTGACGATGAATATACTTACATTAATGTTCAAAGGGCAAATTAGTCCATAAAATTATTTTATAAAATTCAAAAAAATATGTAAAAATATAATTAATAATCCAAATTTTGTCAGTTCTTGAGGAAAGCAGATTGGTCCGGAAACACGGCGGAAGCGCGGTGAAAATAAAAACGTGCAAAATAAGAAAAAATTTAAATCGCGTTCAAGGGTGTGCCCTTGAATGTTCCTGGGCTATCGGTGTATAAACGCAGAATATAAATATATTCATATAATGAACAAGTGTTTATGGCTATGGAGTAAAAGACCAAACACGAAAACATAAACGTATAGTACCTTTCTCGATTTTCTACTCCGATCGGCTACACACGTTGATATCCTCCCGACGTTCATCCACGCGAGGCCTCAACGTATAGACCCTCTAAATATGCCCACACCACACTGGAATCATGAGATTCATCCTCGTGCTAGCAATGAATGAATCCATGGAAGTGAAAATCGAAATCACACTATCCATTAGTATGTTTTGATCTTCCTTTGTACTTCACTTGGTTCTAAACCAAGAAGAACACAAGGTAGGAGAAAGAAGAGAGATGGCTGAAAATTCCTAGAGAGAAGAGAGAAAAATTGGCCATGTATAGTGTTGTGCTATAATTGGAATGATTGTATGAGATATGGAAGGAAGACATAGTCTTCTAAGCTATAAGGCAACTTCCACATATATCTCCAATCTTCCATAACCTCTCCACAATTACATACATTGAATATGGACAACCCAACATTCATTGTATGTGGATGATTTTTGGCTTTTTCTCTACAAGGAATGTCAACCTTTGACTTAGGAAAATCAATCGTGGGCTAGGCATGTGCATTTGGACCGGGTTCATTTAATTTATCCTACAAATTAATTAGAGCCCACTTAGTAAATTTTTTGGACTTATTTATCTAATCCAATTAAATAACATGTCCAACACTTTTAATTCCCAAGTGGATATTTAGTTCAATTAAATAATTCACAAGCCCAATGCACTTAATTAATTAAATGAATCCAATCCACTTAATGTTAGAATAGGTGACCATGTAAGCCAATTTTGGCAGGAATATGTAACCTATGTCTAGACAATTCTTTGGTATTTGATAAAACATTTATGAATAAAGAAGTGAAAATTCATCTGGCAATACTTTGTTTACGTTCACTTATCTACATTTACATTTCTGTTCACTACGCAAACAAAGCCCACGGACTGAGAAACGATTTCGGGGACTGGGACTACGCTTGGACGTAGGTCCATGAAATCAGTCTCGCCGAATCAGTCCGGAAATCTCCAAGTCAAGGAATCCCGAAAATGGGTACCGGGATTCCCTTTGAGACTTGCACTAAGCATCTGCTGTCGTATTTCATCGACGGGTGACGAAGGTCGTCTAAGCAGTGTTAGTGGGTCAGCGTGCTAGGAAGCAGCTGACTGAGGTGACTCGCGGGAACCGTCTTACGGAGGACCTTGAGTATGGTCAGCAAGGTATGACGTGTATTCCCGGTTCCAACAGTACAGGCCAAGTCCTTTGACTTGAGGAACTGCTGAGTTCACCTGTGCATCAGATCTGTATCTTAGATATGGTGAGAGATTGCCAAAATACTCTTGAGTAGTCATAAGCCATGTCTAGTGCAGCTCGGGTGTACAAAGTGACAGTAGTTTCCAAGAAAGGATCTGTCTCCTGTCAAAAGGTGTTGACAGTTGAGTCTCATGTATGCTCTATGTCTTGTCCCTGAAATCTGTGGCCACAGTAACTGAACAGAAGGGAAAGGTTTCCCTTGCGGCGTTTAGTAAGGACAGACCGACACTTAGGTCCAAAATGGGTACCTGCTTTTTCCGTGCCCTAGACTCTAAGTGATGAGACCGAAGGCAGAAGGACAAGTGTACTGTTAGAGCCTAAATGTTCATCCCCGAATATTTCACCTAGTCTCTAGTGCCATGGACCGTTGCAAGATGGCCACCCATGGTAACGGACGGATTCTAGGAATCCGACCAAGTCTAGCTGAATGGTGAACCTAAAGAGTCACACACTATCCACACACACTTAGTATTTAATTTGGAATGAAATATTGGAGTAAAGGAATGATTAAATTAGATTTAATCGGGTCCTATATTTTCTTGGAGAAATTAATTCCTTCTATTTGATAAAGGGAATTAAATTAATAAATAGGATTTATTAAAAGGGTTGATTTAATGGGCTTAGAATAAATAATAATATTTATTTATTATATTATATTTATTGTTTTAGCCTTTTGGAATATTTAATAGGATTTAAATATTCCATTAAATTAAAATCAACGGTTGAGATGGAAAGGGGAGATGGAAGGCTAGGATTCATTTGACTAGGTCAAACACTAGTTTGACTAGGACTTTGACTAGGTCAAAATCCTAGTCAAATTAGGTTACTTAGAGTTTGAGTTTAAAGAGGATTAAACTCTTCCTCTATATAAACCTCTAGCTTCCAACATTTGTGAGATTGATGATTCTTGAAAACACACACAACACACACTCTCCCCTTCTCCTATCACTCGTCCGCCCCCTCTCTCTCCTCCAAGAAAATATTTCTTAGTTCTTTTGTTCTTGGAACATTAAGAACTTAGACGAACCAATACCGTTAATTGATAACGTGTTATTGATTCGTCCACTCCAAAATTTATACACTTGTTCGTTGCTAGCACGACGTGTAAGATACGTGGGTGGATCGTGTGTCACGATTTGGAGGATCTCAAGAACGAGGTCTTGGTGCAAAACGGGGAACAACGCGAGTAGCAGTTGAAGACGAAAACGACAACGGGTAGGTCTCGTTTTAAGATTTTCGTCCCTCTTTAATTTTCAACTCTATGGCCTCCATGATTTCTTTATTTGTTTTATGATCATGAAATACACCGAACGCCCGGGAACCTCAAGGGTACACCCCTTGAGCGTGTTCTTTTCAATTAAAAGCATGCCTTTTATTTTGGTAAATTTATTTTTTATCGCGCTTCCGCATTCGCGCAATTCCCGGGACGATCCACCGGATTTCTTTCACTTAATTAATTTGGCTCAATACAATAATTAATCCAATTAATTATTTCTAGTCCATCTCCACTAATTAATGAATCTAATCCATCAATAAGACAAGCCCATCGACTAATTTATTAGTGAACCCAATCCACTAATCAATTGGCCCAAACCTCCTTTAAATTAATCCAATTCATAAAAGGCCAAATCCAAAAATCCAGTTAATCCAATTAACTAAATTTTTGATCATCCATCCAATGGATAATTCTGTATAAATAATCTAATCATTTATACCCTCCAAGAATTAATTTAATCCAATTAAATTAATTCACCTCTCCCGAAATTATTTCCAAATTAACTCCATCACTTTCCAGTGATTTGTGTGTGACTCATCTACCTATTCTATATGAGCTATCTGAACTAGGAGTTAGATGCTAGAGTCCGGATTTGGACTTGTTCTTATTGTAGCTTGTAGGCTCATCCTCAGCTAGACTTGGACTTGTGCCCAACACAATTACTTTTGATTAACCAATAACCGAAAATAGCCCATTACTATGGGTGGCCGTCTAGCAACGGCCCATGGCATTAGAGACTAGGTGAATAATGGCGTGAACATTTTGGCTCTGAGTTCCATACGAGTATGGTCCTACTATCGATCGTCTCCTGGCCTTAGTCTGGGGTATGGAATTGGACGTCAGTTCCCATCCTTGACTAGGCAACTATGCTTATACTCGAAATGCGTTTACTTTATCGATTGACATAGGAAACCCTTTCCTACTCAATCAATTGCTATGGCCATAGACTTTCAGAGTCTAAACCATTTTAGAACGTATAGGAGACATCACCGTCATATACTGACGGGGGACAGATTCTATCTTGGAATCCACCATCCTCGCTACATACTCTGACAACACTGGACAAGGCTTATAATGATCATCTTACAGAACGATCACCTCTCGTCAGATCCAAGATACAGTCTTCGTATGCACGTGACTGCCATGATTCCTCAAGTCTGAAGACTAATCCCGTACTATCGGAATTGGGAATTTCATTCATATCGACTAGGCCTCCAAGGATTCCATATGATGATTCCTGCAAGTCAGTTTAGTCAATCGACCACCTTGTCAACTAACCCACTAAAATTGCATAGACAACCTTCGTTTGTCGCTGATGAAACTCGGCCCTCACCCAGTGAATGCAATACTTAGTGGAAGTCTCAAAAGGACACTCGATGCCCAGTCTTGAGGTCCTCGACTTGGAACGTTTCAGACCAACCCTCAGAAGTTGGTTTTTTAGCCGTCATCCAGTGCGCAGCCCAACTACATGGGTTATCCAATTGGTTTGTGGCCATTTGTTGTGACGTTGAAATGCCGTTCAATGTTAGTGGTAAGCACAACAAACGTAGTGCCAGTAATGAAAACTTACTCTATTCATCAGGATATTATTTTTGTAATAAAGATTGACAATAGTTCCCAAACCGCCAATCCAATTGGCTTTTCGGTCACACATTCTAAAAAGTTCATCACAAAAATTGGATTGAAACCTAAGGGAGACTAACACAGTGGGCTCGTTGTTGGACCGTCGTTAAATTAATGAGGTATTTGTAATTTTTCAAGCAACTTGCTAGGGGATAATTGTAATTATGCCAAACCTTAGGAAAGATAGAAGTAATTTACCCTTTAAATTATATGTGTCTTACTGCCCATTGGATTGATGATTCATGAAACTTGCAAAAGAGAATATTGAACTTCCTTGTTGAGAATCACAAAGGAACCACAATAGGAACAGTCATAGAGGAGTGTGTTTGGTGGAGTGGAATGTTGAACTCTTATAGTTGATGATTGAAGGGAGTGGATCCGCCTGGGAGCGCGAGCGGAAGCTATTAAAATGCGATATTTAAAAAATTAAATAGCAACAAATGTACCCCAAGGCGATTAGTGTGTCCTCCTTGATCTTTCTTTGCTCTTCAATTGATCCTATATAAATGAAGCAACAAAGATGAGAAAGGGAGAGAGAAGGGGGCGGCGGATTTTGCTTGGAGAAGGAGAGAACAAGTCTTTCCTTTTCCTTGAAAAAGACGAGAATGATTTCTTACTTGTTGGTGAATGTGTATATACATATATATATATATATACACCATTAATGTGATTATTAGAATGTGTTTAGGTTCATCCAAGGGATGTCTAGATACATCCCAATCAATCCCCCATTAATCTTCAACCAAGCCTACCACTTTACAAGGTATGATCAAATCATATCGAGTAAAGGAGGCTTGATAGGAGCTAAAATCGGCCCAATCCATTTATGGGAGGAGCCCAACTCCCCCCTTCTTCAAAAGAGGAATTAACTTTTCCTTTGGGCCCATATTTTAATGGATCAGGATTTATTGTAATCCAATCATAATAAGCCCAAGAATTAAATCTAATTTAATTCAAGGTCCAATTAAATAATGCCCAATGGTTCTTTTAATCCAATTAAAAATTTCAAGTCCATAATCTCTCTTTAATTGATAAATCCCATCTATTAATTAATCGTGGGCCCGATATAATATTGGTTCGTCCATTTAATGGATCATCCCATAAATAATCCAATTATTTATCATCTTCCGTAAGACTCCAAGTCAATTCCTTCACCTCCTTGGTGATTTGTGTGTGACTCTTTAGTTCACCCTCAGTTAGACTTAGGCTTGTGTCCAACATAAGCCCGTCACCATGTGCAGCCGTCTAGCAACCATGACACTAGAGACTAGATGAATGTTTGCGCGAACATTTAGGCTCCCGATCTCGTACGGGTACGGCCTTTCCGTCTACCGTCTCCCTGCCTTAATCTAGGGTATGGAACTAGATGTCGGCTCTCATCCTGGACTAAACAGCTATGCTTAATACTCGAGACTACGTATGCTTCATTGCATCGACACAAGAAACCTTTCCCTACCCGATCAACCACTGTGGCCACAACTTTAAGTAGCATGAACGTGTCTCTGAGTGTATAGGAGATACATTTGTCACATACTGATAGGGGACGGATCCTCTTCTTGAAACGCAGTATCCTCGCTACACATTTTGACTGTACTGGACAACGCTTATAATGTGAAAGAATCGGGTACAGCCTGAGAACGCAACGAAAGCAGAAAATACAATAAGTTAAAAATGGATTCAAAGGGGTGTTCCCTTTGAAGTTCCTGGGCATTCAGTATTTGTCAAGAGCATAATAACATAGAATAAACTGTTGGACATGTGGCTAAAGAATTAAAGCAGAAGGTACAAGTATTTAAACCGAAACATTACCTTTTCGTTTTTGTTATGTAGAACGGCAACAAGCGTTGTTCCCTTTTCGTTCCTTTCCCATTCACTTTAGGATCCAAATTAGAACCCTCTAATTTGTCCACACCACACTAGGGAATAGAGTCTAAATCTATTGCTAGATAGAAGTTAAATGAAGGGAAGAAAGGAAACCGTATTACACTATTAATTAGTGTATACGTATTTCTCTTGTTCTCAACTTGAATCTAATTCAATGGGAACTCAAAATACGCTTTTGTTTTTCATATTTTTCCCCCCCTTCCACCACATGTCTCCTGGGCCGATACACACTTTCAGTGGTATCACTGCCCGGTTCGGTGTATAGGCCTAGAGTTTTATGTGCTACATGTGTTTTACGGCATGTTTTATGTGTTTACGGTTTTTAAATTGCAAGTAATATGTGGATCCAGATTATGTTTAATTTTGCCATAGTTCTTGGATATTAGAATTTTAAAAATCTTGATTTTTTTAGAAATTGGTGTTGTTGTTGTTTAGAAATATGTGCAGAAAAGAAAATAAAAAAAAAAGGATTTCTCGGACAAGACAGCAGCAGGTGGATGCTGCCTGGCAGCGCTGTTGCGGCCATTTTTCAATTTTTTCTGGAGTTTCTGCATATTTTTGAACTAATTAATTTAGGATATTTTAATTTTAGCTGAGATTGGTTATTTTCTGAAATTAATATTGCTAAATTAATTAAGGATGAGGTTTCCTAGCAAGAACCATTTTGCAAGAGGTTGCACTAATATCTGTATTTTATGTGTGAAATTTTACATATATTTTCTGCATATGTACATATTTTTTTTATGATTGTATGGGATATCATAATTGGATGTGTAGCATGTTTTACATGGGATGTGTATCTATGCTGTGTGCGTTAAATGGATTAACGATGGATGATCACGAAGTCCTTGGACCGCATATATGGTATTAATTTATTTGTCGGGTTGGGCCTGTGCACCTCTTTTACCTTCTTGCCACTCTTGTTTTTAACCTTGAAATAATAAGGCTTGCTTTCTCCCTTCTATTGTACCCCCCCCCCCCCCCAATTGCTGATTGGGGTTTCTTAAATTTTTATGATGTAATGAGTGTACTTAGGAGTGAGGATTTTATTTTTGGTAAATAACTATAAGAAAGTAAGCCTAAGGTGATGGTGGCCCATAGAGGAAGCCATCGGTTGTCCCATGGAGGATCTATAGAGAAGAGGCCCGGTGAAGCCCACGATGGAGAGCCCACGAAGATACAAGGCCCATTGCGTGTAGTGGGTTATAAAATCTTGTAATAGCATAGGCCTACCCTTAGATTGACCATAGATTCACTGCGGGCTCAGTAGGTCACATAGGTTTGGGCTTGTGGTCATCCAACAGGGATGTGCTAGGCTTTATTTTGCACGCAATGCATTTTTATTAATACATTTAGTATTCTTTTATCATGTAATGCATTTATTTTAATGCTTAGATTATTCTCAACATTACCCATGCAAAATACTAATAATTGTGATGAGGTCTCAATCGCAATCCTAAACATATAACTCTCACTTGGTTGGACCAAGTTAAACATTAGACCTCGTAAATAGGACCTAACCAAAGGATCGTTTTTCCCATGCCTTCCATCCACGATAATGTAGTCAGGAAGTTGATTTTCACCCATACATGGTCTCACGAGTCGTGGCACGTTATGGACTAAATTAAGCTGCACTGTTATTGTGAACGAAGTGAATACACTCCTATTTTCCTGTCGCACAAGTCGTTGGGGGTGACAGTGAGTGCCATGATTCGGTTGATGGGTTGGTTATAACGTCGAGTAACGTGATTCGCTTAGGTCCTCGGGGATCACATGAAGAGGTGAGGAAAAAATATATTGGGAATCTCGTGGGACGAGAATGGCATAGGTTTCCTCCCACAAGGTTATTTTCCACGCGAATCGTAAAAGAGGGGTATGGAGAATTTTCCTTGTGGACCCCAAGCCTACTAGGAAGGGATTTTTCAAAAATGGCATTTGTTAGAGTGACACATTTTCGTAGAAATAGTGGGAGAGTTGATGCCTGAAGTCCAAGTCCTTAACTAAAATTTAATATTACTTTAATCTGCTTAATGTTTTCTGCTTTACATATTGTAGATGTCTAATAATCCACTAATGCCAATACTAGAGGCTAATAAGTTAAATGGAATCAACTACATGAATTGACTGTGAAATCTTAAGATATTCTTAGATTTCCAGAGCCTAACTCATATTCTGGATGAGGATGTTCCTCAACCCTTGCAGGAGAGCTCGACAACTGAAGAACGCTTGGCGTTCAAGAAGTTGAAGGATGACCATTGACAAGTCCGCACCATCATACTGGCCTCGATGACAAACGAGATCCAGAAGCAGTACGATAGGCATGATGATGTTGGCTCAATTATGCTTCGTTTGCATGATGTCTATACGGTCCCGAACCGACATGTAAAATATGATGCAATGAAGACATTTTTTTTGGAGCTAATTTTACCCCTCATTCAACATCCCTTAGTAAAAGTTTTTATACTTGTAAGGAGGTAAACACAATATATATAAAGTCAAAAGGGTATAACCGTAATAAATATTATTCCCAAATTATAACCATCGGTCAGAAAGTAGGTATTAATAAATGTAAAAGTTACTCATATTATGGTGTTTTTTTGGCTTCCTATAAATAAGGTGAGGCTAACATCATTATTCCATCTATTTCTTGAAAATCTTTTTTCATGTACTTCATCAAGTGCTTCCAGAACTAGATGTAAAATATTAGAATAGGTGATCGTGAAGCCAATCTTGTTAGGTTTATGTAACCTATTTCTGACATTCAGTGTTTAAATATAGTTCATTATGAATAAAAGTGATGTTCAGTTACGACATTAGTCATTTGATTTTGTTCACTTACTGCTTTGATATCTATGACTGTTTAATGCACAACCAAAGCCCATAGACCGAAAGGTTAATCCAAGAAACTGGACTACGCATAGGATGGCAAGTCATGAAACCAGTTTTTGTGGATCGGTCTGAAATGAAGGACAAGCGGATCCGCCCAGGAGCGCGAGCGGAAGCAAGAAAGCGAGAAAAGTGCGTAAATTTAAATCAAATTCAAAATACGCGAATCTCAAGGGGTGTACCATTGGGTGCTCAACCGGGCGTTCGATGTAGGATGTGTAAATATTAGAAACATATATTTAAACACATAGGGCATAGATGTATATTAAATCAATCAAAGCGTAATAAACCGTTACCTTTGATTATTTAGCGTATGCTCCCGGCTACTTGCGTTGTTCCTTCTCCGGAATGCTCACGAAATCCAAACGTATGGATTCTCCAAAGGTGATCCACACCACACCGGAAGAAACACACGTTCTTCTTGCTAGAAAAGAACGGGTTTAGGAAGGAATCGGTTTAAGAGAAGAACACTATGAATTAGTATTCTCTTAAACTTACTTTGTTCTTCTTCTTGATTCAAAATCAAGTGAAGAACACAAGTGTAAGAGAGGGAGAGAGCACGAAAATTGAGAGAGAGGAGAGGATTTTTGTCTTCTCTTTTTCCTAGAAAAAGATGAATAATGAATCACTTATGCTTGGTGTTGTATATTCTAATATATATACATAATTAATGTGATTATTGGAATGTGTCTAGGTTCATCCAATGATGTCTAGATTCATTCCAATCAATCACCATTAATTCTTCAATCAAGCCTACCAAAATCTATGGTATGATCAAATCATACCAAAAGGGAAAAGCTTGATTGGAGTTGATTTGTCTCTTTCCAAAAGAGATAAGTCAACATACCACCTAGCATGAAACATGGCTGATTTTGCTTCCTCCAAGGGAGCATGTCGGCCATGTTTAATTAAGGGAAGATGTCCAACTTCTTCCTATTCTAAAATAGGAATTATTTCTCCTCTCGGGTATAATTTAACGGACCGGGTTTTATCGTAATCCAATTACGACGAACCCAACATTAAATCCAATTTAATGTCCATTTAAATTCTTCCTGTTGATCTTTTAATCCAATTAAAAGATCCAACGTCTCAACGTCTCAACTTTCCATATTTAATCAAAAATCCAATTTACCGAGTAAACGAAAGCCCAATACAATATCGGCCGGTCCATCCAACGGACTTTCCCTTAAGTAATCCAATTACTTATTTTATCCTTCGAGATTGACTCCAAGTCGATCTCTCAACCTCCTCGGTGATTTGTGTGTGACCCTTTAGGTTCACCCTCAGCTAGACTTGGGCCCGTGTCCCACAAGGGCCCGTTACCATGGGTGGCCGTCTAGCAACGGTCCATGGCACTAGAGACTAGGTGAATTGGCGTGAACATTTAGGCGCTGATTCCGTACGGGTACGATCCTTCCGTCTACCGTCTCCCGGCCTTAGTCTAGGGTATGGAATTGGGCGTCGGTTCCCATCCTTGACTAGGCATCTATGCTTAATACTCGAGACCACGTATGCTTCGTCCTCCCTTATTCTTCTTGATCTCTTGCTAGCACGAAAAATCAAGATTCGGTGAATTGTGTGAACGATTTAGAGGGTTCCTACTTTGGGATCTCGGTGGCAAAATGTGGAACAACGCGTGTAGCGGTACGAAGAAAGACGACAACGGGCGAGGCACGTTTCTTTTGTTCTCTTCGTTACAACCCTATGGCCTTCATGAATGCAACATGATTTTTTCTTTTATTCATGAGATACACCAAATGCCCGGGAGGTTCAAGGGAACACCCCTTGAACGACTTCTATAAATTTTGTAGTTTATGTATGATTTACATTTCTTGTTTTTATTATCGTGAGCCGCACTCGCGCTTCCTCCCGGGACGGTTCACATATCGTTACAATGGTATCAGAGCCTAGTTCGGTGTATAGGGCTAAGGTTTTATGTGCTATACGTGTATATGCATGTTTTACGTGGCTTTAATTTCTGTTTCAAAGCATGTCGTAAATTGTAAGGTTTATTGCGTTAATTTTGCACTTGAAATTTGGATCATGGATTTCATGTAATTCTTGGATTATTTTCTTCTTGGAGAAAACGGGGCAGAAAGAATCGACAAAAATGGAAAATGGCGATAGCGGCAGTCGTCGGTTGACAACGCGTGTAGGCAAAGGAGCCTGCGCAGAGCCGCCCAACAAGGCGCACACAATGCACACAGACAATAGGCGGGCGTCGTCGGCCGAGCGCGCACGCACAGGCAATGGAATCTGCGCACGCGTGCCTGGCCAGCATGTCCAGCGCGCGCGAAAGGTAGACTCGCGGCCTGTCGGTCGCGCGCAGGGAGTGCGGCTGGGAAACGTGCACAGGAAGGGGAGCCTGTGCGCGACCGGCCGGCCAGCCTGTGGCCGCGCGCACAGGCAAGGGATGCCTGTGTGCATGCACCTAGCCAGCAGGCGGCAGGCTAGGCTTGGTTAGTTTCTGTATGTTTCTAAAAGGACATTATTCAGAGATATTTTATATTGGGCTTGGTTTAGAACCACCTAAAATTTAATATTGTTTAAATAATGACGAAAGAATTTCCTAGCAAGAAAATTTGCAATGGTTGCACCGATGGTCAAATTTCTCGTGTAGAAATTTTACGTTTATGTTATTAATGATATTGGCTATCATGTGATTATGTGAATGGCATGTTTACTTGGATATGTGAAATGCTATTTGCGTTGTTGAGGATGGATGACCACAAAGCCCTTAGACTGAATGTATAGTTTATTTTATGTTGGGCTTGTGTGCCTCGATTTTATTTCATTTCTCTTTCTGGTTGCCTTGGAATAATAAGGCCTTCTTTCTCCCTCCTTATGTACTCCCCCCGAGTGCTCCTCGGGATTTTTTTTAAATTGTAATGAGAGTAGGTAGAAGTTAGATTTTTTCTTTTAATTATTGTAAATGAAGAGAGTGAAGGATGGTCCAGAAGGATGATAAGGAGTTCCATGGAGGTCCACAGCCATAGAGGCCCGGTAGACGAAGAGGCAAGGCCCATCAGTGTGTTGATGGGTTTTCACTATTAAATGTACTAGTATAGGACCAACCTTAGATTGACCATAGATCCACTGCGGGCTCAGTGGGTCACATAGGATTCGGGCTTGTGATCATCCAACAGGGGCGTGCTTGGCTTTTAATTTTGCATGTGGAATGTATGATGTATTAATGGTTTATTTATCATGTTCTTATTGAAGCATGCAAATTGTATTATGTTTATGTAAGATGTGTGATGAGGTCTCGGTCTTTTAAAACTCTCAATTGGTTGGACCAAGCTAAAATATTAGACCCCTAATAAATGGACTAGGACCTAAGACGTTCGTCCAAGCCTTCCATCTATAACAAAGTGAGGAAGCTAGTTTCAGTTAATTGCGTGGTCTCATGAGTCGTGGCTCGTCTTTTGTTCCTTAAAATAAGCTGCAAATTTGTTGTGAACAAATTGAATACACTCCTGTTACCTGTCTCATGAGTTATGGGGGTAGCAGTGAGTCCTATGATTCAGTTGATTGGGTTGGGTCTAACGCCTGAATAACGTGATTCACTTGGAGTCCTTGGGTACACGTAAAAGGGTGAGGCAAAACATCTTGGGAATCTCAGTGGACGAGAATGATATGGAATACCTCCCACAAAGTTATTGTCCATGCAAACCGTAAAAGTGGGGTATGGAGAATTTCATTGTGGATCCCAAGCCCACTACGAAAAGGTTTCCCAAAAACAATGTTTGAGTGGCGTGTTTTCGTAGAAATAGAGGGAGCATTGAATGACTGAAGTCCAAGTCTTTAATTTGTTATTTAGCACCACTTTATTTCTGCTAATTGTATGCTTTTATTTTAAGTGTAGATTTAAATAATGTCTAAAAATTCATTATCCTGCATACTTGAGACAAACAAATTCAATGGAACAAACTATAACAACTGGTTGCAGAATCTAAGGATAATCCTCGATTATGAGAACCAAGGCTATGTCATGGACAAGCCGTTTCCTCGGACTTTGCTGGAAGAATTCACACTGGAAGAACGTGAGACGTTCAAAGTTTGGCACCAGGATAACTGAATAGTCCGTAGCGTCATACTAGCATCTATGACTAATGAGATGCAGAAACAGTATGAGAGGCTAGACGATGTTTCTTTTATAATGGCTCGCCTGAAGGATTGCTATGTTGTACTGGACTGGCATAATAGGTATGTCGCTACGAAGGCGTTCTTTGTTTTCGAACTAAGATGATCAAAGGATCCTCTGTACATGAGCATGAGGTCAAGATGCTTACCTTAGTGGAAACGTTCGAAGACCTCAAGACAGGGCTCGATACGGAGACGTACATTGATGTGATCCTTCAGTCACTCCCACCATCCTTTGACCAATTTATTATTAACTACAACATGAATGCACTTGAGAGGGACATAAATGAGTTAATTAGTATGTTGGTTCAATACGAGGCAACGACTAAGAAGTCTGCATCATCTATATTGATATGAGAGGCTTCAACTTCCAAAGGGAAAGGCAAGGGTGCCAGGCGTTGGAGAAGGAAGAACGAAAAAGGAAAGGCCGTCGCAGCCACTGCAAATGCTAAGAGCGTTCCCATTGCCAAAGTGGGGAACGACAAGGGGAAGAAGAAGATTGGCTCGAAGCAACAGTCGAGGGCAAATGACATACGCGTTCATTGCCGCGAGAAAGGGTATTGGAAGAGGGATTGCTCCAAATGTTAGAATAGGTGACCATGTAAGCCAATTTTGGCGGGTATATGTAACCTATGTCTAGACAATTATAGGTGTTTTGATAAATCATTAATGAATAAAGAAGTGAATTTTCATTTGGCATTACTTTGTTTGTGTTCACTTGCACCTATTTTTCCATATCTGTTCACTACGCAAAACAGAGCCCACGGACTGAGATTCGATTTCGGGGACTGGGACTACGCTTGGAGGTAGGTCCATGAAATCAGTCTTCCCGAATCAGTTCGGAAATCTCCAAGTCAAGGAATCCCGAAAAATGGGTACCGGGATTCCATTTGAGACTTGCACTAAGCATCTGCTGTCGTGTTTCATCGACGGGTGACGAGGATCGTCTAAGCAGTGTTAGTGGGTTAGCCTGCTAGGACGCAGCTGACTGAGGTGACTCGTGGGAACCGTCTTACGGAGGACCTTGAGTATGGTCTGCAAGGTATGACGAGTATTCCCGGTTCCAACGGTACAGGTCAAGTCCTTTGACTTGAGGAATTACTGAGTTTACCTGTACATCAGAACTGTATCTTAGATATGGTGAGAGATTGCCAGAATTCTCTTTGGTAGTCATAAGCCATGTCTAGTGCAGTCCTGGTGTACAAAGTGACAGTAGTTTCCAGGAAAGGATCTGTCTCCTGTCAATAGGTTTTGACAGTTGAGTCTCATGTATGCTCTAGGTCTTGTCCCTAAAACTGTGGCCACAGTGACTGAACAGAAGGGAAGGTTTCCCTTGCGGCGTTTAGTGAGGACAGACCGACACTTAGGTCCAAGATGGGTGCCTGCGTTATCCGTGCCCTAGACACTAAGTGATGAGACCGAAGACAGAAGGACAAGCGTACTGTTAGAGCCTAAATGTTCATCCCTGAATATTTCACCTAGTCTCTAGTGCCATGGACCGTTGCTAGATGGCCACCCATGGTAACGGACGGATTCTAGGAATCCGACCAAGTCTAGCTGAATGGTGAACCTAAAGAGTCACACACTATCCACACACAATTAAATATTTAATTTGGAATTAAATATTGGAGTGAAGGAATGATTAAATTAGATTTAATCTGGACCTTTATTTTTCTTGGAGAAATAATTCTTTCTATTTGATAGAAGGAATTAAATTGATAAATTGGATTTATCAAAGGGATTTATTTAATGGGCTTAAATAATATTTATATTTATTTTAGCCTCTTGGAAATATTTAAATAGGTTTTAAATATTCCATTAAATTAAATTAAATCAACGTTGAGATCAATGGGAGAGATGGATGGCTAGGATCGTTTTGACTAGGTCAAAACACTACTTTGACTAGGACTTTGACTTGGTCAAAATCCTATTCAAACTAGAGTTCTTGAAAGAGGAGTTTAAAGAGGATTAAACTCCTCTTCTATATAAACCCCTAGCATCCTACAATTTACATGATGATGAAACTCCAACACACACACCAACACACACACACTCGGTTTCTCTCTCTCCCATCTCTCTCGTCCGCCTCTCTCTCTCTCAAGAAAATATTTTTCTTAGTTCTTTTTGTTCTTGGAACATCAAGAACTTGATGAATCAATACCATTAATTGATAATGTGTTATTGATTCATCCACTCCAAAATTATACACTTGTTCGTTGCTAGCACGACGTGCAAGATACGTGAGTGGATCGTGTGTCACGAATTAGAGGGTCTCAAGGACGGGATCTTGGTGCAAAACGGGGAACAACGCGTGTAGCCGTTGAAGACGAAAACGACAACGGGTAGGTCTCGTTTTAAATTTTCGCCCCTTTTAATTTCCAACCCTATGGCCTCCATGATTTGCTTTATGTTATATGTTCATGAGATACACCGAATGCCCGGGAAAAATTTCAAAGGCACACCCTTTGAAACGTGTTTTTAATTTAAAAGCATGTTTAAATTCCGTTTTAATTTTTAATTATACCGCGCTTCCGCATTCGCGCTTTTCCCGGGACGATCCACATAATCTTTCAGTGGTATCAGAGCCCGGTTCGGTGTATAGGCCTAGGGTTTATGTGCGTTTTAAGCATGAAACGTGAAATAGCATGTTGTAATTAAATCTTGAATTTCTTGATTCTTGAAGCATGTTATTTTATTGCTTTTAATTCGTGTGAATTGCTGAATATTGGTATTTTTCTGTTTTCTTGGGAATCGGGATGGGAATTAATCTGAAAAAACGAGAAAACGTCACAGCCGGCCAGCCGGGAAGGCTGGCCGCGCGCAGCCGAGCGCTGCCGGCAGGGCAGACGCGCGCAGGCATGGGAAGCCTGCGCGCGCGCGCGCTGCCGGCCGCGCAGGGGCAGCGCGCAGCCGGGTTGGCTGCGCGCGGGCGTGCGCGCATGGAAACGCCTCCAGGCGCGCGCGGGGGCAGACAGAGGTGTCTGCGCACGCGCGCCCGGCAGGCGCGCCCATGCGCGCGCGCGCGCAAGGCTGGCGGGCGGAGGAGCCCGCGCGCGGACGGGCACCAGGCGCGCCGCCAGGCGCGCGCGCACGCAGACGGAGGCGTCTGCGCGCGCGCGCCCGGCAGGCACGCCCAGTGCGCGTCTCCGCGCGCGCTCTGCGCACGACGCAGGGACGCGGCCGGTGGCCAGCAGGCCAGCGCGCGCGCACAGGCAAAGGAGCCTGCGCGCGCGTCGGCCTGCCGATGCGCCAGGCCGCGCAGACTGATGCCGGCCAGGCGCGCGCGCCCGGCAAGGCGGTGCCTGCGCGCGCGCCTGGCGGCCGACTGCTGCAGGCGGCGGCGGCCGGTGGCTCCTTGGCTAGGGTTTTGAAACCCTAGTGTAATTTTATTTTTAAATTTATTTTCAGTTTTAATTTTTGAATTAATTCTGAAAAATTCGTTTTTTGGGTTCAATTTTTCCCTAAATTCCTAAAGACATTATTTTAGGAGTAAAATAAATGGATTTGGAAATCCCGGGGTTATTTTACTTAAAAATAATGAGGAAAGGTTTTCCTTAAAAAAAAAAAAATAAAAAATTTACATTGCCAATATTTATATTTTATTTTCACACGTTACGCACATGTTCATTTATTTTCGTCTTGGATTGATGTGATTGGAAATCATGTGTTGTTGGAATATTATGATTATGTGATTGGATCATGTAATTATGTGTGTTGGATGGAAATGGATGATCACGAGCCCTAGACCGAATGTATGGTTTAATTTACTGTTGGGCCTGTGTGCCTCTTTAAACTGCTTTCTCCTTCTCTCTTTCTAGTGCCTTGGAATAATAAGGCTTTCTACCTCCCTCCTTATGTACTCCCCCCGGGTTTTCGCTGGGGTTTCTAATTTTTAATATGTAATGAGAGTAGACTAGGAGTGAGGTTTCCATTTTTGTAATTGGTGGAGAAGAAGGAAGGACCACATGGAGAGCACAGACCGGAGGTCCCTTGGCGTTTTTCCATGAAGTGAAGAAAGAGAAAAAGAGACCAAGGCCCATCAGAATGATGATTGGGTTACTATTATTGTAATAGTATAGGACCAACCCTAGATTGACCTTAGATCCACTGCGGGCTCAGTGGATCGCATAGGATTCGGGCTTGTGATCATCCAACAGGGGCGTGCTAGGCTTTAATTTTGCATGTGGTTATTGTGATGGATGAATGGGTTTTATTTATCATGTATAACTGCTATGGATGAATTTCATTTATGCATTTTTGGATGAATGTATGGATATAGTATGAGATCTCGGTCATTATTACTCTCACATTGGTTGGACCAATGTTAAAATATTAGACCCTAGATAAAGTGGACATGAACTCTAGGAGTTCGTCCATGCCTTCCAATCCGTGGCATAGTGAGGAAGCTGTTTTAGGTCAATAGCGTGGTCTCACGAGTCGTGGCACGTTATTGTACTTAAAAGAAGCTGCACTATGTCATGAACGAAAAATGGGCTGCTGCTACCTGTCTCACGAGTCGTGGGGGTACTAGTGGGTCCATGGCTCGGTCGATTGGGTCGGGTCTAACGCCTAATTAGCATGATTCGCTTGGAGTCCTCGGGATCATGCAAAAGGGTGAGGCAATAATCTTGGGAATCTCGTGGAACGAGAATGGTATGGAATACCTCCCACAGGATCTTTTCCATGCGAATCGTAAAAGCGGGGTATGGGAAAAATCGCTGTGGATCCCAAGCCCACTAGGAAAGGATTTCCCGAAAACTACGTTTGAGAGTACCGTGTTTTCGTATAAATAGTGGGAGGATTAAATGACTAAAGACCAAGCATTTAATTATTTATTATCAAACCACCGTCTTTACTTTCTGCTGATCGCGCGTTGTTTTTCTACATATAGATTTTAAAATGTCTAAGAACCCACTTTCAACCATTCTTGAGACAAACAAATTTAATGGAACCAACTACAACGACTGGTTGCGCAATCTCAGGATAGTCCTGGATTATGAGAACCAAGGCTACATCATGGACGAGCCTCTCCCTAGGACCTTACCGGAAGGATCCACGCCAGAGGAACGTGAGACGTTCGAGACTTGGCATAAGGATAACCGGAAGGTTCGTAGCATCATACTTGCTTCGATGACCAATGAGATTCAGAAGCAATATGAAAGGCTAGACGATGTCCCTTCCATAATGGCTCGCCTTAAGGATTGCTATGCAGTCCCGGACCGGCATACTAGGTATGTCGCGACCAAGGCGTTCTTTGGAACTAAAATGACAGAAGGATCCTCTGTACAAGAGCATGGGGTTAAAATGCTTACCCTAGTGGAAAAGCTCGAGGACCTAAAGGCAGGTCTCGATAACGAAACGTACATAGATGTGATCCTTCAGTCACTCCCACCCTCCTTTGATCAATTTATTGTCAACTACAACATGAATGCACTTGAGAAGGGTATTCATGAGTTGATCAATATGTTGGTGCAATACGAGGCAACGACTAAGAAGTCCACGCCTTGGGTATTGTTTGGAGGTGCTTCTACTTCCAAGACGAAAGGCAAGGGTGCCGGACGTTGGAAAAGGAAGAAAGGGAAGGGAAAGGCAGTCATAGCAGCTACGAACACTCAGAGTGTTCCCATTGCCAAAGAGGGGAAAGGCAAAGGAAAGGGAAAGGTTGTCTCCAAGCAACAGTCGAAGGCATATGACATATGTATCAACTGCCGTGAGAAAGGGCATTGGAAGAGAGAGTGCCCCAAACTCTTCTCAAACCAAGGTATATTTGTGATTGAGGTTAACATGGTCACTAATTCTGCCTCTTAGGTATTGGATACCGGCTGTGGAGCTCACATTTGCAATGATTTGCAGGTGTTGAAAAGAAGCAGAAAACTAAGTAGCGGGGACATGATCCTGAAGCTCGGAAATGGCAAGGCCATCTCGGCAGAAGCAGTAGGATCCGCCACTTTAGTTATTAGTGATACCATTAGCATAGAATTAGAGCAAGTTTATTTTGTACCCAGTATGATTAAAAACATCATTTCCATTCCATTGTTAGACAATAATGGTTACGAGTTTAAAATCAATAAAAATTGCTTTTATTTGATGAGGTGTGGAATTGCTCATCTACTTGGTACATTACATAATGGGCTCTATATCTTGCAACAAACAAATTTCGTTCTTAACGCTCAACACAAACGGAAATTAGATAATAACGGGAACGCACGTCTGTGGCACGCTAGGCTAGGTCACATATCCCAAGATAGGATGAAAAGGTTGGTAGACTCAAAGAACCTAGAGGTTGGGGACTTGAGTGATCTACCAACTTGTGAATCTTGTCTAAGAGGGAAAATGACCAAGAAGCCCTTTGTAGGACAAAGCAGGCTTGCCACAGGTCTGTTGGACTTGGTCCATACAGACGTGTGGACCACTAAGGACGCAGGCCCGAGGTGGGTTCTCCTACTTCATAACCTTCACCGATGATCATTCACGGTATGGTTATGTTTACCTGATGAGGTACAAGTCTGAAGCTCTTGAGAGGTTTAAAGAATTCAGACTTGAAGTGGAGAATCAAACCAACTGCAAAATTAAAGTCCTACGGTCAGACCGAGGCGGTGAATACCTTAGTGCCGAATTCCTAGATTATCTAAAGGAACATGGTATAATATCAGAATGGACACCTCCCGGAACACCACAGTTAAATGGCGTCTCTGAAAGGAGGAACCGAACCCTGTTGGACATGGTTTGTTCCATGATGAGTTTTACCAAATTGCCCCTATCGTTTTGGGGTTATGCATTAGAAACGGTAGCCAAGTTATTGAATTTGGCGCCTACTAGTGTAGTGACCCAAACGCCATATGAGATATGGCACGGCAAGCCTGCATCCTACAACTACTTGAAAGTGTGGGGTAGCCCCGCATACGTCAAGAGGTTAGTGGGAGATAAGCTAGAATCCAGGTCTAGCCTATGCAGGTTCGTTGGATACCCTAAAGAAACTGCGGGTTATTACTTTTATGACCCTTTGGAACAAAAGGTATTTGTTTCAAGGAATGCAGTATTCTTGGAGCAAGGCTTCCCAGAGGATATCCAACCTGATGAGCTGATCCTTGAGGAATCAAGTGATGGAACTCAGTCATCAGAAACAGTCGCGGAAACCTCACCTAGAGGATTCAGGATAGACACTAGGAGGACTGACCTACCTAGAGAAGTCCAACATGCTAGGCATGAAGGACAACCTCAAGGCAGGCCAGCCCCGGCCCCTGAACCGCCGGCTCCGATACAGTCAGCGCCCACAGTTACCACTAACGTTCCCGTTCTCCGAAGGTCCACTAGAGAATCCAGACCTCCAGTGAGATATGGATTTCTAGGTGCGACCGATCTTCTGGATAACGATCCTAAGACATACGGGGAAGCGATGTCAGACATCGACTCTGAGAAATGGCTTGAGGCCATGAAAACCGAAATGGACTCCATGAGCGAGAACCAAGTTTGGAGACTTGTAGATCCACCGAAAGGTGTTAAGCCAGTGGGCTGTAAGTGGGTCTACAAGCGCAAACTCGGCGTTGATGGAGAGGTCACTACCTTCAAGGCTAGGCTTGTAGCTAAGGGATACACTCAACGACCCGGGGTCGATTTTGAGGATACCTACTCGCCAGTAGCCATGGCTAAATCCATTCGGATCCTGCTTGCCATAGCAGCATGGTATGACTATGAAATATGGCAGATGGACGTGAAAACGGCCTTCCTCAACGGCTTCGTTGAAGAAGAGATCTATATGGATCAGCCGGAGGGTTTCACGGTCGCTGGAGAAGAACAGAAGGTCTGTCGTCTCCAGAAGTCCATCTATGGCCTCAAACAAGCTTCCCGGAGTTGGAACATTCGATTTGATGAGGTAATACGGGGTTATGACTTCATCAAAAACGAATCCGACCCTTGTGTATACAAGAAGGTCAGTGGGAGCTCCATAGTGTTCCTAGTGCTTTACGTGGATGACATTCTGCTCATTGGAAATGACGTCAGAATGTTAGGAAACACGAAAGCATGGCTGTCAACCAAGTTTTCCATGAAGGACTTGGGTGAAGCATCCTACATCCTAGGCATCCAGATTGTCAGGGACAGATCTAAAAGGATGTTAGGGCTCACCCAAAACTCGTATATGGAGAAAGTCCTAAAGAGATATCGAATGGACAACTCCAAACGAGGGTTCCTTCCTATGAGGCATGGGATCAAGTTGTCCAAGAAACAGTCCCCGCAGACTGATGAGGAACTTGAAAAGATGAAAGTCATCCCCTATGCTTCTGCCGTAGGTAGCATCCAATATGCGGTCCACTGCACCAGGCCTGACATTGCATACGCTTTGAGCGTGACTAGCAGATATCAGTCCTGTGCAGGAGAGGCACATTGGAATGCAGTTAAGGGCATCCTTAAGTACCTAAGGAGGACTAAGGAAATGTTCTTAGTCTATGGCAATGGAAACTAATTCTGGAAGGCTTTAGCGACGCCAGCTTCCAGTCTGATGACGATGATGCCAAGTCTCAATCGGGGTATGTATTCAAGCTCAACGGAGGAGTAGTGGCTTGGAAAAGTTCCAAGCAAGCAACCACTGCTGACTCCACCACTGAGGCTGAATACATAGCAGCTTCAGAAGCTGCCAAGGAAGCGGTTTGGATGAGAAACTACATCCAAGAGTTGGGTGTGGTGCCTAGCATCGCCGAGCCCGTTGTCATCTTCTGTGATAACAACGGTGCAATAGCGCAAGCGAAGGAACCGAGATCTCACCACCGTTCCAAACACATTCTTAGACGTTACCATCTTCTTAGAGAAATGGTAGGAAGAGGTGACGTTCGGATGGACCGAGTCAACTCAGCAGAAAACACAGCAGACCCGCTGACAAAGCCTATGTCGCAAAGTGCTCATACGCAACATCTTGAGAAGATGGGGATTAGGCATATGGGTGATTGGCTTTAAAGGTCAAGTGGGAGATTGTTAGAATAGGTGACCATGTAAGCCAATTTTGGCGGGTATATGTAACCTATGTCTAGACAATTATAGGTGTTTTGATAAATCATTAATGAATAAAGAAGTGAATTTTCATTTGGCATTACTTTGTTTGTGTTCACTTGCACCTATTTTTCCATATCTGTTCACTACGCAAACAGAGCCACGGACTGAGATTCGATTTCGGGGACTGGGACTACGCTTGGAGGTAGGTCCATGAAATCAGTCTTCCCGAATCAGTCCGGAAATCTCCAAGTCAAGGAATCCCGAAAATGGGTACCGGGATTCCATTTGAGACTTGCACTAAGCATCTGCTGTCGTGTTTCATCGACGGGTGACGAGGATCGTCTAAGCAGTGTTAGTGGGTTAGCCTGCTAGGACGCAGCTGACTGAGGTGACTCGTGGGAACCGTCTTACGGAGGACCTTGAGTATGGTCTGCAAGGTATGACGAGTATTCCCGGTTCCAACGGTACAGGTCAAGTCCTTTGACTTGAGGAATTACTGAGTTTACCTGTACATCAGAACTGTATCTTAGATATGGTGAGAGATTGCCAGAATTCTCTTTGGTAGTCATAAGCCATGTCTAGTGCAGTCCTGGTGTACAAAGTGACAGTAGTTTCCAAGAAAGGATCTGTCTCCTGTCAATAGGTTTTGACAGTTGAGTCTCATGTATGCTCTAGGTCTTGTCCCTAAAACTGTGGCCACAGTGACTGAACAGAAGGGAAGGTTTCCCTTGCGGCGTTTAGTGAGGACAGACCGACACTTAGGTCCAAGATGGGTGCCTGCGTTATCCGTGCCCTAGACACTAAGTGATGAGACCGAAGACAGAAGGACAAGCGTACTGTTAGAGCCTAAATGTTCATCCCTGAATATTTCACCTAGTCTCTAGTGCCATGGACCGTTGCTAGATGGCCACCTATGGTAACGGACGGATTCTAGGAATTCGACCAAGTCTAGCTGAATGGTGAACCTAAAGAGTCACACACTATCCACACACAATTAAATATTTAATTTTGAATTAAATATTGGAGTGAAGGAATGATTAAATTAGATTTAATCTGGACCTTTATTTTTCTTGGAGAAATAATTCTTTCTATTTGATAGAAGGAATTAAATTGATAAATTGGATTTATCAAAGGGATTTATTTAATGGGCTTAAATAATATTTATATTTATTTTAGCCTCTTGGAAATATTTAAATAGGTTTTAAATATTCCATTAAATTAAATTAAATCAACGGTTGAGATCAATGGGAGAGATGGATGGCTAGGATCGTTTTGACTAGGTCAAAAACACTACTTTGACTAGGACTTTGACTTGGTCAAAATCCTATTCAAACTAGAGTTCTTGAAAGAGGAGTTTAAAGAGGATTAAACTCCTCTTCTATATAAACCCTAGCATCCTACAATTTACATGATGATGAAACTCCAACACACACACCAACACACACACACTCGGTTTCTCTCTCTCCATCTCTCTCGTCCGCCCCTCTCTCTCTCAAGAAAATATTTTTCTTAGTTCTTTTTGTTCTTGGAACATCAAGAACTTGATGAATCAATACCATTAATTGATAATGTGTTATTGATTCATCCACTCCAAAATTATACACTTGTTCGTTGCTAGCACGACGTGCAAGATACGTGAGTGGATCGTGTGTCACGAATTAGAGGGTCTCAAGGACGGGATCTTGGTGCAAAACGGGGAACAACGCGTGTAGCCGTTGAAGACGAAAACGACAACGGGTAGGTCTCGTTTTAAATTTTCGCCCCTTTTAATTTCCAACCCTATGGCCTCCATGATTTGCTTTATGTTATATGTTCATGAGATACACCGAATGCCCGGGAAAATTTCAAAGGGCACACCCTTTGAAACGTGTTTTTAATTTAAAAGCATGTTTAAAATTCCGTTTTAATTTTTAATTATACCGCGCTTCCGCATTCGCGCTTTTCCCGGGACGATCCACATAATCTTTCACCAAATTCCTCTCCGAGCAAGGTATGTTTTGAAAGCCAATGAATGGCGTGTGGATCATCCTGGGAGGAGCGCGAATGCGAAAGGGGCGATATAAAAATAAAACATGAAATTTAAACATGCTTGTACATAAAACATAAATAACACGTTCAGTGGGTGTTCCTTAAACCTCCCGGGTGTTCGGTGTATCTCATGAATAAACAAATCATACAAATCATGGTAGCCATAGGGTTAAAATCGAAGACATAATAAAAGGAACCTACCCGGTTGTAGTTTTATCTTCAAATCACTGCACGTGTTGTTCCCCGTTTTGCCACCAAGACTCCAATAGTACGAATCCCCTAAATCGTCCACACAATCCATCTGGTTTCTTGATCCCCGTGCTAGCGGAAAATCAAGTGTATATATATTAGGGAGGACAGATCGACCAAGTGTTATTAATTAACGTGATCAATCCTCCTAAAGTTCACAAGGAACTAGAAGCGTTCTTTGAGGAAAAGGGGTGGGGACGAGAGCGAGAGAGAGAGAGAGAGAGAGAGAGGCCGAGCTTGTGTGTGTGTGTGTGTGTGTGTGTGTGTGAGTGCTCACAAGTTGATCATCCTTCTCAAGTTTCATCCTAGGAGTATTTAAAGAAGTGGAATCCTATTCCTCTTCAAACTCCAACTCTAAGAAGCATGGTTTGACTAGGATTTTGACCTAGCCAAAGTCCTAGTCAAATTAGACTTAGATTAGTTAAACCAATATAGCTCTTTGACCTCTCTTCTTTGATCTCATCTGTCCATCACTTAGATGGATTAATTATGGAATATTTAAATCCTATTTAAATAAACCATAGGGCTTTAAATAAATAATTAATATTTATATTAAGCCCATTTTGTTGATTCCAATAAATTTAATTTATTAGTTAATTCCATTTAATCTAATTAAAGGAATCAACAATTCAAGAAAGAAAAGGGAACCAATTTAATCCAATTAAATTGTTCAACCTCTCTAAATTAATTCTAAATTAAATACCTTGTCACGGCGGATTGTGTGGGACTCTTTAGGTTCACCCTCAGCTAGACTTGGTTGAATTCCCAATCATCTCATGAAGGGAATTCGTCCGTCACCATGGGTGGCCGTCTAGCAAAGGTCCATGGCACTAGAGACTAGGTGAATGTTTATGGCGTGAACATTTAGGCTCTTCAATACGTTTATCCTTCCATCTATAATCTCACAGCTTAAGTCTAGAGCATGGATCTATAGGTACCATTCTTGACTTAAGCCTTGGCTCGTCCATACTAAACGTCATAAGGGTCCTACCCATTGTTCAGTTACTGTGGCCACCGAATTATTAGGGACAAGTCTCAGAGTAAAGTGAGATATTACTATCGACCTTCTGACAGGAGATGGATCCTCTCTTAGGACCTACTGTCACACTACACATCTTGACGACACTAGATAGAGCTTATGACAACCGAGTCACTAGACTTGGTAGGCTCTTGCCATATCTAAAATGCAGGCACGGTATGTAGATGATCTTAGTAATCCCTCAACTCTGAGGATTAAATTCGTACTGTTGGAACTGGGAATACAAGCATACCGACCGACCTTACTCAAGGTCTTCCATATGACGGTTCCCACGAGTCACCTCAGTCAGCTGGCACCTAGCTGGCTGACCCACTAACATTACATGGACGAGCCTCGTCACTTGTCGATGAAACTCGACTGCAATTTCTTAGTGCAAGTCTCACATGGATTCTCGATAACCTATCTCGAGATTCCTTGACTTGGAGTGTTTCAGATCGATCGACAGAAACTGATTTCATGAACGGCCATCTAATGCGCAGTTCTAGTTTCTCAAAATGTCATTCCGGTCTGTGGGTTTTGTTTGTGCAGTGAACAGTTAATATAATGCAGTAAGTGAACACAAACAAAGTATTGAGCCAAATGAATATCACTTTCTTATTCATGATAATTATTAAAACACCGAAACTGTTTAGATATAGGTTACATTAGCCCAATTAGATTGGTTTCATGGTCACCTATTCTAACAATCTCCCACTTGACCTAAAGCCAATCGCCCATATGCTTAATCCCCATCTTCTCAAGATGTTGTGTCTGAGCAATTTGTGACATAGGCTTTGTTAACGGATCTGCTATGTTGTCTGTTGAGCTAACTCGGTTCATCCGAACGTCACCTCTTCCTACCATTTCCCTTAAAAGGTGGTAGCATTTAAGAATGTGCTTGGATCGGTGATGAGATCTCGGTTCCTTTGCTTACGATATTGCTCCGTTGTTATCACAGAAGATAACCACGGGAACTACAAAAAATGCGGGAATTGGGACAGATATAGTCGACCGTTCTAAATAGAAACGGTAAGTGGAACGGGAAACCGTTGATGACATAACTTTCACGTTAATGGTAGTCCAAACGTATAGGAACGACACGACTGTTCCTATTTGGGTGCCAACATATGTGGCAATATGTAAACCTATTACCGTTCCTAAAAGGGACCGGATATATTTTGGTATTCTATTTGGAACACATGTGTGAAAGTTGGAACGACTACTCGACCGGGAACACGGACCGTTCCTATATGTGTTCCAAACCCCAGGTCTATTTGGACCGATTGCTTGACCGTTCCAATATGTAGTGTTAAATGAGATCCTTTTACGCCCTGAGCAAAAAATGTAATGCAATGACCGTTCCAAATTGTGGTATATAGGAAATGCAATATTGTTACAATTTACCGTTCCAATTGTGCTCCTATTAGGAATGGTCATATTGTGTGTGACTAATACCATTTCTAATATGCCATAACGGCTATATTACAACGGTAAGATTACCGTTTCTATATCCATGCCTGAGACCGTTCCTAAAGTTGGAACAACGGCTATATTTCAACGGCTACTTTTGTATTCCAAATAATATTCAAATGCCAATTCCAATATTTTTCTATATATATGTCCCCCTTCTTTCTCATTGTTCTTTTAATTACTCCCCAACTCATTTTGTTGTAACTCTCCCTGTTGATTTTTTATACAGACAGTGAATCACGCTCGCCAGACAATGAATCCGAAGATGAAGATAGCTCTGACGAGGCTGAGTCCGATGAAGAGACTTATTGAATTTTTTTATGTAACTTTTTATGTAATTTTCTGAATTTTTCTGTAATTTTTTTATAAACCTTATTGCAAAAATTTTATTAGAGATATGTATTGTTATTATTTTAAGAAATCAGAAAAAATTTTAAAACTTGGAACGGATATTATATATTACGACCGTTCCTAATATAGGTACAACTTTGTGAATAGGCACCAAACAAAAAAAATTGGGAAAATTTGAATTAGGAATGGTCTGAAGCTCCGAAGCTCCGATGACCGTTCCTATTTCAGGTACAATTTTTAAAATGTGGCGGCTACCTAAAAAAATTAAGGAAAATTTGAATTAGGAACGATCAGTGAAAATCTAAGACCGTTCCTAATTTAGGTACAACTTTTCAACTGGCGCCTATTGAAAAAATGGCTCCAAGTTCGAATAAGGAACAGTCAAACCAATTGGTAGACCGTTCCAAAGTGAGGTCCAATATTTTATTTTCGCGCCCAATGAAAAATTGGTGGGAAAAATTAAGTTTTAGAGCGGTCCTTTTATAGCCGATCGTTCCTAGAGAAAATTGCTACGAACCGTTCCTAATTCATTTACAACCGTTCCAAAATGAGATCCTATATAATTTATTTTGAATAGTTCTGTCGATATCTGAAGATCCGTGAGTCGGATCAATACCATGTTTAAAACACATACAATATTATGAATATGAATTGATATCCAACAGTCTGATTTTCAATCAGCCACCCGAATTTAAGGATGCAACTATTTTTGTTAGGATGAATACTGATCGGATACGAATCTCGAGAACCGCACACTGAAAATTTATTATCTAACAAGATAAAAAAAAATTCAATACATATAAGAACGGGTCCACATGAAATTAGGAACGGTAACTATGTGCATGTCTAAAAATGACATCGTTTCTTACTTTAGGAATGGGGTTCGGAGCACTTGTTCTATTAAGTGACCGTTCCTATTAGTACAATTCCAAGTACTAAGTATTTGGAATTGATATGAGAACGGCAATTTATAATTTAGGAACGGTCGGTATTGGAAACAGTTAGGGGAACGGCAGTACTACTAAGTGGCCGTTCAGATTTAGGTCAACATCAGTACAAGGTATCAAAACGACATCGTATTATAGCAAATACACTGTCGTTTTCTTTAGTTGGACCGGACATAGGAACGGTCAAAAGAAAATATGACCGTTCCAAAAACTTATATAAATTGACCCCTTGGCTGATTTTTTCTCACTTTCTCCTCTCTCACTCTCTCTCTCTCACTATCTGCCTCTCTCTCTCTCACTCGGCCCTGAAGGAGTCCGCCGCCGAACATCCGCCTCCATCGCCGCCTCAGAGCCAGTCTGCCACCGCCAGCCTGCAGAGTCTGTTGCCGCCATCATCCGCGATCGTCGCCGCCATCATCCGCCTCCGTCAGTCGACCGCTTCCATCGTCGCCGCAAGTAGGGTTTCTGCCAAAACCCCCTTTTTTTTGCTTTTTGTCTATTTTTGGAAAATGTTTTGTCTATTTTATGTAATTTTAAAACAATTTTGGGCATTTTTTGTAATAGTATGTAATGTTAGGGGTTATTCTGTAATTGTATGCAATTTTTGTGCATTTTATATTATTTTGTTGTAATTTTTGTAATTATTGTAATTGTATGCAATTTATGTAATGTTAGGGGTTATTGTATGCAATTCATTGTAATTTCTGATTATTTTATATTATTTTTTGAATTTTCTGTAATTATTTCTGGAATTTTCTGTTTTCTTTGTGAATTTTCTGTAAATTTTTGTCCATTTCTATAATTTCAGTCATTTAATATAATTATTAGAAAATTCAAAAAAGAATTAGCAATTTAATATAATTATTAGTAAAAAATGTTATGAAAAATTCTTAGAAATATCGAAAAATAATGTTATGTAAAATTCTATACGAAACTGTTTTAAAAAATCTGGAAATTTTAGTTTTTTCAAATTCTAAAAATTTGGCAAATTTTTGTAAATTTTATGTAATTTTCTGTAAATTTAAAAAAAATAAGAATTTTTATGTAAATTTTCAAAATTATAAAAATTCAGAAAATTTCTAAAAAAATTTGTAAATTTATAATTTTTTGTGAATTTTCTGATAATTTTCTCAAATTTTAAAATTTTTTATGTCATTTTCTATAAATTTAAAATATTTTCAGAATTTTCTATAATTTTTTAAAAAATTATGTATTTTTACCAAAATTTTTGAAAATTCTTTATATTTTCTGTAATTATAAAAAAATTTCAGAAATATTTATTTTTTCAAAATTTCCTTGTAAAATAAAATTTACTCTTAATACAAGAAATTTGTTAATTTTATGAAATTTATGAAAATTTGGGTAATTTTTTATGATATCTTGTAAGGATATAGGCAAATATTGGTATTTAGTATAAATATATAGGAAAATAGAAGGCTTTAATGCAATTTTATGGTAAAATTATGATATTTAGTATAAATATATAGAAAATAGAAGGATTTAGTGCAATTTTAGGAAAAAATTTGGGATTTAGTATAAATATATTCGAAAAATAGAAGGATTTAGTGTAATTAAGCGCCAATTTTGGGTTTTAGTATATATTTTAGGAAATAATTTTAGGATTTAGTAAACATTGTAGGAAAAATTTCATTAACAAAATTGGGATTCATTATCCATTTATTAGATTAATTTTGGGACTTAGTATACAATTTTAGGATTTAGTTTGGACAATTATTTTAAAAAATTAGAAAAATTATCATTATTCAAATAAATTGATACTTATATGTATTTTTTAACTTCATATCACTAATATTTTTTTAAAAAAAATTCTAGATCATGTCTGGTCGGGATTTCCCACTCGAGGAGGTGGACGTGGCCGCGGTCGCGGCTCACCGCCCATACCGCCGGCTAGTGTTACTTCCCAGGATGGGGAAGCAGTGTTCTGACCACCACCACCGGCAGAGCACGCACCTGCAAAACCTGCGCCGGATCAGCAGCCTGATCCGACTACCATTGCACCCGTCGAGGAGGGTGTCGGACCATCCACTACCGCACTGGCGGTAGATCTGGCTCGTCGATGGGCTACCCCACCACCATCACCCTCACCTGCCCCACCACTCCCGCCACCATCTGCGCGCCAGTATATCACACTCGCCGATGCGAGGTATATATACATTTTTTTTTAAAATTTTTGTAACTTAAATTATTATTTTTATGTCACACTAATTTTATATAATTTCAGGAAGGACCGGAAGGTACACGAGCGCATCAACGCGGTGGTGCGAGGACACTATCCCCACCCTTGGGGCAGTTTGCTCAAGGTACCCGCCAGAGCACCAGCATTTTTGGTTCGAGAGCTTGAAGGTAAGGTTAATTTCAGTCATCAATTAAATTTTTATTTTAAATATTTTAACAATCTAAGTATATATATATATATATATATATATTTAATACAGATGACATACTGGTGGACTGCGACAACGAGGCCATGTTCAAGATCTTCCACATCTGGGCGGGGAAGTTCCTCCAGAAGAAGTTCGTCCTCGCCAGACAGTCTCTAGTGAAGCCTCTATGGTTGGCGAACGAAGTCTAGCGGTAGCTCCTGCTGTACTGGGAGTCCCCGGAGTTGAAGGAGGAGTGCGCGAAAGAACAAGGCCAACCGGTCCGCCAACCCAGCCGCATCCGGTACTGTGTACCGCGGGGGTTCTGCCTCCATCGGTATGCACAAACGGAAGATTAATATTATTTAAAGTATTTATGATTATTAAATTAAAATTGTAATAACTGTTTCCCATTTCTTTTTACAGGAGGAGCAGCTCGGTCGGCCAGTGAAGCAGATGGAGTTATTCTCCAAATGCTACAAGAAGAAGGCCGACGGTGGCTGGAGCGGGCCGAGGGCAACGGAGGTGACGGTAAGTTGGATATTAAATATTCTAATTTATTTTTTTTTAATGTTTGAAAATTATTATTAATAATAATTTACTATTTTTGCAGGAGACGTTCCAAAAGTTGCTGGAGGATCACCAGTGTCAGGCCACGGCCAATCCTGGGGATCATCCGGCCGAATCAAAGGGCTCAGTGGCGCAGACTGAGCAGGAATTGTGGCTGGCTGCAGTCGGAGACAAGAAAAAGGGCCGGGTATTCGGTCTTGGTTCTGAGGCCTATGGTCTCAGCCAGATCGTTACCTCGCCATCACCACCGCCACCACCAGCGTCAAACCTAGAGGATCGGATGGTCCGGCTGGAGGAGATGATGGTGGATATGATGGGCATGATGAAGGCACTGCAGACCAATCACTCCGCCGCCGGCCTGTCACGGCTTCCGAGAGAGCCCCCCTTCAGACGTTGACAAGATGGACCAGGACGAGGGTGACGAGGAGTAGATTTAGGACTTTTTGTTTTTAATTTTTGTAATTAAATTGGATAATAATATTTTTTAATATGATTTTTATTTCTAAATTATGCATTTTCTCATATTTAAATAATAATTATACAAAAACTACAAAAATATTATTAATAATTTAATATTTATTTTAATGATAATAATTATTACTATAAAAAAATTAATAATTCATTATTTAGGAATGGTACTTTAGACGGGCATGGAGCGCATATGGACCGTTCCAATTTTTGTCCATTTTAAAGAAGTGACCGTTCCTATCACTGGGTAAACAACCATTCCAAATTAGGTGACAACCGTTCCTAAAAGCGGATAAAAATGAATTCCAAATTAGGGACAGACCGTTCCTACATGTATTCCAAATTCAATGCTTTTGTGGTTAGGTTTTCGTTCTAAATACAATACCAAAAATTGGTCCAATATCGTATTCCAAAATTGTGGTTAGGAGTATAAAATCCGTTCCCAGTGACCGTGTCAAAATGTATTCTAGTGACCGTTCCTAATTTGTGTAGCTGACCGTTCCAATATGTACTCCAGAACCAGTGCTAAAATGTATCTGCAACTTATGCTGACAATTCCAACTGTGTTCTAACTACCGTTCCGATTTGTGCGATTTACTTTTGATATGACCGTTCCAAAATTTAATTAGGTCTTCCAAATACAAAAATTATATATTCATACATACAAAGGTAATTAGGAATGGTAAAACAATTGTATGTCAAAAACTATTTCGAAATTGGAACGGTCGTCGTGTTCCTGTTCCTATTTATTAGGAACGCCTCTCCGTTCAACGGATAGCCTCCCGTTCCTGAACCGTTCCTAACACCAGCCCAAATGAATCCAGTGATCTATTTACCATTCCAAAAGTAAAAAAAAAAATTATTCCTATTCCCGTTGCAATTCCCGAATGTTTTTGTAGTGGGGCTCGACAATGTTAGGCACTACACCCAACTCTTGGATGTAGTTTCTCATCCAAACCGCTTCTTTGGCAGCTTCTGAAGCTGCTATGTATTCGGCCTTAGTGGTGGAATCAACTATAGTTTCTTGCTTAGAACTTTTCCATGCCACCACACCACCATTGAGTTTGAACACATAACCTGACTGAGACTTGGCATCGTCATCATCCGCCTGGAAGCTAGCATCGCTAAAACCTTTCATAATCAACTCTCCATTGCCATAGACCAAGAACACGTCCTTAGTCCTCCTTAGGTACTTAAGTATGCTCTTGACCGCATTCCAATGCGCCTCGCCTGCACAGGACTGATATCTACTAGTTCAACTTAAGGCGTAAGCGATGTCAGGCCTTGTGCAGTGGACGGCGTATTGGATGCTGCCTGCAGCAGAAGCATACAGAACTTTCTTCATCCTTTCAAGCTCCTCATCTGTCTTGGGATACTGTTTCTTGGATAACTTGATCCCATGCCTCATGGGAAGGAAACCTCGTTTGGAGTTATCCATGTAAGATCTTTTCAGGATTTTCTCCAACATACGAGTTTTGGGATAATCCTAATATTCTCTTAGATTTATCCCTGACAATCTGGATGCCTAGAATGTAGGAAGCTTCACCTAAATCCTTCATGGAAAATTGCATGGATAACCATGATTTTGTGTCACTTAACATTCTAACATCATTCCCTATAAGTAGATGTCGTCCACATAAAACACTAGGAACACTACAGAGCTCCCACTGATTTCTTGTATACACAAGGGTCATAATCGTTTTTGATAAAATCATATCCTCGTATGATTTCATCAAAGCGAATGTTCCAACTACGGGATGCTCGTTTGAGGCTATAGATAGACTTTTGGAGACGGTAGACCTTCTGCTCTTCTCCAACAATCGTGAATCCCTCCGGCTAATCCATATAGACTTCTTCCTCAACGAAACCGTTGAGAAATGCCGTTTTCACGTCCATCTTCCATATTTCATAGTCATACCATGCAGCTATGACAAGCAGGATACGAATGGACTTAGCTATGGCTACTGGCGAATAGGTATCCTCAAAGTCGACCCCGGGTCGTTGAGTATGTCCTTTGGCCACTAGCCTAGCTTTGAAGGTGGTAACTTCTCCATTAACGTCAAGTTTACGCTTATAGACCCATTTACACCCGACTGGTTTAACGCTTTTGGGTGGGTCTATAAGTGTCCACACTTGGTTTATGCTCATGGAGTCCATTTCGATTTTCATGGCCTCAAGCCATTTTCCCAAGTCGATGTCAGACATTGCATCCCTGTATGTCTTGGGATCCTTATCCAATTGACCGGTCATGCTTAGAAAGCCATACCTCATGGGAGGACGACGCACTCTAGCAGACCTATGGAGGACTGGAATGTTAGTGGTGACTGTGGGCGTAGACATGACAGGAGCTGGCGGTTCAGGTACCCTGGTTGGCTCCTTGTGAGGTTGTTCGACATTCCTGTCATGCTGATCCTCCCAAGGTGGCTCGACCCGTTGGGTACTTATCCTAAAACCTCTGAGTGAGGTATCCGCAGCTTCTGGTGCTGATGACTGATTTTTCTGACTTGATTCCTCAAGGATCAATTCATTACGTTAGACACCGTTGGAAAATATTGTTCCAAGAACACTGCATTCCTTGAAACAAAGAATTTTTGTTCCGAGTGGTCATAGAAATAATAACCTGCAGTTTCTTTAGGGTATCCAATGAACCTGCACAAGCTAGACCTTGATTCTAACTTGTCCCCACTAACCTCTTGATGTATGCAGGGCTACCCCACACTCCCAAGTATTTGTACGAAGCAGGCTTGCCGTGCCATATCTCATATGGTGTTTGGGTCACGGCACTGGTCGGCGCCAAGTTTAGCAACTTGGCTACTGTTTCCAGTGCGTAGCCCCAGAAAGACAAGGGCAATTCAATAAAACTCATCATGGATCGGACCATGTCTAACAGGGTTCGATTCCTCCTTTTAGAGACGTCGTTTAACTATAGTGTCCCGGGAGGTGTCCATTAAAAGACTATACCGTTTTCTTTTAGATAATTGAGGAATTCATTACTAAGGTACTCGTTGCCTCGGTCTGACCGTAGGACTTTAATTTGCACTCGGTTTGGTTCTCAACTTCATGTCTGAAGTCTTTAAACCTCTCAAGAGCTTTAGATTTGTATCTCATTAGGTAAACATAACTGTACCGTGAGTGATCATCGGTGAAGGTTATGAAGTAGGAGAACGCACCTCTGGCTTGTGTCCTTAGTGGTCCACACACGTCTGTATGGACCAAGTCCAATAGACCTGTGGCAAGCCTGCTTTGTCCTACAAAGGGCTTCTTGATCATTTTTCCTCTAAGGCAGGATTCATAAGTTGGTAGATTGCTCAAATTCCCAACCTCTAGGTTCTTTGAGTCTACCAATTTCTTCATCCTTTCTTGAGAGAAGTGACCTAGCCTTGCATGCCACAATTGTGCGTCCCCATCATTATCTATTTTGCGTTTATGTTGAGCATTCATAATGAAATTCAATTGTTGCAGGATATGGAGTCCATTATTAAGTGTACCAAGCAGATGAGCAAATTCACCCTTCATCAAATAAAAGCAATTTTTATTGATCGAAAACTCATAACCACTATTGTCTAATAATGGAATGGAAATGATATTTTTGATCATGCTAGGTACATAATAAACTTGCTCTAAATATATACTAATACGATCACTAACTACTAAGGTGGCGGATCCTACGGCTTCTGTAGAAATGGCCTTGCCATTGCCAAGCTTTAGGACCATATCGCCGCTACTCAGTTTCCGTTTCTTTTCAACACCTGCAAGTCGTTGCAAATGTGAGCTCCACAGCCGGTATCTAATACCCAAGAGGCAGAGTTAGTGACTATATTAACCTCAATCACAAACGTACCTTGCTTGGAAAGGAGATTGGGGCAATCCCTCTTCTAATGCCCTTTCTCACGGCAATGAATACATATGTCATTTGCCCTCGACTGTTACTTCGAGTCAACCTTCCTTTTCCCTTTGCTTTTCCCCACCTTGGCAACGGGAATGCTCATAGCGTTGGCAGCGGCTTTGACGGCCTCTCCCTTTCCCTTCTTCCTTTTCCAACGTCCGGCACCCTTGCCTTTCATTTTGAAAGTCGAAGCCTCTCCAAACAATACCAATGACACAGGCGTTTGGTTGTTGCCTCATATTGCACCAACATATTGATCAGCTTATGGATACCCTTCTCAAGAGTGTTCATGTTGCAGTTAACAATGAATTGGTCAAAGGAGGGTGGGAGTGATTGTAAGATCACATCAATGTACGTCTCCTTATCGAGCCCTGCTTTGAGGTCTTCGAGCTTTTCCACTAAGGTAATCATTTTGACCCATGCTCATGTACAGAGGACTCTTCAGTCATTTTAGTTCCAAAGAATGCCTTTGTTGCGACATACCTAGTATGCCGGTCCGGGACTGCATAATAATCCTTCAGGCGAGCCATTATGGAAGGAATGTCGTCTAGCCTCTCATACTGCTTTTATATCTCATTCGTCATAGATGCAAGTATGATCCTACGGACTTTTCGATTATCCTGATGCCAAGTCTCAAACTCCTCACGTTCTTTAGGCGTGGATCCTTCCGGCAAAGTCCGAGAAAATGGCTTGTCCATGACATCGACTTGGTTCTCATAATCGAGGACTATCCTCAGATTGCGCAACCAGTCGTTATAATTGATTCCATTAAATTTGTTTCTCTCAAGTATGGTTGATAACGGGTTCTTAGACATGATTTTAAATCTACATTTAAAAGTAGAATATAATCAGCAGAATTAAAATTGTCTTTTAATAATAATTAAAGACTTGGACTTCAGTCATTTAAATCTCCCATTATTTCTACGAAAACATGGCACTCTCAAACGTTGATTTTGGGAGACTCTTTCCTAGTGGGCTTGGGATCCACAATGATGTTTTCCATGCCCCACTTTTACGATTCGCATGAAAAACAACTTGTGGGAGGTATTCCATACCATTCTCGTCTTACGAGATTCCCAAGATGTCTTTCTCACCCTTTTACGTGATCCCGAGGACTCCAAGCGAATCACGTTATTCAGGCGTTAGACCCGACTCAATCAACCGAATCATAGCACTCACTGCTACCCCCACGACTTGTGAGACAGGCAACAGGAGTGTATTCACTTTGTTCACAGCAAAGTGCAGCTTATTTTTAGGACAAGAGACGTACCACGACTCGTGAGACCACGCAATTAATTGAAACTAGCTTCCTCACTTTGTCATGGATGGAAGGCTTGGATGAACTCCTAGAGTTCTAGTCTATTTATTAAGGGTCTAATATTCAACTTGGTCCAACCATGTGAGAGTTTGATGACCGAGATCTCATTACAGCACGTACATATAGTATGCATAAAACGATTTGCATGACATAGCAGTAATACGATAAATAAACCATTCACCCATCATATAAGCCGCATGCAAAATAAAAACCTAGCACGCCCCTGTTGGATGATCACAAGCCTGAATCCTATGCGACCCACTGAGCCCGCAGTGGATCTATGATCAATCTAAGGGTGGTCCTACACTATTACATTCAATAATAGTAGCCCATCAACACACTAGTCGGCCTTGCCTCTTTTCCACCGGGCCTCCATGGAACTCCTTGGATCCTCCTTTCTGGGCCATCCTTCATCTTCTTCATGAAAATAAAATACATCCTCACCATTGTACTACTCTCATTACAATTAAAAAAGGATTTTGAGGGAGATAGAAAGCCTTATTATTCCAAAGCAACCAAAAAAAGAGAGAGAGAAAATAAACGAGGCACACAGGCCCAACATAAAATCAAAACCATATATTCGGTCTAGGGCTTGTGATCATCCATTCTTATCCAACGCACATAATTCATGATATCCAATCATCAATATTGCACATAATCTATGATTTTCAATATCAACAATTCATAAAATAATAAAAAATAATTTCTACATTCAAAATTGGTGTAACAATGGCAATCCTTTTCTTGTCAGGAAAACCTTTCCTCATTATTCAAATAATATTAAATTTTGTAGTTCCAAACTAAACAAAATAGAATATTTCCAAATAATGTCTTTAAAAAAAACATGCAAAATAAATAAAAATATTTTTAGAAAATTAATTCTAAATATAAAACAAGAAAACCAGCAGGAGACGGCTGAGAGGCTACGCCGGCCGAAACAGACAGGCTCGCAGGCCCAGCCTGCCGCCTGCGCACGCTGTGCGCGCCAGTCGGGCGCGCGTGCGTAGGCCCCCTACCCGCGTGCGTGCACGGCCGCAGGCAGGATCTGCCTGCCTGCACGCGTGCTGGCAGCACTGGCCGGGCAGGCACGCACAGGCACCCTTGCCTATGCGCGTTGCCCTACTGTTCAGCCTGCCTGGGCGGCCTAAAGCGTGCGCGCGCACTGGCCACGCTCACCGGGCGCACACAGGCTCTATCACCCGCGTATGAGAGCGTGGCCTGATTGGCCGCGCGTCTGCCCTATCGCGCGCGCGCAGGCAACTCCGTTTGCGTGCATGCGCGCCTGGCAGTGCATCCAGCACGCGCGACTGGCAGCGCCGCTTGCTGCGCGCGCGCACTGTGCGCGCCTGGCCGTGCGCACTGTGCGCGAGGTTAGCCAGCAGCTGTCGCGTGCTATGTTTTCTATTTTATTTTATTTTTTTTCTGCTGCGTTTTTTAAGAAACCAAGAATACCAAGAACACCAAGACTTGATGTAAAACAATACGATAGATCTCATGAAAAATGACATGCTTAAAACGTAAATAAAAGTAACGTAAATCATGCTTTACACGTATAGCACATAAAACCCTAGGCCTATACACCGAACCGGGCTCTAATACCACTAAATGGCGTGTGGATCATCCCAGGAGGAGCGCGAATGCGGAAGCGCAATTTAAAAATAAAACATGAAATTTAAACATGCTTGTACATAAACATAAATAACACGTTCAAGGGGTGTTCCCTTGAAACTCCCTGGTGTTTGGTGTGTCTCATGAATAAACAAAGCATACAAATCATGGTGGCCATAGGGTTAAAATCGAAGACATAATGAAAGGAACCTACCCGATTGTAGTTTTGTCTTCAAACCGCTACACGCGTTGTTCTCCATTTTGCTACCAAGACTCCAATAGTAGGAATCCTCTAAATTGTCCATGCAATTTGTCCGGTTTCTTATCCCCGTGCTAGCGAAAAACCAAGTGTATATATATTTAGGGAGGATGGATCGATCAAGCATTATTAATTAACGTGATCAGTCCTCCTAAAGTTCACAAGGAACTAGAAAATTTCTTGGAGGAAAAGGGATGGGGACGAGAGAGAGAGAGAAGAGAGAGAGAGAGAGAGAGAGAGGGGTCGAGCTTTAATGTGTGTGTGTGTGTGTGCTCACAAGTTGATCATCCTTCTCAAGTTTTATCCCAGGAGTATTTATAAAAGTGGAATCCTATTCCTCTTCAAACTCCAACTCTAAAAAGCATGGTTTGACTAGGATTTTGACCTAGTCAAAGTCCTAGTCAAATTAGACTTAGATTAGTCAAACTAATCTAGGCCTTTTAATCTCTCTTCTTTGATCACATCCGTCCATCACTTTGATGGATTAATTATGAAATATTTAAATCCTATTTAAATAAACCATAGGGCTTTAAATAAATAATTTATTTATTTTAAGCCCATTTTATTGTAAATCTAATTTATTAGTTAATTCCGATTAATATAATTAAAGGAATCAACAATCCAAGAAAGAAAAGGGAACCAATTTAATCCAATTAAATTGTTCAGCCTCCCTAAATTAATTGTAAATTAAATACCTTATCACGGGCGGATTGTGTGTGACTCTTTAGGTTCACCCTCAGCTAGACTTGGCCGAATCCCCAATCATCGCATGAAGGGAATTCGTCCATCACCATAGGTGGTCGTCTAGCAACGGTCCATGATACTAAAGACTAGGTGTATGTTTATGGCGTGAACATTTAGGCTCTATAATATGTTTATCCTTCCATCTACAATCTCACAGTTTAGAGTCTAGGGGATGAATCTGTAGGTACCCATTCTTGACTTAAGCCCTGGCTCGTCCACACTAAACGTCATAGGGGTCCTACCCATTGTTCTGTTACTATGGCCACAGATTTATTAGGGACGAGTCTCAGAGTAAAGTGAGATATTACTGTCAACCTTCTGACAGGAGATGGATCGTATCTTAGGACCTACTATCACACTATACATCTTGACTGGACTAGATAGAGCTTATGACAACCGAGTCACTGGACTTGGTAGCCTCTTGCCACATCTAAGATGCAGGCATGGTGTGTAGGTGATCTCAGTAATCCCTCAAGTCTGAGGATCAAATTCGTACTGTTGGAACCAGGAATACAAGTTATACTGACCGACCCTACTCAAGGTCTTCCATATGACAGTCCTACGAGTCATCTCAGTCAGTTGGCACCTGGCTGGCTAACCCACTAATATTACATGGATGAGCCTCGTCACTTGTCCATGAGACGCGACTGCAATTGCTTAGTGCAAGTCTCACACGGATTCTCGATACCCTATCTCGAGAATTCCTTGACTCGAAGTGTTTCAGACCAATCCACATAAACCTATTTCATGAACTGCTATCTAATGCGTAGTTCCAAATTCTCGGAATGTCGTTCCGGTCTATAGGCTTTGCTTGTGCAGTGAACAGTTAACATAAAGCAGTAAGTGAACACAAACAAAGTATTGAGCCAAAATGAATATCACTTTATTATTCATGATAATTATTAAAACACCGAAACTGTTCAGACATAGGTTACATTAGCTCAATTAGATTGGCTTCACGGTCACCTATTCTAACATGTTTGTGGTTGAAGTTAATAGGGTCACTAGCTCTACTTCGTGGGTATTAGATACCGGCTGTAGAGCTCATATTTGCAATGACTTGCAAGTGTTGAAAAGAAACAGAATACTAAGTAAATGCGAGGTAGTCCTAAGGCTTGGAGATGGCAATGCCGTTGCTGCAGAAGCAGTAGGAACCGTTAGCTTAGTAGTTAGTCATCATGTTAGATAGAATTAAAGGATTGTTATTATGTACCTAGTATGATAAAAAAATATCATTTCCATTCCGTTGTTAAACAATAGTGGTTATGAATTTTCAATCAATAAAAATTTCTTTTATTTGATGAATGGTGGATTTACTCATCTGCTAAGTACACTCAATGTAGCACCCACTAACGGCATTACGACTATATGTCCCCTAATTATCACACTTAATATAAATCCTGTTTATATACGTAATTATGCACATAATCTAGTTCCTGCTGAGTATATATACACATAGTCTCATCATCACAACAAGAATATTTATCATCTCATCCACAAGATCATATATACGTATATATCAAGTACGGCAAAAATGGGACTATTATAATTAGTTCACACGTCATTCTCGCTTCTAATCCAAAATGAGACGGCTATTTCTATTTACGATAAGGAGAAAACTGCATACTGGCCCGACTGACCGGAATGCAAAATGTGGACTTAGTTGTCGTGAATAGGCACTGCAAAATTCTACACCTGAAAATATTAGCAGAGGGATGAGCCTGCAACTCAATAAGTAAATAACCAGTACCAATTATACACGCACCTCAATTATATCAACAAGACAAAAACAAGCAACGTATATAAAATACAATCAACTCAATCAAGCACATTTTATTTCATTTCTCCACGTAGTCATTCCATAACACGATAACCAATCAAACTTGTATTATCCTAGTTGGCTTGCCAGAAAGGATGATATAGTGTTTTTCTCCACCAACTCAACCTCACTATTCATTCATATATATATACATGAATCCCCTTGACATGCCACACAGGCTCATCAATCTCATTTCGCATCATAGCTCTTTTATTTCGCACCATAGCTCTTTTCACATCGCATCATAGCTCTTTTCACATCGCATCATAGCTCTTTCATATCATTTTGCCACATAGGCTTTTCAACAACATCAAGGGGTATTCAAATCATAATTACATTCGATTTCCATCACTCCCTCGATTCCACATATCACCGTTCTTGTAAGCCAACTAGCTACATAAAACCACATAACAACATTTCTCAAGTATAAGCACATATCACTGATATCAGACAACCAATGGCATATTTTTCTCATTTCACTTTCACGACATAATCATTTCAAAGTAATCATAAACCACTCGTACAGTTCAAAATAGATTAGTCAAAACATGAATCATAGGCTCACATAAAAGTAATATCACCAAGAAATGAAACATATATAGACAATACTAATTATTTACGTACACAACATTAATAGGAAAAAGGAACATATATAAGTAGCACTAATTATTTACTTACCTCGACTTACAACGATCTACTTGTACGTAGGGAGTTGTTCAATCATTCACCTTATCCCCTTATCCTATAATAAGTTATAATGCATATAATTAAAATTTAAAATGTCAAATTCTAAATAAAATATTTAATAGTATATATATATATATATATATTTCAACAATCTCTCAATATTTCATTAAACCCTTCATCCTATTATAACTACCGTTCTGAATAACCATTTTGGATTTCATTTATCACCAAAACATACTCATTTTTAGTAAATATAACATTTTCTGATATAATTCTATGGTATTTTTCAAATAAAATTTTCAACCCGATTAAACTAAGCCAATCAATTGTAGAAATTATTAAATCTAGTAAATTAAGCAGTTTAAGCCATTAATTATAACATCCCTAATGTAATTGAGACATTTAACTAGGCACTAATTATAAATACTCAAATTCATAAAAATTCTCCGGTTAAACACTAAATCGAGGAGTATAAATAACATTTAATAAATGGACTTATTAAATAATATAATTATATAATTTAATCGATAATTTTGAATTAGTAATTTCTCACCTGTTTCAAAATCCGCAACAAAGGTTATTGAAGCTTTCTCCAAAACTAAGTCTCTGTACGAGTTTATCATTTATACATAATCTCTACTATATATATATATATATATATATATATGTAAATTAATACTCAAGTGGTGCATATTGCACCACTTGCCGGCCGCAAAAGAAAAAATTAGTGGCAGCCACGTGTGCTGCCACTTTATTATGCATTGATTTTTTATTTTTATTTTTTATTATTATTATTATTTTTTTTAATTAATAAAATTTGCTTAAAAATATTATATAAAGCTCTAATTCACTTCGTTCAAGTCTTAATATAATCACAATTTAATCTATAATATATCTACTAATTAACTAAAATTTCTTAAATAATTACCAATTAACCCCATAATTATGCTTAAAAATTTGTGAGCGTCACACTCAATAACGACCTTTATATTCTGCAAAAGTCTAATTTAATCATGACTGCTCAACACAAATGCAAAATAGATAACTATGAGAACGCACAATTGTGGCATGCAAGGCTAGGTCACATCTCTCAAGAAAGGATGAAGACGTTGGTAGACTAAAAAAACCTAGAGGTGGACGACTTGAGTAACCTACCAACCTGTGAATCTTGCCTGAAAGGGAAAATGACCAAAAGTCCATTTGTTGGACAAACTAGGCTTGCCACAACTCGATTGGATTTGGTCCATACGGACGTGTGTAGACCACTAAGTACTCAAACTAGAGGTGGTTTTTCTTACTTCATAACCTCACCGATGATCACTCACGGTATGGTTATGTTTACCTAATGAGGTATAAGTCTGAAGCTCTTGTGAGGTTTAAAGACTTTAGACTTGAAGTTGAGAACCAAACTGGCTACAAAATTAAAGTCCCGCGGTCAGACCAAGATGGCGAGTACCTAGCGGCGAATTTCTTGATTATCTAAAAGAAAACGGTATAAGCTCTGAATGGACACCTCCCGGGACACCTCAGTTGAACGGTGTCTCTGAAAGGGGGAATTGAACCATGTTAGACATGGTCCGATCCATGATGAGTTTTACCGAACTGCCCTTGTCCTTTTGGGGCTACGCACTATTTATATAACTACCCTCTAATAACTGCCATTTACTTCCACTAATGGCATTCTTGTGAATTCCCTGACAGCTTGAGGGTATTTTAGTAATTCCATTAGCGGAAGTTAACGGTGGTTATTAGAGGGTAGTTACATAAGTAGTGGGGGATGCCAAATTACCAAGGCACCCTTAGCAATTAGATCCAGGCCGTTGGATTGAAGGTAGTTGAGGGGCGATGTCGTACTTTCACCCCATGTAATTTGCTATAAATAGAAGGTGAAGTCTTTTTGTAATCAACTCATATTCATTTATATACAAGCTTACTTTTCCTACTTTTGGAAGAGTTTGTAAGAGTTATGTGCCTCGCGACGTCATTTCGAGTTACCGTGCTTAGATCAACAATCTCCCGAATCTTACACCATCAGCTTGGCGCCGTCTGTGGGAAACCTGGTCTAGGCATTAAAGATGAATACTCGTTTTGAGGGCGAGGATTGCGAACGTGGGGCAAGAGGAACCCGAGAGAGGAAGGGAAGAGCACGAGCAAGGCACCTTGGAGACTCCACCAGCGCACAACCAACAGGAGGAGAGGCAAGGCCACGCCTTGGAGAATCCACTAGCGCACAGCCAATAGGAGGAGAGGCAAGGCCATGCCTTGGAGAATCCACCAGCGCACGGCCAGCGGAATGAGAGGCAAGGCCAAGGCCACGCCTTGGAGAGTCCACCAGCGCACAGCCAGCGGAATGAGAGGCAAGGTCACGCCTTTGGAGAATCCACCAACGCACGGCCAACAGGAGGAGAGGCAAGGCCAAGGCCACGCCTTGGAGAGTCCACCAGTGCATACCCAGCAGAAGGAGAGGCAAGGCCACGACTTGGAGAATCCACCAACGCACGGCCAGCAGGAGGAGAGGCAAGGCCAAGGCTATGCCTTGGAGAGTCCACCCACGCACAGCCAGCGGAAGGAGAGGCAGGAGGAGGCCGAGGCTCCACCTCCGCCCCCAGTTATTCAGATAACTCCCGAGGCTCTTCGCCAGTTGGTGGAGGATGCATCCGCCCAAGCAGCAGAGAGAGCCCTGGCCTAGTACGTAGCTGGATGCGCGCTACCCCTACGACCCCCTCACAATCCTCGCAGAGCCCAAGCAGCCAGAGGACGACTTCTACCCCTCGCCTCCTCGCAGGGGCGCGGGATCCTCCGTAGGGGATACGCGAAGGCAACTACTTTCCACCTCTTCGCCAAGAGGAAAGGCCGGCGGCACAAGGAGGATACCACGAGATAGGAGTCCCTCCCCCACATGTTTTCCCGAATCCTTTGGGACCTCCAAGATACCCAGAGCGACCTTTGGCAATGGCACCTCCATGGCGGAGTCCTTTCGCCCCCCACATACTAGCAGAAGGCATCCATCCAGGGGTCAAGATCCCAAGCCTGGATGAGTACAACGGAGTTGGGGATCCTCAGGATCACTTTGATCGCTTCATGGCTAAGGCCGATCTGTTGGACATTAGCGACCCAGCATATTGTAAATTATTTCGAACTACCCTCTCGGGGAAGGCAATGGCGTGGTTCAACCAGCTACCTCCAAGGACTATCGAATCATTCGAGCAACTCTCTCAGCGCTTTTTGCACCATTTTGCGATAAATAGGCGGTGTCCCAAGACCACTTCGTATTTGTTTACAATAGTCCAGCGGGAGAACGAGAGCTTGAGGGAGTATGTGCGACACTTCTCGGAGGGTGTTTTGGAAGTCCCCCACGTAAACCCAGAACTTTTGGTAAGCATCATGCAGCCGAATCTAAGGAGAAGTCGATTCAAGGAGTCGATTGCTGGAAAGCCCCCTTCCTCACAAGAGGAGTTATTATTAAGAGCCGAGAAGTATATAAGAATCAAGGAGTTAGCAGTTTCACGACCAATAGATCCATTAAAGCGAAGGGCCACAGAGGAAGAGCAAGGGGTTCCCCTTAGGATAGAAGGAAGTAAGCGTGAACGCAGACATGAGCTCCATGGGAATTTGGCTCAGTACACTCCTTGGAACGCCCGCGAAATCAAACACTCGATGCAGCCAAACGACAAGGGTTGGGATCAAGGCCAAAGCACGGAGAAATGCCGCCACTGGAAGAATGAGGTCGAGGAGTTGATCTGAAGAGGTTGCTTGCAAGAATTCGTGGGGCGAAGGAAACAAGAGCTCCAGGAAACTACCTTTGGAGGCAGACACATGGCATGTGGGAGTAAATCAGGAAGCAGAATGATTTAGCACGGACGACCTCCCAACTGCTGGTGTTATGAGGGTTACCTCGTGAAGCCCAATAGGAAGATACACGAGGCAAGCTGAAGGAGTCGCGGTGAGAGCAATAGGGCGCAATGCCAAGCGTGTCATCTTTTTGTGAAGAGGGCAGCAGAGTTACCAGCGGATCCAAGAATGAATTGGAGTGTGTGATGCGCTGACCAAGGGGAGAAAGCTGGCTTACGTCGCAGGAGTGACTTTTGCGAGGGCGGATTGCGACTTTCAACTTGTGGGTCAACAAGGGAATGGAGGCTATGAAGCTAAGGGAGCAGATGACCAAGTACTTAGCAAACATCCAAGCATTAAGAAGGAAGCTTGATGAGTTCACCCTAGAACAAATCCCGCGGTCATACAAGGAAGAGACGAACTGACTCGTTAAATCAGCCAGCTCATTGGCTCCTTCGGAGAGCGAGAGAAGAACCCTACTAAGTCAAGAGCGACATGAAGTGGATGTGGTGTGGGAAGAAGCCTTGATGGTGAAGAGCGTTCCACCAAGTTGGGAAGAAGGTCCGGAAGAAGATTGGGAATTTAGGATTTGCCTCAAGACTCCAAGGAACCCCAAGGAAGCAAGGGTAATTTGAGGTAGGTCAGCAAAGCTCATGATAACTGGAAGTAAGTTGCATAGGAGAGGTTTTTTCTTACAAACCACATCTTGGATACGTCGGCGGGGACTAAGCAGAGCATGATGAGGGAGGCTGAGTGATCACCCCGGAGGTAGAGTGTTAGCAGGCCATGCTCCGCGACACCCGAAAGTATGGACCTTCGCGACACCCTGTTCTGACGGGCAGGCGGAAGTAACCAGCAGGGTAGTCTTCCAAAATTTGAGGATGAGGCTGGAGGTAACTAAAGGAAGTTGGGTGGAAGGACACCCGGGAGTCCTAAGGGAGTATTGAGAAACCCCACGACGAAACACGGGAGAGCACCCATTCAATCTAGTCAATGAGACAGAAAATATGGCCAAAGTGGACGCCAAATAAGCATGACTGTATCAAGTCGGAGAAAATAAACGAGAAGGAAATGTCCACACACGAGGAATATTGCTAAACCTCAAGAAACGTTTTACTAAATGCTTTGTATCCCTTTTTTCAAACGCTTTGTAATCAAGAATTACAGTAATGAAATGTCCACCTTCTATCTACTTGTTGCAGATTCACTGTCTAAACTTTATTGCATTGCTACAATTAACACTTCATTTAGCAAAAGAGGGGGATAACCCCTCACACTGACACTCTTGAAGGGGGATTGCCCCTCACATTGAAAAGAGGGGGATTGCCCCTCACGTTGACATCTTATCTAAAAGAGGTAGATTGCCCCTCATTAATATTTTATCTAAAAGAGGGGGATTGCCCCTCACATTGACACTTTATTTAAAAGAGGGGGATGACCCCTCACGTTAATATTTCACCTAAAAGAGGGGGATAGCCCCTCACCTTAACATCTTGTTTATAAGAGAGGGACTGTCCCTCACAGTAATATTTCATCTAAAAGAGGGCGATGGCCCCTCACGTTAATATTTTACCTAAAAGAGGGGGATGGCCCCTTACCTTAATACCTTGTTTCAAAGAGGGGGATTGCCCCTCACGCTGAGATTTTATCCAAAAAGAGGGGTTGCCCTTCACCTTGATATTTAGTTCAACACTTTGCTTATAAGATATTTAGTTTAATATTTTGCTTATAAGAGGGGGATTGCCTCTTACATTTGAAATTTAGTTCGAGAAGAAACAACTTAATATAATGAGCAATGGAAGGAACCAAGTTTTATAGCATGTAAAAATGAACTCTTAAAAAGTTCCCAAAAATGACAAAGACCTCCCACAAAGGTCCAAGAGTGTTCCAACCAAGGGAACTTCTACAGAGCTTCCGAAAAGCCCAACGGGATGCGACGCGGCGCGGCGTAACTTGACGCAATGCAATACATGGTGCGACACAAATTCAACATGACGCATCGCGATGCGAGGTGATACAGATGTGACGCAACGCAACACAATCACAAATAGTCATCGAAGGGGCTAGGTCCCCTCGCCTCCATGGCGGCATACGAGATTGTAGAGGATGAGGGAGCGAGCAACCTCGTCTCCCTTCCTTGATGAAAGGCGAGAACGGATTCGCGAATCGCGCTTGCAATCACACTAAGCCTCTAGAAAATCCTTTAACTCTGTTAAGAGGAAGAGTTAGAAGAATGAGTCCTTAACAACTCTCCTAAGGATAAAACAAAATATCGAAAAGCCTCAAGAGAGAAAGTGACACCAAGATCCTGCAACGCCGGGAGAAACTCTTCGAAGTACGCAAAAGAATTAGGAGCGAAGTGGCTGACGCGCGATATCGAGGTCTAAAATGGGGGGCTTGCATTATCAAAGGAAATCGAGGAGTTTTCAACTTTTTCCTAGCTTTAATTTCTGAAAAAAATCTTGCAAATCAGATGAACGTTCCTGGTGCCCTAAACCAAAATCACTTCGTGATCAAAATTAACAACTTCAACAAGCAAGAGAGGAAGAAGGAGGGGCAACAAGACACCCTCGGCCGAGACACCCTCGGCCGAAATCCAACCGAGGCGTCCCGCCTCGACCAGGGCCTCGCCAAGGCACGCGCCTCGACTAGATTCTGGCCGAGGCATGCCTTGGCCGGGTCCCGGCCGAGGCGCGCGCCTTAGCCAGATTCCGATCGAGGCATGCCACGGCCAGGTCCAGACCGAGGCACGCCTCGACCATGCCTCGATCCACCATCGACGGACCCCCGACGACGCCTCGTTAGACATTTTCTAAAGTGCGTGACATCCTAAAATTCTTTCAGACTGGCGAATTGTTTATGTTTTTTCCAGATTAACGAAGGATGACTTTGGAAAGTCTAAAAACGAATACTACTGCAAGAAAAGAGACAAAGAGCCATATACTCGAACCAACTCGTTTCGACATTTTTTCTGGAATGTGGCTGAGACCAAGAAGACGAACCGAACAAAGCAAGAGGAAGAAAGTCAGAATATCCCACCAAGTTTATACATAGAAGACAAGGAATCCCAGCAAGGGAAGGAGTTGAACCAAGAATAGTCTCAAAAGAGAAAGAGCCTGTATGAAGAAGGGTCCTAAGAAGGAAAAAGCCCGTGACAGAAGTAGAAGAAGGAACAAGAAGAAAAAAGAGCCCCAGTAGAAGAGGGATTTGTGCCAAGAGGAATCCCAGAATAGAAAGACTCTACATTAGAAAGGAGCATTATTAAGAAGATGAAGATGAAGATGAATCAGAATCAAATTATCTGTTAGAACTTCCAAATTTTTCAGAAGCATTTGGAAGTTGGGGGGCTACTGATAGTGCTAGGAAATCAGAATTACTAAAATACCCTCAAGCTGTCAGGGAATTCACAAGAATGCCATTAGTGGAAGTTAACAACGGTTATTAGAGGGTAGTTACATAAGTAGTGGGGGATGCCAAATTACCAAGGCACCTTTAGCAATTAGATCCAGGCCGTTGGATTGAAGGTAGTTGAGGGGCAATGTCGTACTTTCACCCCATGTAATTTGCTATAAATATGAGGTGAAGTCTTTTTGTAATCATTTCATATTCATTTATATACAAGTTTACATTTCCTACTTTTGGAAGAGTTTGTCAGAGTTATGTGCCTCACGACGTTGTTTCGAGTCACCGTGCTTAGATCAACAATCTCTCGTATCTTACACCATCAGCTGCGCAATTCAACAACAATGTTTTGATTTAGTAGTCAAATTGAAAAGTTTATAAACAAATGGGTAAATTACATCTACCTCCCCTGAGATTTAGCATAATTACAAATACCCCCTCGTTGTTTGAAAACTTACAAATATCCCCCTAAGATTTATAACCGTCTAACAAATAACCCATTTTCATCATTTTTTATGGATGAACTGACCAAAATGCCTTTAATCACTGAATTATTTTATTTAATTTTTAAAAACAATTTGGACTACAATGTACGGGGAGATGATTCTTAAGTTTTTTACATAGAGGAGCAGAAATACAATTTGCCTGACCGATTTTTTTATAATTTTAATAAAAAATTCAAGGATAAAATGATCAATTTCAAGCTTTTGGTTAAAAATTACAAACATCAGGGGGGTATTTGTAATTTTCTAAACAACGATGGGGTATTTGTAATTATACCAAACTTCAGAGGAGGTAATGTAATTTACCCTAAATAAATACAAAACTATAAATTTATTCCCACCATTTTTAACATAATAATATAGTTAATATTCTTATAAAAAACTTACACATGAATTGTCATAAATAAATATGAAATTTTGAATTAGATTCTACACAATATAATATAATAATATAATCATCCCTTTAATAGAAATATTTTAAAAAATTCGACGCCCGAAAAAATGGCGCAATCGGTGTCAGAAAGTTGGAACCAAGATTTCCCTTTACATTTCGAAGTAAAGTACCTATATCAGTTCCCTCCACTCCAAAAAATTCAGTTTTCGCTTTCCACCCAAAACCCAGCCGCCAAACACAACAAATTCCAAGTCCCTCCATTTCACCAAATCACAGTCAAAATTCAGTTCTCTCTCTTCCCAATGCTCGTACCATACTCGAAAACATTTCCCACACTTCCCTCCAGACATCCCAACTGTATATAAACACCCCATCTCCTAAACACCAACCATGATTGTATCACATGATATACACCTCCATTGCCACCTCTCTCTTTTACCAGGGTTCATCATCAATGGAGGTGAAATCTGCTGTGTCGGAGCATGACAACAAGGAGAACATCCCACCATTCTTTTCACCTCAGAAGTTCCATTGTACCATGATGAAGAAGAAGATCGGTGTGGGCCGGAGGCCTTTAAGGGATGTTACTCACCTCTACAAGGGAGCTAAGCTGCAGTCTCCTGCGTTAGTCTGTGATGTTTGGAGTAGTCGAAAACGGAAGTTGGCCGATAGTGGTTTGGAGAACAAGTGTTGTTCCAAGATTTTGAGAAGAGAGTTTAGATAGATAGATAGATAGATTGATAGAGAAAGATTCAGTTCTATAGCCCTTATATATACTAGATAATCTTTTTTGTTTCTGATACAAAGAAAATGAGGTTGCACTGATTCACTATTAGTGGTTGTACTGATTTAATAACAAGAGAGGGTTGAAGATTTGATTTTACATGAGTTGTGTGGTTTACATTTGCTTAATATTTTGTGTTTTTCCATTAATTTGTTGAATTTTCTTTAGTAGGCAATTTTGCCGCTATTTATTTATTATGTTTTGGGTAAATTATAATTATTGATCTTAAGGTTGGTAAAGCTAAAAATTTATAAATAGTGCTGGGGCAAAATGCATCAGCTTCCTTGTGTTATACAAAAATAACAATTTACCTCATTGTATTAAAAAAAATCTTAATTTATCCTCTCCTGTGTTTTTAAAAAACAAGCAAACTACATCCTTATACCAAGGGGTCTCCTTCACGCACCGGAGGTGTGATTTTGCTTCAATTTTAGCTATAAAATAACTTTATGTCCTTAAATATAAACTGGTAGATCTTATTTTATATATTCATCAATGGTTGAGATTTAATAAATAAATCGATGGTCAACATTTTTCTTGTTTAGATCAATGGTTCACGTTGATGTACACAATCAATGGCTTATATCAATTTCAATTAAATCAACATCTCAAATTTATACAAGTTATAAAAATATATTATAAAATATAAAAAATTATTTTATAATATATAAATATATAAAATATACATATAATATTAATAAAATATGAAAATAAAAATAAAAAAATTGGGGAGGGGTGGGGGGGAGGAATGCCGTCAATCTGGAAAGGGGGAGGGGGCGATGCTGGTGGGGAGGGAAAAGGAGAGGCTGATCTGGGAAAGTAGAGGAGGGCGATGAGATCTGGGTGGGTGGAGGTGAGGCGATGTGGCTGGGAGGGGGAGGGGCAACGACGCTGGGGAAGGGGAGGGCCGGTCGGTTGGTGAAGGTGATACATACATATATTAAATATATTTAATCATACATATATATACATATATATACATGATATTATATGTATGTACATACATTTTTCAAAAATTATATTTTTAATTTTGTTATATAAATTATATTTGTAAATTGAATCTGGACCATTGATTTGTATTAGATAAAATACAACGGTAATAAAATAAAGATGCAAATATTTTTTTTTAAAAAAAAAAGGAAATAGGCGCTGTATCTCACTCCTCGCGTGAGGGGGGTTTTTTCCTCATTTTTTTAAAACACATAGAGGTAAATTGAGAATTTATTTTTCACAAGGGGGTAAATTGTTATTTTCATATAACACAGGAGGGTAAATTGCATTTTGCCCAATAATCCTGTGAAATGAAAAATAATTAAGGCTAAAATGCATTTTATCCCCCTATGTTTTGAAAAGTCGGCTAAAAACCTCCCTGTGCTTTGAAAATAGGCGAAATCCCCGCTTGTGTTTCATAAAGGTCAGCAAAAAATACCCCTTCTGTGTACCCCAATTAAGTAAGGACATAACGATCAATTTGTTAAAAGTTAACGCCGTTAGTATTTTTTAAAAGAGATGGGCCATTGAGCTGACTTTTACAAAAACACCGGGGAGGTTTTCACCTATTTCCAAAATACAGGGGAATTTTATACATTTTATCCAATAATTAAATAGCTCCCAAACAATTGAATATTATAATTTTTCAAATAACGAGGATGAATTTATAATTATGTCAAATTCTATAAGAGATGACTGTAATTACCTTTTTTTTTTTCCCTGTTGGGTGCAAGAACATCGTCTGAATCTAAAGATGAGATGATTAGGGTCTTATGTCGGAGCAAGAACACAAGAAGATAAAGTTGAGTGATTTGCTTCCATGAAGAGCTGTTTTTGACTAATGTTTCTTACCTTTGGCTCAGTTTAATTCTTCATTAACTAGAATATAGATAATAGAATCAAAATGAAACTAATAAAGTTAGTGAAATCCAAAGAAAAGAATGTACTTTTACCTTCAAATGCAGAAAAGGAATACATAATGTAGAAATCATTATCAACTATGTCATCAAAAACGCTACGTTAATGGATTTAGGTTCAATGTAATCTCTATTGCTCCATAGCTTGCAAGTCGAATTTAGTTTGAAGTGCTCACAACTAGCCCTCTTGTTCATAACATCATAACTCTTTTAAGGTTGGAGGATGATGATGCGGTTTTAATTTTTCTAAAGCTATTCTCAAATTGAATCGTTATTGGTGATTCTATAAAATAATTTTGTAAATTATCACTTTCAAAATCAAAATAAAAAATGTTGTTTCGTGCAATTTTGGACGATTTGACTATTTTAATACTTATAACAAAAATAAAACATTGAAACTAACACAAAAAAGAATATAGTTAAATCTCTTTTATTGACAAAAAGTAATTGATTATCGGAATAGTTAATGTTAAATACAGAATAATTTAAAAACATACATAGCTAAAGTCGACTCTTGAGTAACAAAATGTAACAAGTTTTGGAATAATTAAAATAGTTAAATACACAATAGTTTAAGATATGATACAGTTAAAAGCCTTTAAATCATTTTAAATGCCCACTTTCAAATGCAATCACATATGATACACCAAAATAATTATATAGTAGAAATAGAAGAGAGAAGAGAGGCGCGGCGAAAAGAGAGGAAGAAGGGGGAGGAAAAAAGAGAGGGGGGGCTCGGTGATGGCAGGTAGGTGCGGCGGACGATAGAAGAGAGAATAGGGGTTGGCAGAGAAGAGAAAAGAGGGAAAGGGGGATGGAAAAAGAGAGGAAAAAGGAGGGAAAATGGGTCCATTTATATAAAAATTACATAAAAAAAATAAAAACTTGCATGTTATACCGTCAAAGCGATATCAATTGCAAAAATATGGCCGATCGTGAGCCAAGCTCGCGACTGGCCATTAAATTTTTTTTTTAATAATAGGGCCGCTGACCCAGCTCACGACCGACGGTCGTGAACTGACCCAGCGACTCACGGTCGCTGCCTGTCGCTAGCCAAGGCAGCGACCCTTTATTTTTTTTAATTTTTTTAATTTATTTTTATTAATTTTTATTTATTGTAAATCGTTAATTTATATTTAATTTACTAATTATATCTTATTTTATTATTTCAAACTAATTATATTTTATTTATTGCAATACAATAATGTAATTATAATTTTAAATTCTTTGGCAATAACTAATAAACTTAAAAATTTACATAAAAAAAAAATAATTACAAAATTTAATAATGTCCGTCTGTCCCAAAATTACGTCTTTGACGGTGTCACCTAGGTCGTCGTATTTCTGGACTTGATGGTTCATTTTGTTCTTGATCATCAATATTGGCATGAATTTGTAACCGACTGGATGATGCTGTAGAACTCGACTCCATTGGATCACGATATGCACTCCATGAGGGAAATTGGATAGGTGAAACATTACGTACTGGTGCATATGTTTGATTCATGCCAAGACGAAGGTCAAGTTCAATATTTGTGTAATGTACTGGCATGTAAGGAGTCGACTGAAATCAATCAGTTTGTTGAGGCAGTTCAGGCACGTAGCAATCTTCAGTATAAAATTGAGATTGATGCACAGTAGATGGCCCAGCTATGTCAACATCAAGTGTACCTCTTTCTACTGTGCGAGCTGATCTCCTGCTATGACTTCGCATTTGTCTGTTGGATGTGGACGGAACATCCTCTTGTGGCAATGGATTTTGAGGGGCCATACCTTGTCCCACTCGTTGATTTGTTGTAATTTGAACAACATTTTGATATATGTCCAAATGCGTTGTTATTGCTTGACGATATGCCTCTAGTTGATCGGGTGTAGTTTCACAACTTATTCGAAGGGTTTCCATTTGGTCAAGCTAAAGTGAACCGAATATATTATAAGTGTGTAATTTTAAAAGTGTGAAAAGTAAAAAAAATATGATTGAAATAAGTATGTTGACGAGATAATGTACCACCATTTGCCACGATGTTGCATGTCCAGGTTGGTACCCGCTTCCAACATGCATTTGAGCAGATGATGATATGAAACAACATGTAATTTTATCATACCACTCCTCATATCCATCTTCTACAGTTATTTCATTAGATATGGGGGGTCGAATCACAATGGTCTCATTTCGTCTCTGCCATCGAACGATATATTCAATGTGTCGCTGATACCAATCTGTTCCCACACGTGATGAACGAGAGATACGATGTAGTTACATGTCGCGGTCATTTTGCACTTCTGGAATATTTTGCCTCATTACTAATTGGCGAAGAACTTGTTCGGGACAGTGCATCTCCAAAATTGCATAGAAGATCGGAGGACATGATGATGTCCACAATTGTGGGTTGCATTCTTGTGGCAACTCTCCAATGCATAGCAAGCTCATATCATACGGCTGCCAGCAGAACTGGAATAAAGAAAATGTTCTAAATTCAAGTTTAATTAATTGTAGTATAAAAGTGTAAATTTTTTAAAATACCTGATCATGCGACATGCAATCCAATACTTCTCTCATATGAAGGTGACCACACCTGTGTTATATCTGAACTGTCCCTCGAGCATTGCAATTTAGATAGAGGTTTTGTTGCGTTCCTGTTATTGGGACAAATTAAATGTGACCCTACATATTGAATAAAGAATGTCATCCAAACTGTGAAGGACTAATTAGGTTTTGATATATCATATGCGAAGGCATGGTATAGTTTGAAGATGACCCTTGAGACTGTCTATGGGACGTGGGAGAGCTCTGTCCGAAAACTCCCTAGTTACCTTGGCGCACTTCAAAAATGGAATGATGGAACAATTGTTGAATGGGAGCACAAATCATTCCAACGCTCAACCGGTACGTATGTGATGAAATATGTATTTTGGGCTTTCAAACCATGCATCGAGGGGTTCTAATATTGTTGCAAAGTCATAAGTGTAGATGGAACTCATTTATATACGAAGTACAAGCATAAAATGTTGATTGCAGCTGCGATGGATGCGAATCAACAGGTATTGCCCCTTGCATTTGCTATTGTTGATGAAGAATCATTTCTATCTTGGAAATGGTTTCTTCAGATACTGAGCAGACGCATCATCAGAGGGGTGTCGGCAATATGCCTTATATCTGACCACAATGTTGGCCTCTTATCCGTCGTAAAAGACATTCCTGACTTTGTTCCTCCTCGCGGTGTGAGTAGATATTGCTTAAGGCACGTGTGTTCAAACTTCAACAATCAGTTTAAGAACGTGCAATTGAAGGATCTCTGTTGGAGAGCTTCTTAGAATATCAAATTAGAAAATTTAATCGCACCACGGACGAGATTAAATGTATAAAACCAAAAGCACACCACTGGCTGGAGCAAATTGAAAAGGAAAAGTGGACAGCTTCTCATGACGGTGGATGGCAATGCGGTATTCTGACCACCAACATCTCCGAATGCATCAATGGGGTTTTAAAAGGGGCACGCCGCCTTCCTGTGACTGCAATTATTGAAATGACTTTTAACCGCTCAGTCCATAATTTTCGTGAGAGGATGGCGAGGAGTACTACAATGATAAACAACAATCAACCATGGACGGACTATGCATATAAATGTTCCAACGGTGGTCCGCCAGATCTGTCGAGCATGTGGTCATGACATTCGATCAAATTGAACAGACTGCCTCTGTGGTTACAAGACATTATTATGAATAGGGGTAAAACACTCACGTTGTAAAAATTACAACGCAGGAGTGTTCATGTGGCAAATGAAATCAATATGGAATACCATGCTCCCATGCTCAAAAGGTATGCGCTGCATATAGGCTTAACGCTGCATCAATGGTTAAGCAATATTATGCTTTAATGCCTTACCGAATGACATATTCTGAATCTTTTCAACTGATAATGGCGGAAGACTATTGGGATATTTTCAATTTTCAATTGGTCCACGATGATACTCTTCGTACATCAACTCGTCCGAGTTGACGCCAAAGTACCCGAATACCCAATGAAATGGATTGAACACAAGCTCGTGCACGACAACAAATCCGCAGTCAATCCCATGAAACCAAGGTCCTTCGAGCCAAAATAATGTCTAAGGTCAGGGTCGTAGACGGCAAAATAATGTACCAATTACTTGAATACACATTTTTATGTAATTTTTTAGTGTATTATTTTTAATTCTAAATTTTTATAAGCATAATTCTTTAAATTATCATAAAGTCAATTACTTTTATTTTGTAATGAATAATAATTAGCTTGAAATAATAAAATAAGATATAATTATTAAATTGAATATAAATTAAAGATTTACAATAAATAAAAATTAAAAAAACAAATTAAAAAAATAAAAGGGTTGCTGGCCAAGGTAGCGATGGCTGCCTTGGCTAGCGACCGTGAGTCGCTGGCTCAGCTTACGACCGCCGGTCGTGAGTTGGGTCAGCGGCCCTATTATAAAAAAAAAAATTAACGTCCGATCGCGAGCTTGGCTTGCGATCGGCCATATTTTTGCAATTGGTACCGGTTTGGCGGTATACATGCAATTTTTTATTTTTTTATGTAATTTTTATATAAATGGGCCTAGGAAAATGAAGAGAAACATGAGGAATGAGGAAATTTTAATGGGCTTAAATTGGTTTGTTGTCTTACATATTTAAACACATTTTTTCGTATAAAGCCTAAATCTAATTTTTACAAAAATGGCTTTGCAATGTGGACTTTCAATAATATACAAACTTTGGGCTTTTAAAATTTGATTATGAAATTCTTCTATACAATTAATTAATTTTATCAACATATTAATTAATCAATGATTCGGTTCGATTTTTGGCGATTTATTATTTCTAAATTAAATCCAAATCAATAGGTGCGGTGCGATTGTATTCTAAATTTAGAATTACGGTTTAGAAAATAAATCATAAAAATTAGTTCAATTTTGGTGGTTTGGCGGTTTTGTTTTTTTAATCACCCCTCTTAAGGTGATATAGCATCTAAGGTCTTTACCACGGGATGAAAGCAGGAAAGCCATAATCGTGAACTGAAAAGAGAAGGGTTAAATACAGTTATCACCCTTGAAGTATCTATCCCACACCAATTACCCATTAAAGTATTAAAACTTTAAGAAAAAATCTTGACCTTTAATTTTTAAGTTTGAAAAGTCCAGGATAAGATGGACGGAGGTTTTTGAAGGTTTTGATACTTTAGGGGGTTAATTGATGGAGGGAGGGATACTAGGGGTGTTAATTGTGTTTAACCTAAAAGAGAATGTACAAAGTTGCAGCTCTATATACACCTTTTTGGCGGGGAAAATGAAAAAAGAAAGTAGGTCTCACTACAAAAAAAATGCGGGACTTGATGTTAGAATAGGTGACCAGAAAGCAAATGGGTTTGGCACTTTCTTACCTATTTGACAACTTGATGTAATATAATATTATGTAATGAATAAAATGAGTATTCGTTAGCATTAGTGCCTTCTTTGTTGTGCTCATTTTCCATATGTTAGAATGGTGTTTTACATATATCACAACAAAGCCCACAGACCACGATTAACAACTCATGCAATTGGGCCACGCATTGGATGGTGGTCACGAAACCAACTGATAAAGAGTTGGGTCTGAAACGTTCCAAGTCGAGGACCTCGAGACAGGGCATCAAGAGTCCTATAGAGACTTGCGCCAAGAGTCGTATTCATTGCATGAGTGCCGTGTTTCATAGGCGACAGCCGTGGGACGCCTATACGATCTTGGTGGGTTGGTCGACTGGAGTCGAGCCAACTGAACTGACTCGTAGGGATCATCATATGGAAGCCTTGGAGGCTTGGTCCGTATGATTGGATTTTCCCAGTTCCGATAGTATGACAGTAGTCCTCAAACTTGAGGAACCATATCAGTCACGTACACAGGATGGTTGTATCTTGGATCTGGCGAGAGGTGATCATTCTGTAAGATGATCATTATAAGCCTTGTCTAGTGCAGTCAGAATGTGTGTAGTGAGGACGGTGGATTCCAAGAAAAGGATCTATCCCCTGTCAGTATGTGACAGAGGTATCTCCTATGCACTCGGAGACACGTTCATGCTGCTTAAACTTGTGGCCATAGTAGCTGGTCGAACAGGAAATGGTTTTCTATGTTGATACAATGAGGCATGTGTAATATTGAGTATTAAGCATAGATGCCTAGTCAAGGATGAGAACCGACGCCCAATTTCATACCCTAGTTTAAGGCCGGGAGATGGTAGATGGAGGTTCACGCCAACATTCACCTAGTCTCTAGTGCCATAGACCGTTTCTAGAAGGCTACCCATGGTAACGGGCCCTATTGGATATGGGCCCAAGTCTAGCTGAGGGTGAACCTAAAGGGTCACACACAAATCACCGAGAAGGTGAAGAAATTGACTTGGAGTCAATTTTGGAGGATAATTAAGTAATTGGATTACGTAAGGGATTGTCCATTGGATGGACGGACCGATATTGTATCGGGCCCTCGTTTTATTGGTAACTGGGATTTATCGGTTAATGTAGAGAGTCGAAAGATTGGATCTTTTAATTGGATTAAAAGATCAATGTGAATTATTTAAGTGGACCTTGAATTAAATGGGATTTAATTTTGGGTTCGTTGTAATTGGATTATAGTGGAACCCGGTCCGTTAAATTTTGGCCCAAGAGGTGTGTTAATTCCTATTTTTGGAATAGGAAGAAGTTGGACTTCTTCCCTAAAGTGGTATGGCCGAAAATTACCACTCTTGGAGGGCAAAAAATCTGCCATACATGGCCTTGATGTGGTTGACTTGTCTCTTTTGGTAAGGGACAAATCAATTCCAATCGAGCCTCTCTCTTTTGGAATGATTAAAACATACCTTAAGAGATGGTAAGCTTGATTGATGAATTAGTGGGATTGATTGGGATGTATCTAGACATCCTCCAATGAACCTAGACACATTTCAATAATTACATTAATTTTGTATATATATGAGTATATACATTCATCGAAACAAGAGAAATTTTTTCATTTTTTTCTAGGAAAAAGATAAGAAATACACTACACTCGTCCTCTTAATTTTCGGCCCCCTCTCTCTCTCTCTCTATCACATCTCCTTTGTTCTTCATTTGATCTTGGATCATTTGGAAGAACAAAGCAAGTTCAAGAAAAACACTAATTAATAGTGTTCTATTTTCTTGAACCGAATCCTCCAAGATCCGTTTTCTTCTAGCAAAGAAAACGTGCGTCTCTTCCAGTGTGGTGTGGATTACCTCTAGAGAGTTCGTACGTTTTGAACTTGGTGAGCATTTCTGGAGAGGAACAACGCTAGTAGCCGTGCAAGTGTTTAAACTACAAAGGTAATTTTGATTTTATGCTATTGTAGTTTATCTTCAATCTCTATGCCCTATGTACAATATATGCTTTTAATATTGTTACATCCTACATCGAACACCCGGTTAAGCACCTAAGGGTACATCCCTTGGGATTTTGTGATAAGTGTTTTATTCATGCGATTAATTCCGTTCTTCACACTTCCGCTCGCGCTCCCGGGCTGATCCGCTTGTCCTTCAATTGAAACGGGCTTAGCAACTTTTTTTTTTTTTTTACTAAGTAAGGGGCAAAAGCTCACTGAATGAACCTGGACTGGCATTTTGAATGATAATGGAATGGTACACCGTCCATCGTAATAGATGGCGTTACTAATATTTAGGAACGGTTATTCAGTGATTGTTCCTATTTTGGAACTGCTTCGACGCACAAGCTGAAAACGTATCCTAATTATGTTGTCTATGTGAATATATAATTTGTGTATTTGGAACACTCAGTTAATATTTGGAACGGCCACATGTTATATTATTGACATATTTTGGGACGGTCGTTACAACTCTATTTGAATCAAAGTTAATGTATGAAAGATACATTTTTCACAGATTCTGGATTACACACTGGAATGGTTTCTTTTAAATCTGTGTGATAGATATTGGAACGGTATATGGAACTCTGCTCGAACCTAACTTTGTAATGAAGGTAGGAACGGTGCTGATCTTTATTTGGAATACACTATTGGTGTGGGTTTAGGATGAGTATTTCGAGTGGCAACGGTGATATATAGTCATTAACTTTAGGCTAAAATTAGGAATGGTTCGTCCCTTATTTGGAATGGTGTTGATGAACGATATTAGGAACGACGGTCTTGTTTGTGGGATCCATGATTGAAACGGTTCACTCGATATTTTATCATTCCCTAACCGCACAAAAGACCGTTCCTAAATTATTTATTAATTAATTTTTTTTAATTATATAGTAATTATTATTTATATAAATAAAATAAAATTATTAAAATGAAATATTGAATGATGTTATGCAATACCAAAATATGCATAATTACGAAAAAAATATATTAATGAAAATATTATCCAATTTAATTACAAATATTATTAAAAAAAAATCCTAAATCTACGCCCCTTTCCCCTCATCGTGGTCCATGTTGGCATTGAAGGAAAGCGGATCGGCTTAGAAACGCGGCGGAAGCGCGGTGGACGTAGAAACGTGCAAAATAAAAGAATTCAAATCCCGTTCAAGGGGTGTACCCTTGAACGTTCTCGGGCTATCAGTGTATAAACGTAGAATTTAAACATATAAAACAAACAAGCATTCGTGGCTATAGAATAAAATAGAAACCAAGAGCAAAAATGTAAATCGGAATACCTTTTTCGATTTTGTATTTCAATAGGCTACACGCGTTGATTCCTTCTGACGTTGATCCACGTGAGGTCCCAACATAGAGACCCTCTAAAGTCATCCACACCACACCGGGAGAGATCTCGATTTTCTTGCTAGAGAAAAATGGATCTAGAGGATGAGATCGAAGAAGGGATTACACTATCAAATTAGTGTTCCTTCTTGATCTTACTTTGTTCTTCAATTGATCCTAGATCAATGAAGCAACAAAGAGGATTTAGAGAGTGGAGAGATAGGAGCCGAAAATGGCTTGAGAGAGTGTGCAGAGAGCGTTCTTTTTTTCTAGAAAAAGATGAATAAGGAAATTCTTCTTTGATGATAGTACATACACACACACACACACACACACACACACATATATATATATATACTTTATTAATGTGATTATTGGAATGTGTCTAGGTTCATCCAAGGATGTCTAGATACATTCCAATCAATCCCCATTAATCATCAATCAAGCCTACCATTTCATAAGGTATGATTTAATCATACAAAGTGAAAGAGACTTGATTGGAATTGATTTGTCTCTTTCCAAAAGAGACGAGTCAACTTGGCATCAAAGGCCTTCATGGTCAATTTTAGTACTTCCAAAAGAAGTAATTTTCGGTCATCCCCTTTTAGAAGAAGTCCAACTTCTTCTAATTCCAAAATTGCAACTGACACCTCTCTTGGACCAAGATTTAATGGACCGAATTTTATTGATAATCCAATTACAATAAGCCCAGAATTAAATCCTATTTAATTATGGTCCAATTAAATAATTCCCATTGATCTTTCCAATTAAAAGATCCAAGCTTCGATTCTCTACTTAATTGATAAATCCCATTTACCGATAAAACGAGGGCCCTATACAATATTGGTCCGTCTATCCAATGGACAATCCCATAAGTAATCCAATTAGTTATCATTCTCTGAAAATTATTCAAAGTCAATTGCTTCACCTCCTCGGTGATTTGTGTGTGACCCTTTAGGTTCACCCTTAGCTAGACATGGGCTCGTGCCCAACAGGAGCACGTCACCATGAGTAGCCGTCTAGAAACGGTCCATGGCACTAGAGACTAGGTGAATGTTGGCGTGAACATTTAGGCGACAATTCCGTACGGGTATGGTCCTAATGTCGACTGTCTCCCGGCCTTAGTCTAGGGTATGGAATTGGGCGTCGGTTCCCATCCTTGACTAGGCGTCTATGCTTAATACTCGAGATGCATTTACCCTATCGATCCACGTAGGAAACCCTTTCCTACTCAATCAATTGCTATGGCCATAGACTTTTAGAGTCTAAACCATCTCAGAGCGCATAGGAGATATCACTGTGATATACTAACGGGGACAAATTCTATCTTGGAATCCACCATCCTCGCTGCATATTCCAACTGCACTGGATAAGACTTATAATGACCATCTTACAGAATGATCACCTCTCACCAGATCCAAGATATAGTCTTCGTATGTACGTGACTGCCATGATTCCTCAAGTCCGAGGACTAATCCCGTACTATCGAAATCGAAATTCCAGTCATATAGACCAAGCCTCCAAGGCTTCTATACGACGATTCCGCGAGTCAGTTCAGTCAGTTGACCACCTTGTCAACTAACCCACTAAATTTGCATAGACGATCTTCGTTTGTCGTCGATGAAACTCGGCACTCACCCAGGAAATGAAATACTAAGTGCAAGTCTTAATAGGACACTCGATGCCCAGTCTCAAGGTCCTCGACTTAGAACGTTTCAGACCAACCCTTAGAAGTTGGTTTCATAGCCGCCATCTGATGCGCAACCCAACTACATGTTTTATCAAATTGGTCTGTGGGCATTTGTCGTGACGTTGAAATGCCGTTTAACATTAGTAGTAAGCACAAAAAACACAATGCCAGTGATGAATACTTACTTTTATTCATCAGGATAATATTGTATTAATAAAGATTGACGAATAGTTCCTAAAACCGCCAATCCAATTGGCTTTCTGGTCACCTATTCTAACAATCTCCCATTTGACCTCAAATCCAATTACCCATGTCTCTCAGAATCTTCTGAGAATGAGTAATCTACGATGCTGGCTAAGTCTCGCAGGTCTAGTATATTTTTCTGCCGAGGTAATACGGTCCAACCGTATCTCTCGCCTCTTCCTACCATCGCTACCTATAGATGGTGGTTGTCTAAGAATTTTTCATGGATCTTGTGATGAGATCTCGGGCCCAAAAGGCTCTAGCCATAACCTAGTTGTCAACCTCCAAGGCAACTACTGGCTCAACCGTGATAGGCACTACATCCATCCAATGGGTGCTATTTTTATCCAAACTACTTTTCAGAAATTGTAACATCCACAAATTTGTATACATAATTATGGAATTAATTGATAATTATTTAAGAAATTCAGTTAATTAGTTAATAAATTATACATTAAATTTTGATCATATTAAGACATGAACGAAGTGAATTGGAGCTTTATAAATATTTGGGAGCAAATTATATTAATAAAGAAAATTAGAAGCAACGTAAGGGGTATTTTGAAAAAGATTAATAAAAAATTAAAAAAATAAAAAAGCTAAGAATAACGATGGGTGCGACTGCACCCATCTTATTTAATTCACACACACACACTCTTAACCCACAAAAACACACACACACACACACGAAAAAAACACACACACACACACACATTGAAACAAATTAGGCGACAGAGAGGTACGTTTTAATTTTGAAAATTATTGTTAATTTATATAATAATATTATTTAATTAGTGTATTTATTAAATATAATTTGTACTATCTGATTTACTATTTAACTGAAAAATTTAATGAAATTGAGCATTTTTACAAATTAATGTTCGGATATATGTTTAATTGGACTGGAATATTATAGCCAATACCTTAAAATTATATAACCTATTAGAGTTAGTAGTTGTTATAATGGATTATTCAAATTAATCGGGTTTTATTAACCAAATACATAATTGTGTGTAAGTATTTAAATAATTATTATTATAGTGAAGAATTGGCAAAATTAATAGGAATAGTAGAAAATTATGTTCGAAAAATATTAAGAAATTATATTTGAGAAATATTATATTTATTAAAAAAAATATGGTATATTTGTAGTAATTTCTTTTGGTGATGTTATTGAGAATTATAGTTATAAAAATATAAGGGGTTTGATAAAAATCAATTCTTATGAGTTCATAGAAAAATTAGATATATACCGGGGAAGCTTATAATGTCTAATTGTTTAGACGAGGAGTGAACGAAGGGTTGAATTTCAATATAAATGAAATATCAAAAGATTGGTATAAAATATATGTCTTATTTAGTAATTTCATTTGGAAATTTATGATATATTGATTATGCCTATTATAACCTATTATAGGACACGGGATAAAGTAAAAGATTAATCAACTCATTCTACTAGCATAATCATTTTGAGATCGAGGTAAGTATAGTTAATTGGATCTATATAAGTATATATAATTATACTTGTTAGTCTTAAACCTGACTGGTATTTGTAAATGTTTATTTGGAGTACATGGTTATTCTGTGAAGTTGTCGTTATGTGTTTATTTGCAATTATTTATGTGTTATAAAGTTTGAGAAATGATTTTTTTATATTATATTCTATTGTTGCATGATGTTGAACGAGGAAGTCATTTATGAGTATATCGTTGAATTGAGATAAAGGTATAAACTTACCTAGTTGGGGATCATAGTCAATGGTTTATGATGATGTGGTTGATGACGATGTGTTTTGAAAAAAAAAAATGAAATATAAGCTTGGTACCATGGCACGTAGGGTACCGGGTTATTCCGGGTAGCGGGGAATATCCTGTGCTGATAGCTACACTGGGGTGGAGTGGGGATGCCATGTTCGTTGTGATGTTCTGTGTTGATATTGCTACACACTCAAATAGTGTGGGGATATCACATTCGACGGGTATCCTGTGCTGTATATGATATGATATGGATTGAGATGATGATAGCCGGCAGAACCATTGACTGATGTACTCCAATTAGAGTAAGCAGGGCCCGAAGAGTATAAATTATGATTCTAGATATTGTGTAGTGGATTAATGCATGATTGTGGTATTAATTTCTTTGTGGCTTTATTGTGATTATATTGAATATTCATGGATTTGTGGCATGGCGTGTGTGTATTTGTTTATATAGGCTGATTAGCTATACTTATTAAGTAGGCAGCTCATTTCTTGCCAAATATTTTTCAGGAGATAGATCACGGTGACTAGGCGAATTGGATCATAAGTCTTGCTGTCAGTCTTATTAGGTGGGTCAGTAGTGATATCTTGGGTTGAGATCTTTAGCTACATAACTACAGAAATATTAGATTTTTATTTGAATTTGTATTTTATGAATTATTGCTTTTAATATACATTTCTTGAAAATGGGTTTAATCATGGAGGATGTATTATAATTAGTGATATTAAAGTGTAATGTTGTAGGGGGTGCTATATTAGGTGGTATCAGAGCAGGGATTAGATTCTATGGGAATAATTTGTGAAGAATATTATCATTGAATACTTAAAACATATATAATGAACCTAAGAGTAAATGTGAGTTTCATATAGGATGGAATGTCCGTTGAACACACTGCTGACCCGAATGAGCCATTAGACTTTGTATTTAGTGATATGGAACCACTAAAGTCCGACATATGTTTAGATGTGCTCTTGGTGGGATTATGCTAGTTAATACTTAGTAAGACTTGGTCTAGTGGTAGTGAATGGTGTTATACTACGTGCAATTTAGTTGTGATAAACCTTAGAGTGTTTTGACGTTATTTTGGGAATGAAATGATTATCTCGTATACAAGCTATTGTTGACTGTTAAACAATGAAAGAGGGAGTAGACGTCAATAGACAAATGAGTAAGATAATTATGGGATAAGGTAAAGTCATACCCAAATGTTTAATTTGATGTGACTACCTTAAAAATTTAGTTAAAGAATGATGTGAGGAATATTTAGCTAATATACATGATATTACGATAATTAGTCTTGGGGTATTAAATGTCCCTATAATTAGAGAATTCCTTGATGTTTGTCTTTAGAGAAAGTACCTGGTTACACCTCATCGGAAAGTAGATTATGAAATAGAGATTATATATTGGGGCATCACCTATTTTGATTGCATCATGTAGAATAGCTCTAGCAGAATTATAGGAGCTTAAGAAGCAAATAGAAGAATTATTAGGGATGAAATCATTAGATCGACTACTTTACTATGGGGAGTACTAGTATTGTTTGTGACGAATGATGATGACAGTATAAGATAGTGTACTGATTATAGCCAATTGACTTGGGTTAACCGTGACGACTAAATACTCAATACTAAGAATTTATGATTTGTTAAGCCAGATGAAAAGAGCTACCATATTTTCTAAGGTTGATCTGAGGCCTAATTATTTGAAATTGATGATAGCGTAGAAGGATATACCTAAAATAGCCTTTCACACTCATTATGGTCATTGTGAGGTTTTAGTAATGACTTTCAGGTTAACGAAGGCACTGATGATGTTTATGACATTGATGAATCGAACATTAATGTAAATAGAGCTTGGGTCAATTTGTGGTAGTATTTTAGATGATATCTTTGAGTATTCGAGAAACAGAGGAAATTATGAACGACAGACGAAATAAGTGATTTAGATCTTGAAAGCGAAAGAGTGGTACGCTAAGTTAAATAGGTGTAACTTTTGGGTGAATTAGGTAGTTATTCTAGGATATGCGATATTTGGAGATGGTGTTACGTCTAATCCTGCTAAACGTAAAAGCTATTAGGGAATGGAGAATACATAAATACGGGATTGAAGTTCAAAGTTTCTTAGGATTAGCCGCGGGTATTATAGGATATTTGTTAAGAGTTTTCCATAATTGTTGATCTTTGATAAAGTTATAAAGGAAATAGAAAATTTTTCTTGCTAGACTAAGTAATGTCAACAAAGTTTTAATGAATTAACGAAGAGGTTGACGTTAGCTCTGATTTTAGTTTCAATTCTCTTTTTAGTGGTGGATACATAGGGTATGCAGATGCCTTCAAATGAGGCTTAGGGTGTGCACTAATTCAAAATAGGAAGGTGATTTCGTATGCATCTCGTCACTTAAGGAACCACTAGTTAAATTACATAAGCTTGATTGGAGCTAACAATAATTATACATGCATTGAAGACTAGGAGACACTATTTGTTTGCGAAAAGATTTTGGATTTTCACTGATTATAACAGTCAAGGTATGTTTAGATAGAGACAGAGTTGAACTTGAGACATAGGAGGTGGATAAAATTGTTAAAGGATAATAATTGTAATATCAATTATAATTTTGGGACAGGTGAGTATAGTAGCAAATGTATTGAGTAAGAAAAGTAAATTGGAAAGTGATAATGTGACGTTGCTATTAGAAATGAGACAAATGAATGTGAAGTTAGATGTTAATCATGTAGTGGATTTGTTAGCTACTTTGCAATTTAAGCCAACTACCGTCTTAGCGGTATTAGCATAAGATCTCTGGACCTAAGGTGTAAGTTAACAACTGAATCAGAGTAGAGTTTTAGAAACTTCAGTTATTTTGGGATTTTTGGGTCTATTCGACGCTTAAATGTGATGAACCACTGCTAGGCGATCAATCAATACATGATTTACTGTAATTGGAGTACTAATCTAAGAAATTATGTCCATGGTCTTGTTGTGGTAGCTTTCTTTAGGTTGTGATACTATTAAAAGTTTGACTTGTTATTGGTTTTCAATTTGATAAGGAATCTTGGAGACATACTATATTTGATGTTTGGAAAGAAACTTATATAATAAGCATGACATTGATTGTCTGGCAAAGTTTAGTTATTCGTAACCATCAATAGTTATAGTCAATTTGTAATAGGTGTCTTGGGAACTACTAACTAGATTTTACATAATTAATATTAATAGGATGCTTTAAGAAATGGTTTGAATTTCTGTAGCATTTATTAGATAGATGAGATGACATTGTTGGTGCTCGATAAGTTTTTGTAATGCCAATATATATAAGAGATATTTAGGTTTAAGGATGATAATTTTGGTGAAATTATATTGATGTGATATTAGAAAAACAAATATTGAGATTAAAGCTAACTAATGTAGTCGTTGTTCATGGATAAGTCTTGGTATATAAGAAAAGAAATAATAAAATGGATTGGTTTAATTTATCATTATTATCATACTTTGGGACTAGATATGTACACATGCATAATGTGTCGTGCTTGTTACTTTTATATATTGGGAGGAATATCTCTAAGCTTGATAGTTAGTAGAAATGATTAGTGACAGAACTATTATGATTTAATTGGATCCTTCCTTATTACAAATGCTAGAGAAAATAGACCAGGGTAAGAAGCCAAAATTTTCAATACGGGCTGTTGAAGTGATTTTAGAGAATGGAGGCGAGTTTCTGCATTTGAGATAGATGGGTTACACGAGGAGATCATGTGGAAGTCTACAATATACCATATGTAATGCATCCTAGTACTATAATATATATATATATATATATATATACATTGAAATATAAGACCTTATTACTGGTAGCAAACGAGGAAAAAAAGAAAGAGAGATGTGGTAGAATTTGCGACTAAGCGCTTAACTTGCCATCAGTGTAGAGGCATACTGGAATAGAAGAGTGGTTTGAAAGCGTAAGTTATTTTGGGACTTTTTGGGTTTTCAGTACTAAACTAAATTGTTCTAAATTACTGTTGGGCGGCCAACCAGTATGCGAGTTATTACAATTGAAGTACTAACCTAGGAATTTTGTCCTTGACCATGTCGGGATAGGTCCCTTATGGTGTCGTGACAATGCTAAAAGTTTGGGTTGAATATGATTGAAAATATAATAAAAATTCTTGGGAGACATAGTGTGTTTGATACGTGAAAATGAACTCATGTGACAGATAGGGTATCGACGGTTATGACTAAAAACATCAAGCATTAGTAGATAAGTTTCGACCTTTATCTAAACCTGAATAAAAATAGGGGAAAGATCATTATGGATTTTGTCATTAGGTTGTAACGTACATTCAAGAAACATGATGCCATTTCAATAATTGTGGATAGATCGAGTAGATCAACTCATTTCTTACTTATACAACAAGGTGATTTTATGAATAAATTGGCAGAGGGGTATGTATGTTGATTAAGTTTTAAGATTGTATGGTGTGTTTATTTTTATTTTGTCTCATAGAGATCCCATATTTACTTTATAGTTTTGGTAAAGTTTATGAAGTTCATTAGATATAAAAAATTATATTTTAGTATAGCACGTCACCTCAAACAGATGGGCAATTAAAAAAAATAATTCAGACATTGAAAGAAATGATGAGAACTTGTACAATAGAGTTTGGGAGTAATTAGGATGATCATCTACCATGGAGGAAATTTTCATATAATAATAGTTTTCAATTCTAACATCTGTAAGGCTCCATATGAAGCTTTTCATGAGATGCCAATGTCTAGAGTGTTGGGATGTTGAAAGATTACGAAAACTTGAAGGTCCTGAATTGATGCAAGAAACGATAAACTAGATATAAATAGTTGACAAGTATTTGAGAATAGTATAAGATCGACAGATGGGTTTACTTTGATAAACACCAAAGAGGGATGAAATATGAGATAGGTGAAAAAGTTTTATTTGAAGTATCTCCATGAAAAGGAATCCTGAGATTGGGCAAGTAAGAAGAGTTGAGTCCGATGTATGCTCGCATGTACAGAATTATGAAAGGAATTGAACCACCAACGAATTAATTAATATTACCAGTAGAATTGTCTGAGACATGTGACGTATTTCATGTTTTAATGCTACGCCTATACTGATCCGATTCTAGCCATGTTATACATGAATAGAACTTTCCAAGAAATTGACACATGTAGAAGAGCCAATAGAGATCTTGGATAGGAGCGTAAAAAATTGAGAATAAAGAGATATAAATGGTGAGAGTGAAGGGGAGTCACCGCACTCCAAAGGAACTCACTTGAGAGGTTGAGGAAAAACTAAAAATAAAAGAGAAGTACTATATTTGTTCCTCGAATGTGTAAGCTAATCAAATTTCGAAATTTTTGTTAGGAGGGAAAGAATTGTAACATCCACAAATTTGTATACATAATTATGGAATTAATTGATAATTATCTAAGAAATTCAGTCAATTAGTAAATAAATTATAGATTAAATTTTGATCATATTAAGACTTGAACGAAGTGAATTGGAGCTTTATAAAATATTTGGGAGCAAATTATATTAATAAAGAAAATTAGAAGGGACGTAAGGGGTATTTTGAAAAAAATTAATAAAAAATAAAAAATAAAAAAGAAAAAGCTAAGGATAACGATGGGTGTGGCTGCACCCATCTTATTTAATTAACACACACACTCTTAACCCACAAAAACTCACACACACACACGAAAACACACACACACACACATTGAAACAAATTCGGCGACAGAGAGGTACGCTTTAATTTTGAAAATTATTATTAATTTATAAAATAATATTATTTAATTAGTGTATTTATTAAATGTGATTTGTACTATCTGATTTACTATTTAACCAAAAAAAATTAATGAAATTGAGCATTTATACAAATGTTCGGGTATATGTTTAATTGGATTGGAATATTATAGCCAATAACTTAAAATTATATAACCTATTAGAGTTAGTAGTTGTTGTAATAGATTATTCAAATTAATCGGGTTTATTAACCAAATACATAATTGTGTGTAAGTATTTAACTAATTATTACTATAGTGAAGAATTGGCAAAAAATAATAGGAATAGTAGAAAATTATGTTCGAGAAATATTAAGAAATTATATTTGAGAAATATTATATTTATTAAAAAGAAATATGGGATATTTTGTAGTAATTTGTTTTGGTGATGTTATTGAGAATTATAATTATAAAAATATAAGGGGTTTGATAAAATCAATTCTTATGAGTTCATAGAAAAATTAGATATTTATCGGGGAAGCTTATAATGTCTAATTGTTTAGACGAGGAGTGAACGAAGGGTTGAATTTCAATATAAATGAAATATCAAAAGATTGGTATAAAATATAGGTATTATTTAGTAATTTCATTTGGAAAGTTATGATATATTGATTATGCCTATTATAACCTATTATAGGACACGGGGATAAAGTAAAAGATTAATCAACTCAGTCTACTAGCATAATCATTTTGAGATCGAGGTAAGTATAGTTAATTGAATCTATATAAGTATATATAATTATAGTTGTTAGTCATAAACTTGGCTGGTATTTGTAAATGTTTATTTGGAGTACATGGTTATTCTGTGAAGTTGTCGTTATGTGTTTATTTGCAATTATGTATGTATTATAAAGTTTGACAAATTATTTTCTTATATTATATTCTATTGTTGCATGATGTTGAACGAGGAAGTCATTTATGAGTATATCGTTGAATTGAGATAAAGGTACGACTTACCTAGTTGGAGAACATAGTCAATGGTTTATGATGATGTGGTTGATGACGATGTGTGATGAAAAAACAAAATGAATATAAGCTAGGTACCATGGTGCGTAGGGTACCGGGTTATTCCGGGTAGCGGGGAATATCCAGTGCTGATAGCTACACACTGGGATGGTGTGGGGATGCCATGTTCGTAGTGATGTTCTATGTTGATATTGCTACACATTCAGATAGTGTGGGGATATCACATTCGACGGGTATCGTGTGCTATATATGATATGATATGGATTGAGATGATGATAGCTGGCAGAACCATTGACTGATGTACTCCAATTATAGTAAGCAGTGCTCGAAGTGTATAAATTACGATTCTAGATATTGTGTAGTGGATTAATGCATGATTGTGGTATTAATTTCTTTGTGGCTTTGTTGTGATTATATTGAATATTCATGGATTTGTGGCATGGCGTGTGTGTATGCGTTTATATAGGCTGATTAGCTATATTTATTAAGTAGGCAGCTCATTCATTGCCAAATATTTTTCAGGAGATAGATCACGGTGACTAGGCGAATTGGATCATAAGCCTTGCTGTCAGTCTTATTAGGTGGGTCAGCAGTGATATCTCGAGTTGAGATCTTCAGCTACATAACTACAAAAATATTAGATTTTTATTTGAATTTGTATTTCATGAATTATTGCTTTTAATATACATTTCTTGAAAATGGGTTTAATTATGGAGGATGTATTATAATTAGTGATATTAAAGTGTAATGTTGTAGGGGTGCTACAGAAACAACTTCCAAAGTCATCATATTCTGACTTTCATGGTGAAATGTCTCCTGCTTGGAACCTTCCCAAGCTACCACATTCACCATTAAGTCCGAACATACATAGGTATTGAGACTAAATATTATTCACATGATTCTAGAAGCTAGTATCTGAAAGAATAGTGTGTGGATCATCCCGGGAGGAGCGCGAATGCAGTAGCGCGATATAAAATAAAAAATATGAAATTAAACATGCTTGAACAGAAACGTAAATACACGTTCAAGGGGTGTTCCCTTGAACCTCCTGGGTGTTTGGTGCATCTCATGATTAAACTAAACATGCAATTATCATGGTGGCCATAGAGTGGAAATGAAAAACACAACTAAAGAACCTACCCGGTTGTAGTTTAGTCATCGTATCGCTACACGCGTTGTTCCATGTTTTGCCACCAAGATCCCAACGATAGGAATCCTCTAAATTGTTCATGCAACCCTATCAGTTCTTGATCCCCGTGCTAGCAAGAAATCAAGTGTGTTTTTAGGGAGGACGAATCGACCAAGAGTTATTAATTAACGTGATCAATCTGTCTAAAGTTCACTTGTATGAAACAAGGAACTAGGATTTTTTTTGGAGGAAAAAGGGAAGGGGATGAGAGAGAGATAGATAGAGAGAGAGAGAGAGAGAGAGAGAGAGAGAGGCGGCCGGTGGTGTGTGTGTGTGTGTGTTCTCACAAGTTGATCAATCTCTTATGTGCATGCCGCTAGGTTCACCCTCAGCTAGACTTGGCCAAATCTCCAATCATCTCATGAAGGGAATTCGTCCGTCACCCATGGGTGGCCGTCTAGGAACGATCCATGGCACTAGAGACTAGTCAAATATTTATGGCGTGAACATTTAGGCTCTCCAATACGTTTATCCTTCCATATACTATATCTCACAGCTACAGTCTAGGGTATAGATCTTTAGGATGTTAGTACCCATTCATGACTTAAGCCTTGCCTTGTTCACACTAAACGTCATAGGGATCCCATTCCATTGTTCAGTCACTGTGGCCAACGATTTATTGGGGACGAGTCTTAGAGTAAAGTAAGACACTACTGTCAACTCTTTTGACAGAAGATAGATGCTCTCTTAGGACCTACTGTCCATACTTCACATATTGACTGCACTAGATAGGGCTTATGACTACCGAGTCACTTGACTTGGTAGCCTCTTGCAAAACTTAAGATGTAGGCACGGTGTGTAGGTGATCAGTAGTCCCTCAAGTCTGAGGATCAAATCTGTACTGTTGGAACCAGGAATACAAGTCATACCGACCGACCCTACTCAAGGTCTTCCATATGACAGTTCCCACGAGTCACCTCAGTCAGCTGGCACCTAGCTGGCTGACCCACTAACATTGCATGGACGACCCTCGTCACTTGTCGATGAAACATGACTACAATTGCTTAGTGCAAGTCTCAAACGGATTCTCGATACCCTATCTCGAGATTCCTTCACTTGGAGTATTTCAGACCGATCCACAGAAACTGAAGTCATGAACTGTCATCCAATGCACAGTTCAAGTTTCTTGGATTGTCGTTTCGGTCTGTGGGCTTTGCTTGTGCAGTAAACAGTTATACAAAGCAGTAAGTGAATACAAATAAAGTATTAAGCCAAATGAATATCACTTTCTTATTCATGATACTTATTAAAACACCAAAACTGTTCAGACATAGGTTACATAAGCCCAATCAGATTGGCTTCACGGTCACCTATTCTAACAATCTCCCGCTGGACCTAAAGCCAATCGCCAATATGCTTAATCCCCATCTTCTCAAGATACTGCGTATGAGCAATTTGTGACATTGGCTTTGTCAATGGATCTGCTGTGTTGTGTGCTGAGCTGACTCAGTCCATCTGAACGTCACCTCTTCCTACCATTTCCCTCAAAAGGTGGTAGCATTTAAGAATGTGCTTGGATCGGTGATGGGATCTCGGTTCCTTTGCTTGCGATATTGCTCCGTTGTTATCACAGAAGATAACCACAAGCTTGACAATGCTAGGCACCACACCCAACTCTTGGATGTAGTTTCTCATCCAAACCGCTTCTTTGGCAGCTTCTGAAGCTGCTATGTAGTCGGCTTCAGTGGTGGAATTAGCTGTGGTTTCTTGTTTGGAACTTTTCCATGCTACCACACCACCATCAGTTTGAACTGATAGCCCTACTGAGACTTGGCATCATCGTTGTCCGTCTGGAAGCTAGCGTCGCTAAAACCTTCCAGAATCAATTCTCCATTGCCATAGACCAAGAACATATCCTTAGTCCTTCTTAGGTACTTAAGGATGCTCTTGACTGCACTCCAATGCGTCTTGCCTGCACAGGACTGATATCGACTAGTTACACTCAAGGCGTAAGCGATGTCAGGCCTAGTGCAGTGGACATCGTATTGGATGCTGCCCACGGCAGAAGCATAGGGGATGCCTTTCATCCTTTCAAGCTCCTCATTGGTCGTGGGAGGCTGTTTCTAGGATAACTTGATCCCATGCCTCATGGGAAGGAAACCTCGTTTGGAGTTATCCATGTTAAATCTTTTCAGGATTTTGTCCATATACTAGTTATGGGTTAGTCCTAACATTCTCTTAGATCTGTCCTTGACGATCTGGATGCCTAGAATGTAGGAGGTTTCACCAAATCCTTCATGGAAAAATGTGTGGATAACCATGCTTTTGTGTCACTTAACATTCTAGAACGTCATTCCTAATGAGCAAAATGCTGTCCACATAAAGCACTAGGAACACTATAGAGCTCCCCCTAACCTTCTTGTACACACAAAGGTCATATTCATTTTTGATAAAATCATATCCTTGTATCACTTCATCAAAGCGAATGTTCCAACTACGGGATGCTTGTTTGAGGCCATAGATGGACTTTTTGAGATGACAGACTTTCTGCTCTTCTCCAACAACAATGAATCCCTCCGGCTGATCCATATAGATCTCTTCCTCAACGAAACCGTTGAGAAACGCCATTTTAACGTCCATATGCCATATTTCATAGTCATACCATGCAGCTATGGCAAGCATGATCAGAATGGACTTAGCCATGGCAACTGGCGAGTAGGTATCCTCAAAGTCGACCCTGGGTCGTGGAGTTCCACTAGCCTAGCGTTGAAGGTGGTAACTTCTCCATCAACACCAAGTTTATGCTTATAGACCTATTTACAACCAACTGATTTAACGCCTTTGGGTGGGTCTACAAGTGTCCACACTTGGTTTGTACTCATGGAGTCCATTTCGGCTTTCATGGCCTCAAGCCACTTTCCCGAGTCGATGTCAGACATCGCGCCCTCGTATATCTTAGGATCCTTATCCAATTGACCGGTCATGACTAGGAAGCCATACCTCACGGGAGGGCGAGGCACTCTAGCTGACCTACGGAGGACTGGAACCTCAGTGGTGACTCCGGGCGCAGACATGACAGGAGCTAGCGGTTCAGGTATCGTGGTTGGCTCCTCATGAGGTTGTTTGACATGCCGGGCATGTTGATCCTCGCGAGGTGGCTCGCCCCATTAGGTACTTATCCTAAAACCTCTATGTAAGGTATCCACAGCTTCTGGCATTGATGATTGATCTGTCTCACTTGATTCCTCAAGGAGCAGTTCATCACGTTGGATACCCATTGGAAAATCTTTCTCCAAGAACTTTGCATTCCTCGAAACAAAGACCTTTTGTTCTAAGGGGTCATAGAAGTAATAACCTGTAGTTTCTTTAGGATATCCAATGAACCTGCACATGCTAGACCTTGATTCTAACTTGTCTCCCACTAACCTCTTGACGTATGCAGGGCTACTCCACACTCTCAAGTATTTATAGGAAATAGGCTTGTCGTGCCATATCTCATATGGGTTTTGGATCACGGCACTGGTCGGCGCTAAATTTAACAACTTGGTTGTTGTTTCCAGTGCGTAGCCCCAAAAAGATAAGGGCAGTTCGGTAAAACTCATCATGGATCGGACCATGTCTAACATGGTTCGATTCCTCCTTTCAGAGACGCCATTTAACTATGGTGTCTCGAGGGGTGTCCATTCAAAGACTATACTGATTTCTTTTAGATAATCAAGAAACTCGCTACTAAAGGTACCCGCCGCCTTGGTCTGACCGTAGGACTTTAATTTTGCACTAGGTTTGGTTCTCAACTTCAAGTCTAAAGTCTTTAAACCTCTCAAGAGCTTCTGACTTGTACCTCATTAGGTAGACATAACCGTACCGTGAGTGATCATCGGTGAAGGTTATGAAGTAGGAGAACGCACCTCTGGCTTGCGTCCTTAGTGGTCCACACACGTCTGTATGGACCAAGTCCAACAGACCTGTGGCAAGCCTGCTTTGTCCTATAAAGGTCCTCTTGGTCATTTTCCCTTTAAGGCAGGATTCACAAGTTGGTGGATCGCTCAAGTCCCCAACCTCTAGGTGCTTTGAGTCTACCAACCTCTTCATCCTTTCTTGAGAGATGTGACCTAGCCTTGCATGCCACAGTTGTGTGTCCCCGTGATTATCTATTTTGCGTTTGTGTTGAGCATTCATAATGAAATTTGATTGTTGCAGGATATAGAGTCCGTTATTAAGTGTACCAAGCAGATGAGCAAATCCACCCTTCATCAAATAAAAGCAATTTTTATTGATCGAAAATTCATAACCACTATTGTCTAACAATGGAATGAAAATGATATTTTGATAATGCTAGGTACATAATAAACTTCCTCTAAATCTATCCTAATACGATCACCAACTATTAAGGTGGCGGTTCCTATTGCTTCTGCAACAACGGCCTTGCCATGTCCAAGCTTTAGGACTATATCGCTGCTACTCAGTTTCTGTTTCCTTTCAGCACCTATAAGTCGTTGCAAATGTGAGCTCCACAGCCGGTATCTAATACCCAAGAGGCAGAGTTAGTGACCATATTAACTTCAATTAAAAACGTACTTTGCTTGGAAAGGAGTTTGGGCCAATCCCTCTTCCAATGCCCTTTCTCATGGCAATTAATACATATGTCATTTGCCCTCGACTGTTGCTTCGAGTCAACCTTCCTTTTCCCTTTGCCTTTCCCCACTTTGGCAACGGGAACGCTCCTAGCGTTGCCAGCGGTTGTGATGGCCTTTCGATTTCCCTTCTTCTTTTTCCAACGTCCGGAACCCTTGTCTTTCGTCTTGGAAGTCGAAGCCTCTCTAAACAATACCGATGGTGCAGAATTTTTGGTCATTGCCACGTATTGCACCAACATGTAGATCAACTCATGGATGCCCTTCTCAAGAGCATTCATGTTGTAGTTGACAATGAATTGGTCGAAGGAGGGTGGGAGCGACTGAAGGATCACATCAATGTATGTCTCGTTATCAAGCCTTGCTTTGAGGTCTTCGAGCTTGTCCACTAAGGTAAGCATCTTGACCCCATGCTCATGTAAAGAGGGTCCCTCGGTCATCTTAGTTCCAAAGAAGGCCTTCGTTGCGACATACCTAGTATGCCGGTCCGGTATTGCATAGCAATCCTTCAGGCGAGCCATTATGAAAGGAACGTCATCTAGCCTCTCATACTGCTTTTGTATCTCAATAGTCATAGATGCCAGTATGATGCTATGGACTTTCCAGTTATGCTAATGCCAAGTCTCGAACGTCTCACGTTCTTCAGGCGTGGATCCTTCCAGCAAAGTCCCAGGAAACGGCTTGTCCATGACATAGCCTTGATTCTCATAATTGAGGACTATCCTCAGATTGCGCAACTAGTCGTTGTAATTTGTTCCATTAAATTTGTTTGTCTCAAATACGGTTGATAACGGGTTCTTAGACATGATTTTAAATCTACATTTAAAAAATGGAATATAATCAGCAGAATTAAAATGGTTTTTTAATAATAATTAAAGACTTCGACTTCAGTCATTTAATGCTCCCACTACTTCTATGAAAACACGACACTCTCAAACATTATTTTCAGGAAACCCTTTCCTAGTGGGCTTGGGATCCACAACGATATTTTTCATGCTCCGCTTTTACGATTCGCATGAAAAACAACTTGTGGGAGGTATTGCATACCATTGTCATCTAACGAGATTCCCAAGATGTCTTGCCTCACCTTTTTACGTGATCTTGAGGACTCGAAGCGAATCACGTTATTCAGGCGTTAGACCCGATCCAATCAACCGAATCATAGCACTCACTACTATCCCCACGACTCGTGAGACAGGCAACAGGAGTGTATTTACTTCGTTCACAATAAAGTGCAGCTTATTTTCAAGACAAGAGACGTGCCACGACTCGTGAGACCGCGTAATTGACTGAAACTAGCTTCCTCACTTTGTCATGGATGGAAGGCTTGGACGAACTACCAGAGTTCAAGTCCATTTATTAAGGGACTAATATTTTAACTTGGTCCAACCAAGTGAGAGGTTAAAGACCGAGATCTGATTACAGCACATACATACATACATTATGCATAGAACGATTTGCATGATATAGCAGTAATATGATAAATAAACCATTCATCCATCATATAAGCCACATGCAAAATAAAATCCTAGCACGCCCCTGTTGGATGATCACAAGCCCGAATCCTATGCGACCCACTGAGTCCGCCGTGGATCTATGGTCAATCTAAGGTTGGTCCTACACTATTACATTCAATAATAAAAACCCATCAACACATTGATGGGCCTTGCCTCTTTTCCACCGGATCTCCATGGAACTCCTTGGATCCTCTTTTCAAGGCCATCCTTCATCTTCTTCATAAAAAATGAAATGCAACCTCACAACTATACTACTCTCATTACAACTTAAAAAGGAACCCCGACGAACACCCGAGGGGAGTACATTTGGAGGAAGATAGAAAGTCTTATTATTCCAAGGCAACCAGAAGAGAGAGAGAGAGAGAGAAAAATAAATGAGGCACACATGCCCAACATAAAATTAAAACCATAGATTCATTCTAGGGCTTGTGACCATCCATTCTCACTACAATGCAAACAATATTGCACATAATCCCTAATATCCAACATCATCAATCCATAAAAAGAATGAAATAATGTTTACACTCAAAATTGGTGTAACAATGGCAATCCTTTTCTTGTTAGGAAAACCTTTCCTCATTATTCAAACAATATTAAATTTTGTGGTTCCAAACCAAGCAAAATAATATAATTCTAAATAATGTCTTTAAGAAAAACATGCAAAATACTAAAATATTTCCAGAAAATTAATTTTGAAAATAAAACAAGAAAAACCAGCCGGAGACGGCTGAGGGCTACCGCTTCCGGCGGTGCCCTGGCCGGAGAACACAGGCTGGCAGGCCCAGCCTGCCGCCTGGCCTGCGCGCGCGCGAGTAGGCCCCCTGCCTGCGTGCCCTTGCTTTAACGCGCGCACGTGCTGGGCTAGCTGGCCGGGCCGGCGCGGCTTGACTGGCCACGCGTCTGCCCTGTCGCGCGAGCCAGACGCATCTAGCCGGGCGCACTGGGCGTGCGGTTAGCCGGCGGCTGCCGCGTTCGCCGTTTTTCTATTCCGTTTTTGTTTTTCTATTGCGTTTTTCTTGAAACCAAGATAACCAAGAACACCAAAGATCTCATGCAAAATTAATACGATAAACCCATGAAAATACGATATGCTTCAAACATAAATTAAAAGCAACGTAAATCATGCTTTATTTTACACGTATAACACTTAAAAATCTAGCCCTATATACCGAACCGAGCTCTGATACCACTGAAAGAATAGCGTGTGGATCATCCCAGGAGGAGCGCAAATGCAGAAGCGCGATATAAAATAAAAAATATGAATTTAAACATGCTTTAACAGAAATGTAAATACACATTCAAGGGGTGTTTCCTTGAACCTCTCGGGTATTCGGTGTATCTTATGATTAAACTAAACATGCAATTATCATGATGGCCATAGGGTGAAAACCAAAAACACAACTAAAGAACCTACCCGGTTGTAGTTTTGTCTTCGTACCGCTACACGCGTTGTTCCACATCTTTCCACCAAGATCCCAATGATAGGAATTCTCTAAATTGTCCACGCAACCCTATTGGTTCTTGATCCCCATGCTACCAAGAAATCAAGTGTGTATTTAGGGAGGACGAATCGGTCAAGCATAATTAATTAACGTGATCAATCCATCTAAAGTCCACTTGTATGAAACAAGGAACTAGGATTTTTCTTGTAGGAAAAAAGGGAAGGGGACGAGAGAGAGAGAGAGAGAGAGAGAGAGAGAGAGAGAGAGAGGGAGGGAGAGAGAGAGAGGCGGCCGATGGTGTGTGTGTGTGTGTGCTCACAAGTTGATCAATCTCTTATGTGCATGCATCTAGGAGTATTTATAGAATGAAACGTTATGTGGATCGGCCCGGGAGATGAACGCGAATAGCGGAAGCGCGAAAGATTGCATAATAAAATTGCAAAGCATGCTTAAATGGAATGTAAAGCATGCATAACATACATAAACGAATCAAGGGGTGTGCCCTTGATTCTCCGAGCGTTCGGTGTATCTCATGTTCAAAAAAACACAACATGGAGGCCATAGAATTTGAACCGAAAAACATAATTAAAGAAGTTACCCGGTTGTAGTTTTGTCTTCGTTCGGCTACATGCATTGTTCCCGTTTTGCACCAAGATCTCAAGAAAGAGACCCTCTAAATCATCTCACTCGCTACACCGGAAAGCAAACAACCCTTGTGCTAGTAAGAAATTATTTCGGGAGAAGAGACATCGATACAAGCTATCAATTAACGCAATCGATGTCTCTTATGTTCTAACTTGAATAAATCAAGAAGAACAAAGTAAAAATCTTGGAGAGTGAAGAAGAGGGATGGACGAAAATTGAGAGAGATGAGAGTTGTAGAGATTAGTTGGTGTGTGTGTGTGTTTTTTCAGTATTTATAAAAAATAGAATTTCCTATTCCTACTCAACTTCTTCCAAAGAGGCAGACTTGACTAGGATTTTGACCTAGTCAAATCCTAGTCAATCTAGGCTTTGATTAAGTCAAATTAATCATGGACCTTCATCTCATCAATCCCTTGATAAAATCTTGTCCATCCATTTTGATGGGCTTTATGGAATGGGCCTATTTAATTCTAAATTAAATAGTCCCATGGACTTTATATTAAAATCCTATTTAATATCCAAGCCCATTAATTAATTAATGGAATGGACTTTATTTAATTCTATATTAAATAGTCCCATGGACTTTATATTAAATCCTCTTTTAATATACCATGCCCATTAATTAATTCACCCTTTTAATCTAATTAAAAGGGAAGCCCATGCTTTATAAAATCCATAAATCTAATTTTATGAACTCAAGCCCGATTATTCCAAATAATCCATCGAGGCTTGAATCTCCAAGAAGTATAATTTAATTTCATTAAATTAATCCTTCTCCCGAAATTAATTCCAAATTAATTCCCTTTCATTTGGTGTAGCGGGTGTGACTCTTTAGGTTCACCTTTCAGCTAGACTTGGACCTACTTCTTGTTATTTCATAACCAAAGTAGTCCGTTACCATAGGTGGCCATCTAGCAACGGTCCATGGCACTAGAGACTAGGTGAATATTTGGTGTGAGCATTTAGGCTCTGAGTTACATGCAGGTACGGTCCTACCGTCGCTCGATACGTACGGGTACGGTCCTACTGTCGCCTGTCTCCTGGCCTTTAGTCTAGGGCATGGAATTAGGATGTCGTTCCCATCCTTGACTTAGGCATCTATGCTTAATGCTCGAGATAGGTTTAACTCGACGTAGGAAATCCGTTCCTACTCAATCAAGTGCTATGGCCATAGACTTTGTGAGTCTAAACAATCTCAGAGTGCGTAGGAGATCTCGTTGTCATATCCTTTAACAGGGGACAGATCCTATCTTGGAATACACCGTTCTTACATACTCTGACTGCACTGGACAAGGCTTATGATGACCATGTCATATAATCGGTTAAATTTCACCAGATCCAAGATACAACCTTAGTATGTAGGGGACTGCCGTGTTCCTCAAGTCTGAGGACTAATCCTGTACTATCAGAACCGGGAATACCAGTTATACCGACCAAGCCCGAGTGGCTTCCATATGACGATTCCCGCGAGTCACTTCAGTCAGCAGCCACCTAGGTTGCTGACCCACTAAACACTACCTGGACGAGCCTCGTCACTTGTCGATGAAATGCCACTGCAGATGCTTAGTGCAAGTATCAAATGGATTCTCGATGCCCTGTCTCGAGATTCCTTTGACTTGGAGTATTTCAGACCGATTCGACGAAACTGATTTCATGAACCTACCTCCAAGTGCAGTTCCAATTTCCCGAAATGTTATTTCAGTCTATGGGCATTTGTTGTGACATCGAAACAATGTAAACAGTAAGCACAACAAACTTATGCCTATGAATCCTTACTACATTCGTTAACATAATATTACTTGTTCAAAGATTGACGAATGGTTCTCAGAACAGCCAATACCATTGACTTTCTGGTCACCTATTCTAACAATCTTCCACTTGACCATTAAGTCAATTACCCACTTTGTTCAGAATCCTCTGAGTATGAGTAATCTACGATACTGACTAAGATATTGTGAGTCCGCTTATATTTCCTTGCCGAAGCAATACGGTCTAACCGTGTTACCTCTATCCACCATTGCCTCCTAGAGATGGTTGTTGTCTAAGAATATTTTCGTGGATCTTGTGATGAGATCTCATGCCAATACTTCCATAGCCACGTTGCCTGCCATATAGGCGAACATGGCCAGGCCGTGCTAGGCGCCACGTCCATCCTATGGACGCGGTCTTCATTAGTGACCACTATCCGATGCACTCGTCATTGGGCCTGACTGTGCATACCTTTGAGACTAACTTGTTTTCACTATGCTCTGGAAGCTAGTATCGCTTTAGCCTTCCAAAGAAACTCTCAACAGATGGTGTATCATGAACACATCTTTAGTCCTTATTCAGGTATTAAGGATCGTTCTTGATTGCTGTCTTCAACCCCTTAGTGCATTACCGATTTCTGTTGAGTCATGCAAGAAGCATACTCAACATTGGTTCCTATGCACCGAGTAAACATATCGTATGTTTGCCTAGGGTTAAAACGTAGGGGATACTCAACATCCAAGCCTTCTCATTAGTCCACCGTGACTAAGTCACGAATGACTTGAATGCTTTATTCATAGTATCTAAGCTTTCTCATCAGTCTTATCATGACTGAGTCTTGAACAACTTGTCCCTCTACGTATCTGTGTTTTCTTATCAGTCTACCATTGACTGAATCTTTGGAAAAACTCAATTCATGATATGTATGTGGGAACCCTAAAATGTCATGGAGAATTTTCGTGAGATACAGTTGTGTTCTAGTGATTCCTAATATCTTGAATTCATCCATGAATCAAGACATTACACACTTAAACACATGGAACACCATTTCTACTCCCACTGATCACCTACGTCATTTAAGACCGAGTCATGCTTCATATGAGCTCGTCAAAACGAATATTCCAGTTATGCGGTGTTTCAAACCTTTTTTGAATTTCCTAGCGGATTCTATGGATCCTCTCTATAAATCCTACTACGATGTCCAACATCACGTTCCGCAGGTCATTTGGATCACTATCCAAATTTGACCGAAGATATCCCAATCACTTGTACCTCTTATTACATTCGGGTTCGTTCTTAAGGGGACTTGGAATATGATCAATTTAAGAAATGCAATTATAAGCAATGTTTAGCATTATTCTGTCGTAAACCTATACAAACCAGACACCGAGTCTAATTTGTCTCCCACTAGTCCCTTGACGTATGTAGAATCCTTCTACATGCTCAAGGACTTTGTCGGGACACAGGCTTGCCAAACCATGGCTCCTTGTGCGTGACTCCTAGCAAAGTGCCACGTTCCTTACGTTGACAATTTTCGAGTCTACGTCGACACGGGCTAAGGTAATTTGGTGAAACTTCGATCGATCTTCGTCCAACGCGACTCGATCGTTCCCTTTATCAGAGACCGTCATACTTGGCCTTTACAGGAAACGTTTCATTGAGAATTCCATTCTCAACTGGATGCTCAAGAGCTCCTACTAAATACACGGCCTTTTCGATCCTATCAAAACAGGTTTAATTTTGTGACCATTTATGGTTCACCACCTTAAGTCTAATTCCCAAACCTCCTTGGGACCTTTAGACTTTTGAACCCTCTTATGGTCTTGTGTATTAGTAACCTACAGTTGTCTTATTGGATCCCTTCCAATAGACTATTTGGCAAGCCTACTTCGTCCAACAAAGAGCTTTGGGACTTTCCTCTTCATAAAAGACTATTAAATTTAGTCGATTCAAATCATCTATTTCTAGATTCATCGAACTTTCCAATTTACTTATCTTTAATAAGAGGAAATGTCCTAATTGTTGCAGATGCCAAATCTGTAAGTTTAGTCTTGATTAATCCTTTTAGATAATTTGAATTTTGAGTATTCATAAACCTTTTATGGGATAGTATTCTAGGAATCTACGTGTAACTACTAGCAAACATGAATCAATATTCAATAATTTTGTTTGATCAAATATGTATGAAATAAAACCTTTGTCTAATAAAGAGACATACTTTTGATCATGCTAGATTACATAATTCCTATAAACTATCCTAACATGATCACGATTATGGGCCTAACAAGTCTCTAGTCCTATGGACCTTGCCATTGTTGAATCCTAGAACTGTTTCTTAGCTTTTAAGTCCTTATTCACTTTCTGCAAACCACCCGCAGATTAGTGATTGGAACGGTATCAAATACCAAATAGAGAAAAGTGAGCATGTCAATACTCAATACCAAATTTTACCTACATTAGAGAGGGGTTTAGGATACTCCTTTTTCCAATGGCCCTCTTTACAGCAGTGAATGCTTACCTTCTTAGAAATCTATGAACTTGACTGCTGAACCTTTTGCTCTTTCCTTTACCTCCACCATGTGTTGTAAAGAAACAACACTTGAAGTGCTTAATAGTTGATGTCACCTCACCCTTCTTCCTCTTTTGGCGTCTGGCACCCTTGCCTTTCGCTTATGGAGGTTGAAGCTTCTCCTACTAGTACCGACGGTGCGGATTTTGCAATCGTTGCCTCGTACTGGACCAACATAATTACCAACCTATGAAGATCTTTTCTAAGCTCGTTCATGTTTGATAATTAATGATTCGTAGGAGGGAGGAAGAGACTGAAGGATCATGTCAATGTATGTCACTATTTCAAGACTGACATGGAGATCTTTTGAGCTTCTCCACTAAGGATTGCGTCATCACTCCATGTTCTTTGTACAGACATCCCTTCCGTCATCTTAGCTTCAGAAATGCCTTTGTTCCATTTTACCCTACATGCTGGTCCGGGACCATATAGACATGATGCAAACGAAGCATAGTTTGAGCCAACATCATTATATCCTACTTGCAGGTGGTCGTCCTTCAACTTTTGAACGCCAAGCGTTGCTTTAGTTGTCCACCCCTTCGGCAAGGGTTGACGAACGTCCTCATCCGGTATGTGAGTTAAGGTTCTGGAAATCTAAGACCACCTTAAGATTTCACAGTCAATTCGTGTAATTGGTTCCCTTTTAATAAGCCTCTTAGTAGTGTGTTTGGTGGATTCTTAGAGATTCACAATATATATAAAGCAGAAAATAATAAGCAGAATGAAGTAATATTTTGGTTAAGTCTCGGTCTTTAGTCCTTAACCCCTCCCACTATTTCTATTAAAACACGGCACTCTCAAATGTTGTTTTCGAGAAATCCTTTCCTAGTGGGCTCGGGATCCACAATGATCTCCCTCATACCCCAGTTTTACGATTCGCATGGGAAAAGAGCCCGTGGGACGTATTCCATACCATTCTCGTTCCACGAGATTTCCAAGATAATTGCATCACCCTTTCACGTGATCCCGAGGACTCCAAGCGAATCACGCTATTCGGGCGTTAGACCCGACCCATCAATCGATTCATAGACCCACTGCTACCTCCACGACTCGTGAGATATGTAACAACAGTCTATTCCTCATTCATGATAAATTGCAGCTTCTTCTCAGCACGATAGTCGTGCCACGACTCGTGAGACCATTCTATCGACTCAAAAGATCTTCCTTACTTTGCCATGGATGGAAGGCTTAGACAGACTCCCATACTCCTAGTCCATTTATTAAGGGTCTATATTTAACTTGGTTCAACCAAGTGAGAGTTTTGATAGAACGAGACCTCATTACATATTAAGTGTTTTGCATGCGTTATATCAGAAATATTCTAATCATGAATGTAAACATACATAACCATATAGAATACTCATAAGCATATAAAACGCATCGCATGCAAAATAAAGCCTAGCACGCCCCTGTAGGATGATCACAAGACCAAACCTATGCGACCCACTGAGCCCGCAGTGATCTATGGTCAATCTAAGGGTAGGCCTATGCTACTAAAAGATTTTAATAACCTATTACATGCAATGGGCCTTTTAAGTCCTCTTTATCTTCTTGGGCTCTCCATCGTGGGTCTACACCGGGCTTCTTCTCCATGGATCCTCCATGGGCCATCTGATGGCTACCTCAATGGGCCTCCAACACCTTGGGCTTGTCTTCTCTTGCAGCTTTTACTTACAAAAAATAAAACCTCACCCCTAATTCTACTCTCATAACATCATAAAATAAGAAACCCCAATTAAACAATTGGGGGAATACATTAGGAGGGAGAGAGAAAGCCTTATTATTCCTCGCGCGCAGGTGCTTTCCTCGCACAGCTGCTGTGCAGCAGCGCGCACGCAAGCGCAGTGCGCTCGCCTGCGTGCACGGTCCCTCGCCCACACGCGCACAGGCGCGCGCCTGCTGCCTGTTGTGTGGCGTCCCTGCCGACCGTCACCGTTTTTCAAGTTTAAATATTTTCTTGCAAATAATTTTCTGAAACACAAAAAATCAACAATTCAAGAATATGCCCATATAATCAATAATCCCAAAATCCAACGTTTGTGCAATATTAATACATGTCAAGATCTACTCATGCTCATGCCATCAAATAACCATGATGTCCAACATCATAAAACGTAGAAATTAATGCGAAATTTTACATTTAAATCTTGATCATTGGTGCAACAATTGCAAGAATTAAATCTTGTTAGGAACGTTTTCCTCATCAACCAAGCAACATTTATTTTAGAAAATTTCAAATCTCAAAAAATAAATATTCTAAGTCAACGGGTTCAGATAAATGCAGATAATATCATAAAAATAATTCAGTAAAAACAGTTTTGAAAAACGAGCCAAAAAACGAGAGGGAAATGGAAAACGACACAGCCGGTCGGCGAGGCGCGCGCGCCCAACGCAGACGGCTGCGCATGCTTTGCGCGAGCCCAGCGCGCGCGACTGTGTGCACGGTCGGCACATCGCGCACGATGGGCGCACTGGCCGGGGCGCGCGCAGGCCCCTGCCTGCACGCGTGCTCGGCCGCCCCCTGTGCGCGCGGCAGCGTGCTGCTGCTGCCCGGTTCGCCGTTTTTTCACTCTTTTTTCGACTTTTCATGTCTTTTTTCTGAACGAAAAGATAAATTGAACCCAAGAACATGTAAATACATATTCAAGAAAACCAAGATCTAAAATCCCATGCAAAATTAACTGCCAATCAAGATCTACGCTAAACATGCTATAAACGTAAATTAAAACACATTTATCATGCTTAAACGCACATAGCACATAGAATTCTAGGCCTATACACCAAACCGGGCTCAGATACCACTGAAAATGTTATTTGGATCGGCCCGGGAGATGAACGCGAATAGCGAAAGCACGAAAGATTGCATAATAAAATTGCAAAGCATAATTAAATGGAACTTAAAGCATGAATAACATACATAAACGAATCAAGAGGTGTGCCCTTGATTCTCCCGGGCGTTCGGTACATCTCATGTTCAATAAAACACAACAGGGAGGCCATAGAATTTGAACCGAAAAACATAATTAAAGAACCTACCCGGTTGTAGTTTTGTCTTCGTTTGGCTACATGCATTGTTCCCCATTTTGCACCAAGATCTCAAGAAAGAGACCCTCTAAATTATCTCACTTGATACACCGGAAAGCAAACAACCCTTGTGCTAGTAAGAAATTATTTGGGGAGAAGAGACGTCAATACACGCTATCAACTAACGCAATCGACGTCTCTTATGTTCTAACTTGAATAAATCAAGAAGAACAAAGTAGAAATCTTGGAGAGTGAAGAAGAGGGATGGACGAAAATTGAGAGAGATGAGAGATGAGAGTTGTAGAGATTAGTTGGTGTGTGTGTGTGTGTTTTTGAGTATTTATAGAAACTAGAGTTTCCTATTCCTATTCAACTTCTTCCAAAGAGGCACACTTGACTAGGATTTTGACCTAGTCAAATCCTAGTCAATCTAGGCTTTGACTAAGTCAAATTAATCATGGCTCTTCATCTCATCAATCCCTTGATCAAATCTTGTCCATCCATTTTGATGGGCTTTATGGAATGGGCCTATTTAATTCTAAATTAAATAGTCCCATGGACTTTATATTAAAATCTTATTTAATATTCAATCCCATTAATTAATTAATGGAATGGACTTTATTTAATTCTAAATTAAATAGTCCCATGGACTTTATATGAAATTCTCTTTTAATATACCATGCCCATTAATTAATTCACCTTTTAATCTAATTAAAAGGGAAGCCCATGCTTTATAAAATCCATAAATCTAATTTATGAACTCAAGCCCGATTATTCCAAATAATCCATCGAGGCTTGAATCTCCAAGAAGTACAATTTAATTCCATTAAATTAATCCTTCTCTCGAAATTAATTCCAAATTAATTCCCTTTCATTTGGTGTAGCGGGTGTGATTCTTTAGGTTCACCTTTCAGCTGGACTTGGACCTACTTCTTGTTATTTCATAACCAAAGTAGTCCGTTACCATGGGTGGCCATCTAGCAACGGTCCATGGCACTAGAGACTAGGTGAATATTTGGTGTGAACATTTAGGCTCCGAGTTACATGCAGGTACGGTCCTACCGTCGCTCGATACGTACGGGTACGGTCCTACTGTCGCCTATCTCCCGGCCTTTAGTCTAGGGCATAAAATTAGGATGTCGCTTCCCATCCTTGACTTAGACATCTCTGCTTAATGCTCGAGATAGGTTTGACTCGACGTAGGAAATCCTTTCCTACTCAATTAAGTGCTATGGGCATAGACTTTGTGAGTCTAAACCATCTCAGAGCGCATAGGAGATCTCGTTGTCATATCCTTGACAGGGGACAGATGCTATCTTGGAATACACCGTTCTTACATACTCTGACGGGACTCGACAAGGCTTATGATAACCATGTCATATAACCGGTTAAATTTCACCAGATCCAAGATACAATCTTAGTATGTAGGAGACTGCCATGATCCCCAAGTCCGAGGACTAAGCCCGTACTATCGGAACTGGGAATACTAGTCATATCGACCAAGCCCGAGTGGCTTCCATATGATGATTCTCGTGAGTCACCTCAGTCAGCAGCCACCTAGCTTTCTGACCCACTAACACTGCATGGACGAGCCTCGTCACTTGTCGATGAAATGCGACTGCAGATGCTTAGTGCAAGTCTCAAATGGATTCTCGATACCCTGTCTCGAGATTCCTTTGACTTGGAGTATTTCAGACCGATTCGGCGAAACTGATTTCATGAACCTACCTCCAAGCGCAGTTCCAGTTTCTTGAAATGTTATTTCAGTCTGTGGGCATTTGTTGTGACATCGAAACGATGCAAGCAGTAAGCACAACAAATTTATGTCTATGAATCCTTACTACATTCATTAACATAATATTACTTGTTCAAAGATTGACGAATGGTTCTCAGAACAGCCAATACCATTGACTTTCTGGTCACCTATTCTAACATAGAAGTGGAATCCTATTCCTCTTCAAACTCTAACTTAAGAAGCATACGTTGACTAGGATTTTGACCTAGTCAAATCCTAGTCAAACTAGAGTTTAGACTTCGTCAAATGAATCTAGGCCCTTGATCTCTCTACTTCAATCTTGTCCGTCCATCACCTTGCTGGATTATTTATGGAATATTTAAATCCTATTTAAATAAACGATAAGGATTTAAATAATTATATTTATTTATTTAAGCCCATTTCCTCATTTCTAATAAATGTAATTTATTAGTTGATTCCGTGCTATATAATTAAAGGAATCAACAATCCAAGGAAAGGGGAACCAATTTAATCCAATTAAATAGTTCAACCTCCCGAGATTAATTCTATATTAAATCCTTTTTCATCGGCGGATTGTGTGTGACTCTTTAGGTTCACCCTCAGCTAGACTTGGCCGAATCTCCAATCATCTCATGAAGGGAATTCGTCCATCACCACGGGTGGCCGTCTAGCAATGGTCCATGGCACTAGAGACTAGGTAAATGTTTATGGCATGAACATTTAGGCTCTCCAATACATTTATCCTTCCATCTACTATCTCATAACTATGGTCTAGGGTACGGATCTTTAGGATATTAGTACCCATTCTTGACGTAAGCCTTGGCTCGTCCACACTAAACGTCACAGGGATCCCATCCCATTGTTCAGTCATTGTGGCCACAGATTTATTGTGGACGAGTCTTAGAGTAAAGTGAGACATTACTGTCAACCTTTTTGATAGAAGATGGATCCTCTCTTAGGACCTACTGTCCACACTACACATCTTGACTGCACTAGATAAGTCTTATGACAACCAAGTCACTTGACTTGGTAGACTCTTGCCAAACCTAAGATATAGGCACGGTGTGTAGGTGATCTCAATAGTCCCTTAAGTCTGAGCATCAAATCCGTACTGTTGGAACCGGGAATACAAGTCATACCAACCGACCCTACTCAAGGTCTTCCATATGACGGTTCCCACGAGTCACCTCAGTCAGTTGACACCTAGCTGGCTGACCCACTAGCATTGCATGGACGATCCTCGTCACTTGTCGATGAAACGCGACCGCAATTGCTTATTGCAAGTCTCAAACGGATTCTCGATACCCTATCTCGAGATTCCTTGACTCGGAGTGTTTTAGACCAATCTAAAAAAATGGATTTCATGAACTACCATCCAATTCGTAGTTTCAGTTTCTTGGATTGTCGTTTCGGTCTGTGGGCTTTGCTTGTGCAGTGAACAGTTAATATAAAGTAGTAAGTGAACACAAACAAAGTATTGAGCCAAATGAATATACTTTCTTATTCATGATAATTATTAAAACATCGAAACTGTTCAGACATAGGTTACATAAGCCCAATTAGATTAGCTTCACGGTCACCTTTTCTAACAGTATTTCTATAGCCTTCTAGAATCAAGTTTGCATAAATCGTGCATCGAAAAACACTTCTCTAATCCTTATTCAGGTCTTAAAGACTGCTCCCAACTGCTGTCTTTTTCCTTATCGGTACACACCTGATATCCGTTTGTTATGTACGATACATAAACAATATCATGCACTATACACCGAGCAGCATACCCATGCTGCGTACGGCAAAGACGTAGGGGATGTAAAACATATAATTTTCCTCATTAGTCAATTTGGACTACGTTTTGGATAGCCTGGCCCTATGAATGGGAATCCAATTCCTTTCATGGAGAATTGTGTGAACAATGCGCGTGTTTCTAGTGTTTCCTAACATCTTAATTTCATTCTAAATGAATAAGACGTTACACAATTAACACTCGGAACACAACCACACTCCCACTGACCCTAATGCTTGTTATTGACCGAGTCGTACTTCGTATGAGTTCGTCAAAATAAATATTCTAATTACATGAAATCTCAAACCCAATTTGAATTTCAAGACAGATCCTGCGGCTCTTAGCCAGTAATCCAATCCCGATGTCCAACATTGCTTCTCCATATGTCCTTTGGATCATGCTCCACTTTATTGGTCGGACCTAGAAACTTGTACCCATCAGGTATCTAAGGTAACCTGATCGTCCCTATGAGGACTAGAATATAGTCAGTGGGAAATAACCTGACGTTTCCATTACTTTTCACTAGTCCTGCACGAACCAGACACTGAGTCTAGTCTATCTTCCTACTAGTCCCTTTTGACGTATGCAGGACCATCCCACATACTCAAGAACTTTGTAGGATATAGGCTTTCCAAACCATATCCAATATGGTAAATAGGTCATGACTTTAAGAAAGTGCATGTTTCTCAACCTGACAACTTTCAAGTCCATGTCTAGATGGGCTAAGGTAACTTCAATGAAATAACGAGCGAACCAAGTCCAACAAGGTTCATTTTCTCCCTTAGCAGAGACCATTCAACCACGGCTGCTTCAAGAAGAATTTCACGGATTGAGAATTCCATCCTCATTTGGATATTCAAGAACTCCCACTGAATACACGTCCTCTTGATCTAATCAAAAGGTAACCAATTTGATTTTATCCATCTTAGTCATTTGTTTTGAGTACTCATAATCTAATTATGTGACAGTGTCAAGTGTTTATGTACCAAACCTAGCAGACAAGAATCATCAATCTTTGTCAAATAAAAGCGATTCTATTGATCAAATTATGTTATCCAAAATTGTGCAACAATAAATGAAACACATTTTGATCATGCTAGGTTGCATCCCCACAGACACAATCCTAACATGATCACTGCTAAGCTTAACTAGTCCCTAGTCTTTGCAGCAACAACTTTGCCATTGCTAGACCTTAGGATCATTTGTGGTGGGGTGTCGAAACCACCAAAAATAATTCCTACAATTACTTTCTTGCGAAAGCGGCAAGTAGGGTCGAATCCGCAGGGATCGACGATAAGTTGATTTCTTAAAAGAAATAAAAGGGGGGAATTCAGATTTTTAGCTTTTAAAAGAAAATAACAAAGTATAAGTTAAAGGGAAGTTTAATAGATGAGAAGGCTTTCCGGTTAAAGTGGGTTCATGCTTGATTCTTCCTGTTGATCATTGATGCAAATATAACAATTATAAAAACACGTAGATCAGTTTTGGTCATTGGTACGACCTAACAACCTCACCTTCCTTACCTTTTCGTTAGCCAAGGAACGTCCGTTGGCTAGACCTCTAATCAATAAACAACCCGGGGAACGTCCATGAGATTTAATTTATTAACAACATTAAGAATTAGAAGGGCCTGATCCTAACCAATAAATTCCTACGAGGATTCATTTAAATCAGATCATGCATTCACCATAACATAACTAACCACTTTGATACGATTAATCATGAAATGTTGCTACTAATTATTGAACTAAACAAACAATTACGGATTTGTAAGTTCAAATAGCTAAACAAACTTTCTTGATAATGAACAACTCGTCACATTATTCAAAAATCAGACGTTTGTAAAAAGAGCGCAGAGAATAACATGAATACGGATTTTAATAAAAGAATTAAGCACTATTAGATCTCACAATGTTTTAGGGATCAAGCACTCACCGTACTTTAACCGGAAAATTAAGAACTTAGCCTAACATGCTAATGGAAGAACACACTAAAAAGTGGAATTCCATTAGCAATTGGGCAACATAAGTAAAAATAAAAGAAGATAGAAGAAGTAGAATAATGGATTAAACTCTAAGATTCAACATAAAACAAGAGATGGTTTTTAAGTTGTGAGGTGCCTCCTATTTATACTATTAGCACCTCACGAACCTAGACAAGAAAAGGGATAGATACATGGTTGCTAATAAACATGTTAACAACCTAATTCCTAGCAATCTAAAGGATAAATTTCGGATCTTCAAGAGTGTGTTCAGCATTCATTCCTTCTTCCTTCAACAAAATCCGCAGCTTTCCTTTTTCTCCTAAATTGATTGCAGCGTTAAGCGTGGGCACGCTTAGTGGAAACTTTGAATCTATCTCTCTTTTCTACTTGTTCCCTTGAATGCCTCCAAATGCCATTCTTGGCTTCAATTCACCAACCTTTACTTCTTACAAGGTGTATTTTCTGAAAATATACTAAATCCACATGATTAGGAGTAATTAATCCTTACAATAAGGCATTTATAGGCATCAAATCATGATAGATTATATACTGATCAAATACCCCCACACTTATCTTTTTGCTAGTCCTCGAGCAAAATATTGGCAATTAGAATCCTTTTCATAATTGAACACACTTAAGTTAGGTTGCAACATGTGCAATGAGAATGACATATCACATGAAAAGATAATTCAACATGCCTTCAAACAAGTTCTCACTCAATCCCCATCATCAAAAATCAATCACACAAAACTAGTGGACTTTTGCTCACCGCTTTCCAAACCCTCAAGTGTATATGACTTAAGTGTATCCCTCGATGCATTGCTACAACAATGTTTCACCATAAGCTTGCTTATACACCACATCTCCACCACTTTAAAGACATGCATACACAAGGATCAAAAGGTCTTCAATTTTTATTGTAATGGGGCTTTGGTTTGGGGGTAGGAATTTTATAGATAATGAAGTTAAGTTCCAAGAGATTAGAGCACCAAAAAAAAAATTAAGTGAACAATAATTCAATTCAATTCCCCAACCAATTTTTGATAACTTCTCGAACTATGCCTTCTCGTTTCTTTTGAGAGAGATTTTTTTTCTTTCTTTCTTTTTTTTTCCTTTTTTTTATGGCAAGAATTTTCTTCTTTTGCCAACTTTTTCTACTTTTCTTTTGTCTCTCTCCTTTTTTTTTTCAATAGGCATAGAACAAGGTAACAATAAGCTCCCACAAAATATGAAACCACAATTTGAAACCCCCACACTTATTTTGAGATATACCCTTAGAGTATGAAATAGTAACGTTTCAATTTCCTCGTTTTGTTTTGAGAACCATTCTTTAAGAAAGGCACTCATTTTCCTTGATGCTCTAATGATTCTTGGAAGGGTCCAAATCAAGGTTAAAGAATGACGGGTTAGGCTCATAGTTAACGGTTCATATCAACAAAATAAGGCTAAAAAGGCTCAAGTGGGCATACTAGGGTCAACATGTAATGGGATAGTCAATTTAGGCCAAAGTGGTTTCAATCCTAATGCCTTTATCATATCCAAATGCATGAACATTTATGTAGCCTCGACGTGGTTCAAAGCAAGTTCCAGGAATACAAAGTCATAAAACCATTTTTCACTCAAGAAAGGGTGGAAATTTTCATCAATGTGTTTAGGTTCAAAAGCTCACAAGGTTTTGTCAAGTCCACTAATTCCACATAAGAGAATTTTCAATTCAAGTTATTGAGACAAAAACAAGTTGTCAAGCCATGAATTACCTAAAGCACGAGACATGTATCCTTTTGTACATAATGGTTCCAAATCAAGAGTAGTCCGAAATTGATGAGGAATTCATCAAGTCAAAAATTTTTTTTAGGATCTTCACAAAACCATTTTTACAACCAACACAAAGTTCTCCACAAAAATACTCTTCAGCAATGCACCAAAAATTTTCGCCAACCTCACAACAAGCATAAACACAACAAGCAAAATCATACCCCCACACTTAAAACCCACATTGTCCTCAATGTGGATACATGCATGCAACTCAAGAACAAAAAAAATGAGGGATAAGGAAGAGAACGTCCCTGAGTGCATGCCATGATAGATCAAGTTTGTTCTCAATTCGTGCAATGCGTCGGGCGATGGTGTTCAAAGTGGCTTGTTGTTCAGGGGCATGGGCACTTTCATTGTCGGTGGACTCCTCATCATCACCGGTGGAGTGTCGGAGCAGCGGCGGCAGACGGCGGTGTTTGCTTTGTAAGAGGGGAGGGGTTCTCTTTGAAATGCTGCACAAGAAGAAGGAAGGAGATTAAATATTTGCCCTAAATAATAAAAGAAAACAGAAAATGTGAAGAGAAATCGAGTCCTGTAAGTGAGAATGGACAGATTAGTTTGATCTACTAGACGTGGGCACGTCTAGTGACTCAAACAATTCTGTTATGAGGAAGGTCCTTAAGGCGTGGGCACGTCGAATGGACTGACTGGTACACTTTGATTTTTTTTCACAAAATTCAAGTAAATAGAACAAAAATTATAGCAAGGAAGGGTAGAAAAGGCGTGGGTTACCTCCTACATAGCGCCTTTCTTTAACGTCTTTGGCTAGACGTTGTGCCTTAACTTGAACAATTAGGGCGCTCTAGGTCCACTTCTTCAATGTAGTGCACCTGACAATGGTGTGGAGCTAGGAAAACTTTGAGGTCCATGAGAGGATTCTTTCTCGAACTTATCTTGTCATGAAAAGCTTTGTTCTTGTACGTTCTTGGACTCAACCCTTTGGTTTTGCCGACAGTCCATCCAATGGCCCCTCTAAACTCTCGAAGCAAACTAGCTAACTTTTCTTCTTTCAAGGTGGAGAGTTTGCTTGAGATAATCACCGACAGTGTGTTGTTCTCGCCTAGAAAGGCATACTGAGATGGCCCGCAATTCCTTTAACTCTATAATAGGTGCCTGCAACAAGTAGGGGAGAAGTTTAGTATGTGCTCGTGGCAAATCAATGAAAGAAATATTATGAGGGAAGGAACGAAGAATCTCGAGCTCGAAGACGCTTTCACCAATTTGGGAATCAATTGCCATATTGTCCTCCCATGCTTGTACTAGTGTTGGTGTAAGGTCTTCCTCTAATGCCATCTTCACGTGGTCACCGGTATTGTTCTTTGAAAATTCCTGCACAAAAGGGTCAAAGATATCTACAAGCAAAGCAGTTGGTACATCACTAGGATACCTCATGGAGTCATAAATGTTAAATCATATTACTTCACCATCAAACTCCATGGTTAAAGTACCCTCATGCACGTCGATTTTTGTCCTAGCAGTTTTGAGGAAAGGTCTTCCCAACAAAATAGAGGTGGAATTAGGGGAATTGTCTTCTCTCATGTCTAGAACATAGAAGTCGGCAGGAAAAACCAATTCATTTACTTGTACCAACACATCTTCTAAAACCCCTTCGGGGTACACAACCGAGCGATCCGCAAGTTGGATCACAACTCCTGTTTCTTTCAAGGGGCCAACGTGTAAGGATTCAAAAATCATTAGAGGCATGGCATTAATGGAAGCACCTAAATTGCCCATGGCCCTTTTTATACCAATCAGACCTATTTTACAAGGGATAGAGAACGTACCTGGGTCTTTGCATTTTTGGGGCAATTTTTGTTGGAGAATTGTAGATACACTTTCACCCATGCTTACTCGTTCGTTACCCTTCAACCTTCCTTTACTAGTGCACAATTCCTTGAGAAACTTCGCATATCGGGGTATTTGCTTGATTGCATCGATCAATGGGATGTTTACCTCAACTTTGCGAAATGTCTCTAGGATTTCATTTTGTTCTTCCTCCTTCTTTGACTTGGCAAACCTCTCCGGGAAGGGGGGTTTCGTCACTAGCACCCTTGGTTGGTCTTCTTTGGTTGATTCATGCTCGTCCACTTGCTATTGCGGAACCTCAATTTCCTGTCCGGGTTCGTCCTGCTGGGCGTGCCCACACTTAGTGCTGTTTTCGTCGTTGTTCGGTTTCAACCTTTTTCTGCTGCGTAAAACAATAGCACTAGTGTTTTGTTTAGGATTAATCACAGTTTGAGACGGTAGCTTACCTTGAGATTTCATTTTACTGAAGGATGAGGCCAATTGACTGATTTGAGACTCCAAGTTCTGAATACTCGTTTGGGTGTTCTACTGGAATTGTTGAGTATTCTGCTGGAGTTGCTGGATCTGTTGTTGAGTATTCTGCTGGAGTTGTTGGATCTGTTGTTGAGTATTCTGCTGGAGTTGTTGGATCTGTTGTTGAGTATTCTACTGGATCTGCTGAGTGTTGGTGATGAATGTCTTCATCATCTCTTCAATGGACGTGCTTTGTATTGGATTAGGTTGCACAGGTTGTCCGTATTGCGGTCTCTGAAAATTTTGTGGCTGGCTTCCATAGCTCAGATTCGGGTGATCCTTCCATCCGGGGTTGTAAGTGTTGGAGAATGGATCGTATCTCCTTTGCTGTTGTCCGAGAACTCCCCCTATGGCACCAATTTGTTCGGTTGGTGGTTCTTGGAGTGTTGGGCACGCATCGGTGGGGTGCTCCATTGAAGTGCATATGCCGCAAACCTTGACATGTTGATGCTTATCTATGGCAATTTTCTTAACAATAGACGTGAGCTCATTTCAATCGATCATCAAAAACAACCATACTTACCTCATTACCCCTTTTTGGTGGGTCGTCGTGTCTGATTCCAAATTGTTGTGTATTAGATGCCATGATTGAAATCAGATTATGAGCCTCGGTCGGGGTTTTATTGAATAGCGCACCTCCACTGGCTGCGTCTATCAATTTTCTATCCATGTCTGATAGACCTTCATAGAAGTACTGGATCAAGAGATGGTCCGGAATCTGGTGGTGAGGGCAGCTTTTCACCAACTGATTGAATCTACCCCAGTACTTAAAAAGACTTTCTCCTGCGAATTGGCAAATTCCACTGATCTGTTTCCGGATTGTCGTGGCTCGTGAAGCAGGGAAATATTTCTCAAAAAACTGTCTCTAGAGATCATTCCATGTCGTGATGGGTCCCGAAGGTAGAAAGTAAAGCCAATCGTTCGCTTGGTCGGCGAGAGAAAAAGGGAGGGCTATCAGTTTAAACCTGTTCTTCGGTGACTCCTTGTGGTCGCATCCCGGAACAGACCACATGGAATTCCATTAAGTGTTTTGCGGATCTTCACCTGCAAGGCCGCGGAAAGTAGGAAGTAAATGAATCAAACCAGATTTTAATTAAAATTTACCTCTAAATTCGGATATTCTATGCAGAGCGGTTGCTGGTTCAAATCCGGCGAAGTCATATCTTTGATTGATCTCTCTGGAATTATAGCCATGACTTCTTCTTCTTCAGATTCTCCCGAGGATTCTGCGAATTCTAACGTTATGTCCTTTCCGTCCTCGTAAGAAGTTGATGCCTCTTCGGTTTGTTGCTTGGTTTCCCAACGAAGTCTTCTCGCAGTCTTCTCGATCTCGGGATCAAATTTCAGTTCACCTGTACGAGAAGACCTTGGCATCAATAATATCAAAAATTAAGTGAAGACGAAATCGACTTAAAAACGCCAATCCCGCGCAACGGCGCCAAAATTTGGTGGGGTGTCGAAACCACCAAAAATAATTCCTACAATTACTTTCTTGCGAAAGCAGCAAGTAGGGTCGAATCCGCAGGGATCGGCGATAAGTTGATTTCTTAAAAGAAATAAAAAGGGGGGGATTCAGATTTTTAGCTTTTAAAAGAAAATAACAAAGTATAAATTAAAGGGGAAGTTTAATAGATGAGAAGGCTTTCCGGTTAAAGTGGGTTCATGCTTGATTCTTCCTGTTGATCATTGATGCAAAATATACAATTATTAAAACACGTAGATCAGTTATGGTCATTGGTACGACCTAACCACCTCACCCTTCCTTACCTTTTCATTAGCCAAGGAACGTCCATTGGCTAGATCTCTAATCAATAAACAACCGGGGAACGTCCATGAGATTTAATTTATTAACAACATTAAGAATTAGAAGGGCCTGATCCTAACCAATAAATTCCTACGAGGATTCATTTAAATCAGATCATGCATTCACCATAACATAACTAACCACTTTGACACGATTAATCATGAAATGTTGCTACTAATTATTGAAGTAAACAAACAATTACGGATTTGTAAGTTCAAATAGCTAAACAAACTTTCTTGATAATGAACAACTCGTCACATTATTCAAAAATCAGACGTTTGTAAAAAGAGCGCAGAGAATAACATGAATACGGATTTTAATAAAAGAATTAAGCACTATTAGATCTCACAACGTTTTAGGAATCAAGCATTCACCGTACTTTAACCGGAAAATTAAGAACTTAGCCTAACATGCTAATGGAAGAACACACTAAAAAGTGGAATTCCATTAGCAATTGGGCAACGTAAGTAAAAATAAAAGAAGATAGAAGAAGTAGAATAATGGATTAAACTCTAAGATTCAACATAAAACAAGAGATGGTTTTTAAGTTGTGAGGTGCCTCCTATTTATACTATTAGCACCTCACGAACCTAGACAAAGAAAAGGGATAGATACATGATTGCTAATAAACATGTTAACAACCTAATTCCTAGCAATCTAAAGGATAAATTTCGGATCTTCAAGAGTGTGTTCAGCATTCATTCCTTCTTCCTTCAACAAAATCCGCAGCTTTCCTTTTTCTCCTAAATTGACTGCAGCGTTAAGCATGGGCACGCTTAGTGGAAACTTTGAATCTGTCTCTCTTTTCTACTTGTTCCCTTGAATGCCTCCAAATGCCATTCTTGGCTTCAATTCACCAACCTTTACTCCTTACAAGGTGTATTTTCTAAAAATATACTAAATCCACATGAGTAATTAATCCTTACAATAAGGTATTTACAGGCATCAAATCGTGACATATTATATACTTATCAGTTTGTCTTAGTTTTCTATTCCTCATCATCACCTGCAAACTATTCACAGGTTATGAACGACTAGTATCCAATACCAAAGAACAGAACAGTGATCATGTTGATACTCAATTCAAATGTCACCTTCATTGGAGAGGAGCTTTAGAAAACTCCCTTTCCAATGTCCCTTTGCTCGCAGTTAATGCAAACATCATTTGGAACCACTGACTGCCAACCCCTTTTCCTCTTTCCTTTAACCCCGCCCAGCGGTGTAACAGGAGCACTCAAAGTGCTGGCAGCGGCTGATGTTGTTTGAGCCTTCTTCCTCTTCCTGCATCCGGCATCCTTGCCTTTCGCTTCAAAGGTCGAAGCCTCCTCACTAGTACCGTCGGCGCAGATTTGTCAATCGTTGCCTCGTACTGGACCAATATTTTTATCAACTCATGAAGGTCTTTCTCAAGGCCATTCATGTTGTAGTTGTCTATAAATGGGCCGAGTGAGGGGAGAAGAGATTGAAGGATCATGCCGATGTACATCTCTCTTTCGAGATTTGCTTGGAGGTCTTTGAGCTTTTCCACAAAGGATAGCATCATCACTCCATGCTTTTGTACTGACTATCCTTCTATCTTCTTCGCTCCGAAGAATGCCTTAGTTGCAGGATATCTAACATGTCGGTCTAGGACTGCATAGAATTGCTATAATTGAAGCATCATCGAGCCAACATCCTCCAGCCTATCATACTACTTCGGGATCTCATTATCCATGGATGCCTGTATGATGTTGTGAACCTTCCAGTTATCATCAAGCCTCTTCTTGAACGTCAAACGTTCTTTGGACGATGATCCTTTCGACAAGGTCTGAGAAAAAACCTTATCCAGAATAAAAGTCTGGTTCTTTGAAATCTAAGACCGTCTTAAGATTTCACAGCTAGGTGGGGCAGTACGTTCCATTAGATTTATTAGTCTCAATTATAAGGGTTAATGGATTATTAGACATCAACAGTTAAACATAAAAAACATTCAGTAGATTATAACAATATTATGTTCAAGTTAAGACTTGGTCCTTTAGTCATTAACCCCTCCCACTATTTCTACGAAAGCCCATCACTCTCAAATGGGGTTTCGGGAAACCATTTCCTAGTGGGCTTGGGATCCACAAGCGCTCCATGCCCTGCTTTTACGATTCACATAGGAAAAGCCTCGTGGCAGGTATCTAATACCATTCTCATCCAATGAGATTCCCAAGATATTTTGCCTTACCTCTTTACATGATTCCGATGACTCCAAGCAAATCATGCCACTAGATGTTAGGCCCGACCCATCAACCAAATTATACCTCAACTGTCGCCCCCCATGACTTGTGAGATAGGGAAACAACAAGCGTATTCCTTTGTTCACAACAGTGGTGCAGCTTTTCTCTATTCCAAATGTGCCACGACTCGTGAGACCACACTTGGGTAGGGGTAGCTTCCTCACGACATTGCTATGGATGGAAGGCTTGAACAGATCAAACCATTTGACCCAAGTCCATCGTGGGCCTAATATTTTAACTTGATGTTAGGCCCGACCCATCAACCAAATCATACCTCAACTGTCGCCCCCCACGACTCGTGAGATAGGAAACCGTGAGCGTATTCCTATGTTCACAATAATGGTGTAGCTTTTCTCTATTGTAAATGTGCCACGACTCGTGAGACCACATCTGGGTAATGGTAGCTTCCACACCACAATGTCGTGGATGGAAGGCTTGGGCGGATCACAACCATTTTGATCCAAGCTCATTGCGGGCCTAACATTTTAACTTGATCATACCAAGTGAGAGTTCAAAATTATTGACCAAGACCTCATCACATTAATATTTTGCATGCATAAATATCCAATATTATAAGCATTTAAATAAATGCATCGCCTGCAAGTAAATATAGCATACCCCTGTTGGATGATCACGAGCCCAACCTATGTGACCCACTGAGCCCCCAATGAGTCTACGATCTGTCTAGAGTGGTCCCACACTATTACAAAAATTAACCCAATGTCATGCCAATGGACCTTGTACTCTACTTGTTCGCCATGATCTCTCACCTTGGGGCTCCGTCCAACGTAGGCCTGCTTTTCTCTGTGGGCTTGCCATATTATATATAAAATGTAAAACCTCATCAAAAAAATAATTCTCAACTAAAATTAAATTAGCCATTAATTAAATATTTCATAAAAAATATGCAAAATATCAAAAAATCAAATTTTTTGAAAAAACGGCGAAAAAAACGGCCCAACCGTTTGGCTGTGCCGGCCGGCCCCGCTCGCAGGCACGCCCAGCATCCGCCGCCGACAGCGCCTGCGTAGGCACGGACGTCCAGCGCTGCGCGCGCAGATGCCTATCGCCCACGTGCAGCCGGCAGCGCATGTGTGTGCCAGGCGAGCACGGATGCCCGGCGCGCACAGATGCTCGGCGCGCCCTGTGCGCGCACAGTAGCAGCCTGCTGCCAACTGGCAGCGGCTGCTGCTATTGTTGTAATGATTTTTTTAACTATAGCCACATACACCGATCCGGGCTCCCACTTTAAGGAAAGTGGATCGACCCGGGAACGCGGCGGAAGCGCAATGGATATAAAAACGTGCAAAATAAAAGAATTTAAATCGCGTTCAAAGGGTGTACCCTTGAACGTTCCTAGGCTATCGGTGTATAAGCGCAGAATATAAACATATAAAATAAACAAGCGTTCGTGACTATAGAATAAAAAAGAAACCGAGAGCATAAATGTAAATCAGAATACCTATCTCGATTTTGTATTTCAATCGGCTACACGCGTTGATTCCTCCCGACGTTCATCCACGCGAGGTCCCAATGTAGAGACCCTCTAAAGTCGTCCACAGCACACAAATCTCGTTTTTCTTGCTAGAGAAAAATGGATCTAGAGGATGAGATCGAAGAAGGGATTACACTATAAAATTAGTGTTCCTTCAATCTTACGTAGTTCTTCAAGTGATCCTAGATCAATGAAGCAACAAAGAGGATTTAGAGAGTAGAGAGAGAGGAGCCGAAAATGGCTTGAGAGAGTGTGTAGAGGGCGTTCTTCTTTTTCCTAGAAAAAGATGAATAATAAAATTCTTCTTTGATGATGGTACATACACACACACACACACACATATATATATATATACTTTATTAATGTGATTATTGGAATATGTATAGGTTCATCTAAGGATGTCTGGATACATTCCAATCAATCCCCACTAATGATCAATCAAGCCTACCATTTCATAAGGTATGATTTAATCATACCAAGTGAAAGAGACTTGAATGGAATTGATTTGTCTCTTTCCAAAAGAGACAAGTCAACTTGTCATCAAAGGCCTTTATGGCCAATTTTAGTACTTCCAAAAGAAGTAATTTTCGGCCATCCTCTTTTAGAAGAAGTTCAACTTATTCTAATTCTAAAAGTGGAATTAACACCTCTCTTGGGCCAAGATTTAATGGACCGAAATTTATTGTAATCCAATACAATAAGCCCAAGAATTAAATCTTATTTAATTCATGGTTCAATTAAATAATTTTCATTGATCTTTTAATCCAATTAAAAGATCCAAGCTTCGATTCTCTATTTAATCGATAAATTCCATTTACCTGTAAAATGAGAGCCTGATACAATATCAACCCGTCCATCTAATGGTGAAATGGACAATCACATAAGTAATCTAATTACTTATCATCCTCTAAAATTCACTCCAAGTCAATTTCTTCACCTCCTCGGTGATTTGAGTGTGATGATTTAGATTCACCCTCAGTTAGACTTGGGCTCGTGTCCAACAGGAGCCCGTCACCATGGGTGGTCGTCTAGTAATGGTCCATGGCACTAGAGACTAGGTGAATGTTGGCGTGAACATTTAGGCGCCGATTCCGTACAGGTGTGGTCCTTCTGTTGACCGTCTCCCGGCCTTAGTCCAAGGTATGAAATTGGACGTCGGTTCCCATCCTTGACTAGGCGTCTATGCTTAATACTCGAGATGCGTTTACTCTATCGATCGACGTAGGAAACCCTTTCCTACTCAATCAGTTGCTATGACCATAGACTTTCAGAGTCTAAACCATCTCAGAGCTCATAGGAGACATCACCGTCATATACTGACGGGGAATAGATCCTATCTTGGAATCCACCGTCCTCCCTACATACTCCAACTGCATTGGACAAGGCTTATAATGACCATCTGACAGAATGATCACCTCTCTCCAGATCTAAGATATAGTCTTCGTATGCACGTGACTGCCATGATTCTTCAAGTCCGAGAACTAATCCCGTTCTATCGGAACCAGGAATTCTAGTCATACCGATCAAGCCTCGAAGGCTTTCATATGACGATTCCCACGAGTCAGTTCAGTTAGTCGACCACCTTGTCTAGTTACCCACTAAAATTGCATAGACGATCTTCGTCTGTTGTCGATGAAACTCGGCACTCACCCAGTGAATCCAATACTTAGTGCACATTTCAATAGGACACTCGATGCCCATTCTTGAGGTCCTCGACTTAGAACGTTTCAGATCAACCCTCAGAAGTTGGTTTCATAGCCGCTATCCAATGCGCAACCCAACTACATGGGTTATCGAATTTGGTCTGTGGGCATTTGTTGTGACGTTGAAACGCCATTCAATGTTAGTAGTAAGAACAAAAAACACAATCCCAGTGATGAATACTTACTCTATTCATCAGGATAATATTGTATTAATAATGATTAATGAATAGTTCCCAAAATCGCCAATCCAATTGGCTTTCTGGTCACCTATTCTCATAGGCATCATCTAGAGCACGGGGTCTGTTGGAGGCTATGATGCGCCGACGGCGGAGTTGTTGGTCTGCATGGACTTCATCATGGCCATCACGGCGACCATCATCGTCTCGAGTTGGCCCATCCGATCCTCCATGTGCGACGGTGGTGATGGCCGAGGTGATGGTTGTGATGGTGATGTATAGGTCTGGCAAGGTCGTGGGCCTCAGAACCAAGACTAAATACATGACTCTTGTTCTTGCCCCGAACCGCTGCCAGCCACAAATCTTGCTCGGCATCTCATTGAGCCCTCCAATTCAGTCGGAATGTCCTGAGGATCGGTTGTGGCCTGAGGTTAGTGATCCTCCAACAACTTTGGAACGTCTCCTGCAAAACAAAGAAAATATTATTATTATTGCCAAAAATTGAAGGAAATAAATTTTAAAGTATAAGAACTTACCGCCACCTCCGCTGCCCTCGGCCTGCTCCAGCCATCGCCGGCCTTCTTCTTATAGCATTTGGAAAATAACTCCATCTGCTTGACTGGCTGACCGTGTACCTCCTGTACAAGAAAGGAACAACTAATCAAGTTTTTATTTTAATATTGATAAATGCTTTAAAAAAAAATAAATTACTTACCATCTTCCTCTTGTGCGTGTCGATTGAGGAAGAACCCCTGCGATTGATAGTAGATGATGCCGCTGGGTTGGCCGATCGATTGGCCTTGTTCTTGGCGGACTCGTACTTTAACTCCTCGTTGTTCCAGTACAGCTGGAGCTGCCGCCAGACCTTGTTCGCTAGCCATACTGGCTTCACCAAGAGATTGTCTAGCGAGGGTGAAGAGCTTGCGGATGAACTTCCTTTCAAACATGTGGAATACGCGGAATATGGACTCATTGTTACAATCCTACCAGTACGTCATCTGCCAAAAAAAAGAAATTTTAAAATATGTAACAAAAAATTTTAAATTTATAACATTGAATAGAAATTAAAAAAAAAGTGTATTCAAACTCTCGGACCAGAAATGCTGGTGCTCTGGCTGCACCTGGCGCAAACATCCCCAAGGGTGGGGATAATGTCCTCGCGCCACCATGTTGATTTGCTCGTGTATCTTGCGCTCAACCCTGAAATTACATATTAATTAGTGTTTATTAAAACAAATCTAAATAAATAACCAAAATTTTAATAAACAAATCTAAATAAATAACCGGCGAGGGTGATATACCGCCGCGGGGATGGTGGGGGACTGGTTGTGCAGCCCATGGACGGGTCGGATCTACTGTTGGTGCGGGAGTAGACGATCTGACCTCCTTTGCGGCCAATATAGGATCTAACTCTAGATCCATCGCCGGTGCGGCAGCTGAGGGCTCAGCCAACGGTGGTGGTAGGGGTGGTCGGAACGTTGCTTCCCCAATCTCGGAAGCAGCACCCGCTAGTGGTGGAATCGACGGGCCACGGCCGCGGGTACGTCCACCTTCTCGAGGAGGTAGATCTCTACTAGACCTGATCTACAAATTTTTTCAAAATATTAGTTTTATGAATTTTGAAAAAAATATAATTAATAATTTTTTCTAATAATTATGTAATTAATCTAATCCTTGAATTTTTTTTCTAAAATGTATACTAAATCTCAAAATCTTTTCCTAAAATATATACTAAATCCCAAAATTGCATACTAAGTCACAAAAATAATCTAATAATTGGTAGATTATTGAAATTTTTCCTACAATGTATACTAAATCCCAAAATTAATTTAATACATTAAAAGCTTATTGGAAAATTTTCGATAATCTAATACATTATAATCCTAAAATGTATACTAAATCTCAAATTTGTTTCCTAAAATGTATACTAAATCCTAAAATGAATACTATGTCCCAACATTTCATAATTATTTTAATTATAACAATTTTTATAATAACAAGTACATAACAAAATTTTTAAAAAATAACAGGACTTTTTTAAAAATTATAGATTTTTTTAAAAAAAATATAACAGAAAATAATTTTAAAAATAACAGATTTTTTTTTTAAAAAAACAATAGAATTTTTTTTAAAAATGACAGAATATTTTTAAATAGAAAAATTTGTAAAAAACATAGAATGTTTTTTTTCTTAATAACAGAAAAGAAACAAAATTTACAAAAATATAATAACATAATTTTTTAAAAATAACTATAAATAATTTTGAAAATAAATATAAAATATTTTAAATAGTAGATTTTTTTTTCAAAAATGACGGATTTTTTTCTAAAAAAATAACTGAAAATTTTATTAAAAAAAATATTTTTAATAATAACAAAATAATAAATTTTATAGAAAATTATTTCAAGAATTACTTTATAAATTTCTGATTATTAAAAATATCCTATATTTTTATAATTATTGACATCAATTTCTAAATTTAACATAAAAATTCACAAAAATGACATAAAATGCATACAATTTGTAGAATATTCACAAACATAACAAAAAATTATAGAAATTACATTAAATGAATGCTAATTCCATAAAATCCACAAAAATTCCGACTAAATTACATACGATTTTCAACAATGATATCAACAACAATGTTATAGAAATTATGGAATTTACACCAAATCGTATACAATTGAAGAAGTTGCACCTAAGTACCTACAATTCCAAAAATTATAGAAAATGCACAAAAATTGTGTACAATTACAAAAAAATCCCTAAAATTACATACAATTATAGAAAATGCCCAAAAATGAGTCAAAATCATAGAAAATGCACATGAAATTTCAGAGAATTCCCAAAAAAGAAAAGTAAAAAAAAAAAGTTTTTTGAAACCCTACATGCTAGTGGAGGGTGTGGAGGTGGAGACGGGGGCTGTGTAAACGGTGGTGGATTGTGGCCATGGTCAGATAGTGGAGGAGGACGATGGTGGCGCAAACAAATGGTGGAGGAGGGGATGGTGGCCGTGGTGCTCTAGAGGCGGATGATGGTGGTTCGCCGACGGTGGAGGCGGTGAATGGTGGCCGACGGCACAGGGGCTGGGGAGGGAGGGGGGAGGAATCAGAAAAAGAGAGAGAAAGAGATTGGGGAGAGGACAAGAGTGAGAAATTTTTTTGCTAAGTACCACTTATGTTAGAATAGGTGACCAGAAAGCCAATAGGTTTGGCATTTTGTAACCTATTTGACAACTTGATGTAATGTAATATTATGTGATGAATAAAATGAGTATTCATTACTGTTGGTGTTTCCTTTGTTGTGATCATTTTCCATATGTTAAAATGGTGTTTTAACATATATCACAACAACCCACAGACCACGATTAAACAACTCATGCAGTTGGGCCACACATTGGATGGTGGTCATGAAACCAACTGATATAAAGTTGGGTTTGAAAGGTTCCAAGTCGAGGACCTCGAGATAGGGCATCGAGAGTCCTATAGAGACTTACACCAAGAGTCGTATTCATTGGATGAGTGTCGTATTTCATTGGATGGGACGCCTATACGATCTTTCTGGGCTGGTCAACTGGGATCGAGCCGACTCAATTGACTCGCGGGGATCATCATATGAAAGCCTTGGAGGGTTGGTCGGTATGGTTGGATTTCCCTGATTCCGATAGTACGGGAGTATTCCTCAGACTTGAGGAACCATGGCAGTCACGTACACAGGATGGCTGTATCTTGGATCCGGCGAGAGGTGGTCACTCTGTAAGATGATCATTGTAAGCCTTGTCCAGTGCAGTCAGAATGTGTAGCAACGATGGTGGGTTCCATAAAGAGGATCCGTCCCCTGCAGTATGTGACAGAGGTATCTCCTATGGACTCGGAGACAGGATCATGCTGCTTAAACCTGTGGCCACAGTGGTTGTCGAACAGGAAATGGTTTCCTGTGTCGATGAAATGAGGTATGTGTAGTCTCGAGTATTAAGCATAGATGCCTAGTCGAGGATGGGAACCGACGCCAATTCCATCCCTAGATTAAGGCCGGGAGACGGTAGACAGAAAGCCCGTACCCGTACGAAATTGGCACCTAAATGTTCACGCCAACATTCACTTAGTCTCTAGTGCCATGGACGGTTGCTAGACGGCTACCCATGGTAACGGGCCCCTGTTGGACACGGGCCCAAGTCTAGTTGAGGGTGAACCTAAAGGGTCACACACAAATCATCGAGAAGGTGGAGAAATTAACTTGAAGTCAATTTTGGAGGATAATAAGTAGTTGGATTACTTAAGGGATTATCCATTGGATGGATGGGCCGATATTATATCGGGCCCTTGTTTAATCGATAAATGGGATTTATTAGTTAATGTAGAGAGTCGGAAGATTGGGTCTCTTAATAGGATTAAAAGATCAATGGGAATTATTTAAGTGGACCTTCAATTAAATGGGATTTAATTTTGGGTTCGTTGTAATTGGATTACAGTGGAGCCTGATCCGTTAAATTTTGGTCCAAGAGGTGTGTTAATTCCACTTTTGGAATGACAAGAAGTTGGACTTCTTCCCAATATTAGTATAGCAAAAAATTACCACTCTTGGAGAGGTAAAAATCGGCCATACATGGTCTTCGTGATGTTGACTTGTCCCTTTTGGTAAGGGACAAATCAATTCCAATCATGCCTCTCTCTCTCCTCTCTTTTTCGGCCTCTCTCTACTCATACACATATCCCCTTTTGTCTTCATTTGATCTTGGATCATTTGGAAGAACAAATCAAGTTTAAGAAAAGACACTAATTTAATAGTGTTTTAGTTTCTTGAACCGAGTCCTCTAGATCTGTATTTCTCTAGCAGGAAAAACGTGCATCTCTTTCGGTGTGGTGTGGACTACTCTAGAGAGTTCATGCGTTTGAACTTGGTGAGCATTTTCGGAGAGGAACAATGCTTGTAGCCGTGCAAGCGATAAAACTACAAAGATAATTTCAGTTTTACACTTTCGTAGTTCGCTTTTAATATATGTGCTCCATGTCAAATATATGTTTATAATATTATGACATCCTACATCGAATGCCTGTTGAGTACTCAAGGGTACACCCCTTGGGATTTTGTGATAATTGTTTTAAATTTACACTATTTTCGATTCTCACGCTTTCGCTCGCGCTGCCGGGTGAATCCGCTTGTCCCTTCAAGTAGTATCAGAGTCTGGTTCGATGTAAGGAGTATAGATCTATCTGCTTGGCATGTACAACTTGCTTTTACGGCTTTATGAGCATGTATGTATGTATGAATATACGAATGAATGTGCTTGTTCACTTGTTTAAATTTGATGGACATTGTATGTGCAATTTTGTAGATTGGATCTTAAAATTGCATGTTTATTTTTAGTTTATTTTATATATTAATGTGCTGAAAATGAGAAATCAAAAAAAATAAAATAAAATATCGGATAGCAGTTGCAGTAGTTGGCTGCCGCCCTTGCCAGGCGCGCGGCAGCCTGGCTGGTGTGCCTGCTAGCGTGCGCACTGGCACGCGGTCGCTGCACACAGGCGCGCGTGTTTGCGCTTGCATGCTGTGCGCAAGCGCGCAGGCTGCTGGCCGGGCAAGCGCTACACAGAGGCGCGCGCGCACAGGTCTGTGAGGGGCAGGCGGCCAGCAGGCACAACGACTGGGCCGTTTTGTGCAGGTTTTCGACGTTTTTCTGAAAATTAGATTTTCTTGTAATTTCTGCATATTTTTTGAAAATGAATTGATTTTGTATATTTGATTTGGAACTATTGGATTTTTCCTTAGATCAAATTTGTTTAATTAATTTGGGTTTAGTACATGCATTGGAGGCATTTTATATGATGTCTATTAAATTTAAAATTTGAATCTTACACATTATTTATATATTTATACCTAGTGATGTTGGACATCACTTGGATATTTTGAATATCCATAATTGAGCATGATTATTTGGTATAATTGTGTTATGTGTGTTGATGATATCAACATAGCATGATCACAAGAGCCCTAGACCTTATGTATGAATGAATGGTATCTATAATTATGTTGGGTGGGGCCTGCGTGCCTCTGGTTTTGGGACTATCATCTCCCATTTTTCTAGCCTCATGATGTTAAGGCTTGTTCATTTCCTTTCCATGTATTACTTTCATATGTAATGAGGATAGCTAGTTTTGGTGAGGTTTATTTTGTAATAATAACAAGCCCATGGAGTCGGAGGCCCGAGGTGTAACATCAAGGCGAAAAACAAGAAGGCCACAAGGCCCATTGTAATGACAATGGGTTTATCACTAGTATAATAGTGTAGGACCACCCTAAACATATCATAGACTCACTGTCAGAATAGGTGACCAGAAAGCCAATTGGATTGGCGGTTTTGGGTACTATTTAGCAATCTTTATTGACTTGATGAATATAGTAAGTATTCATCCGTGGCACTATGTGTTTGTTGTGCTTACTGATTACGTTAAACGATGTTTTAACGTCACAACAAATGCCCACAGACCAATTGTATAACCCATGTAGTTGGGCTGCGCATTGGATGGCAGCTATGAAACCAACTTCTGAGGGTTGGTCTGGAATGTTCCAAGTCGAGGACCTCGAGACAGGGCATCGAGGGTCCTACAGAGACTTGCACTAAGGATTGCATTCATTGGATGAGTGCCGTGTTTCATCGGCGACAGACGTTGGACGTCTATGCAATATTAGTGGGTTAGTTGACGTGGGTGTTAGCTGACTGAACTGACTCGCGGGAATCGTCATATGGAAGCCTTGGAGGCTTAGTCGGTATGACTGGAATTCTCGGCTCCGATAGTACGAGATTAGTCCTCGGACTTGAGGAATCATGGCAGTCACATGCATATGAAGGTTGTATCTAGGGTCTGGCAAGAGATGCCCGTATCTGGGATACGTTCATCATAAGCCTCATCCAGTGCAGTCGGAATATGTATTGAGGACGGTGGATTCCAAGATAGGATCCGTCACCTGTCAGTATATGACAGTCGAGTCTCCTATGCGCTCTGAGACGGTTTAAGCTCTTTAAGTCTGTGGCCACAGCGATTGGTCGAGTAGGGAATGGTTTCCTACGTCGATCAATAAAGCAAACGCGTCTCGAGTTATTGAGCATAGTTGTCTAGTCCAGGATGGGAACCGACGCCAAATTCCATGCCCTAGACTTAGACCGGGAGACGGATGATGGAAGGACCGTACTCGTATGGTAATCGAGAGCCTAAATGTTCACGCCAACATTCACCTAGTCTCTAGTGCCATGGACCGTTGCTAGACGGCCACCCATGGTGACGGGCGTTTTCCGATTAATGGTTAATTGGAAAATAGTTAATTAAATTGGATTTAACCAATTGTGTTGGACACAAGCCCAAGTCTAGCTGAGGGTGAACCTAAAGAGTCACACACAAATCACTATGGAATTGGTAGAATTAATTTGGAATTAATTCTAGAAGAAGCGAATTAATTTAATTGGATTAAATTAATTCAAGGAGAAAAATAAATGATTGGATCATTTATTGGGAAATCCATTTGATGGATGGTCCAAGAATTAATTAATTGGATTAGTTAATTTTTGGACTTAGAACCTTTAAATTAATTGGATTAATTTATCGGGTTTCGATTAATTAATTGATTGGATCAATTAATTAGAGTTCGGACTTATGTTTATTTAATTGGATTAAATAAACTTATGGGCATCAATTAGATTGAGATTAATTGGATTAATTAATGCCCAATGGACTTTGTTTGGACTTAATTTAATTAGATTAAATAAAAGTCTAAGACTAGTAGTCCTAGTCCATGGAAAAATTCAATTTATAGCAAATGAAGGAAGAATTAAAATCTTCCACATGTGAGGCACATGTGACCAGCCTTTGTATGATTTTGTGGGTGGTTTTATTTGCTATAATGGTGCATGGTTATGTAGATAATGGTGTGTGTATGTAGGTTACTTTGGAAGTTGACAAGAGAAGTTGAATTTTGAATTCAACAACTCTACTTACACAAAACCATTCACATAACTTGCATGCTATGTCTTGCACGAAATTTCCATCAAGAAACTCTCCAAAAACCTCTGAAAATTTCTCCTTTTTGTGTTCATACCTTTTGGAAAGGTTTGAACTAAAACATTCCAAAAAGCACTAATCAATAGTGTTGTTTTGGATTGTTTTTTCTTCTTCTTTTCTCTACTTCTATCTAGCAATAGATTAGAGATATACATTCCATAGTGTGGTGTGGACAAATTAGAGGGATTCTAATTTGGATCCTCAAAGTGAACGGAAGGAGAAACGGAAAGGGAACAACGCTAGAAACAAACCGGTTCTACGTGCAACGAACATAAGGTTGGTTTTCTTTATGTTTTCATGTATCTTTTGTTTACTTCCTTTAGCCATATGTCCAGCATTCTTCTCCTCTTTATTTTATGCTTTGACAAACACCGAACGCCCGGGAACTTCAAAGGGAACACCCCTTTGAACCCGTTTAAATTTATGCTTTAAATTAACGTTTTTTACGCTTCCGTTGCGTTCCCGGGCCGTACCCGATTCTTTCACTCACTACGGGCTCAGTGGGTCGCATAGGTTGGACTTGTGATCATCCTAACAGGGGTATGCTATGTTTTACTGCTTGCGGCTTATTTATTTAACGCTTTATGAATATTTGATATTTATGCATGCTAAAACACTTATTATGATGAGGTCTTGGTCATTATCAAACTCCATTTGGTTGGACCAAATTAAATATTAGGCCCACAATGGACTTGGATCAAAATGGTATTTTGATCTGTTCAAGTCTTCCATCCATAGCAATGTGGTGAGGAAGCTACCACTACCCAACTGCGGTCTCACGAGTCGTGGCACACTTGGACTAGGGAAAAGCTGCACCATTATTGTGAACAAAGAGATTACACTCGTTGTTTCCTTGTCTCACGAGTCGTGGGTGCCGAAAGTTGAGGCATGATTTGGTTGATGGGTCGGGCCCAACACTGATTTCTGCTTTAAATAGTGGAAGGGTCAAAGACTAAAAGACCATGTCTTTTGCTTGAGTAGTAATATTATCATCATCTGCTAATTTCTACTTTACATTTTTTTTATAAATGTAGATATGTCTAAGAATCCTTTGACCATGGTACTTGAGACTAATAAGTTTAACGGAACGAACTACTTGTACTGGCTAAGAAACTTGAGGATTGTCCTCGATTTCGAGAACCAAGGCTACGTCTTGGACGAGCCGCCGCCGAGCGATTTGCCAAAGGAGTCCACGCCAGAAGAACGATTAATGTTCGAGAAATGACATGAGGACAATCAGAAAGTATGTAGCATCATATTGGCTTCGATGTCGGATGACATCCAAAAGCAATATGAGAGGCTAGACAACATCTCCGCCATAATGCTCCGAATGAACGAGGTTTATGCGGTTCCGGACAAGCATATTAGAATTGGATTTTCTGTAAATGCATGTTTAATTTCAGTTTTTATAGCAGAAGTTTAAAATAAAAAAAAAAAAAGTGAAAAACGGTGCCGGCCGCCCGGCAGGGGCAGCAGGCGCGCGCCCGCGCGCGCAGGCAGGGGCGCCTGCGCGAGGGCGCGCGCGCGCGGCCGGCAGCCGTGCGCGGGCGTCCACCCGTGCGCGCTGCTGGGCGTGCGCGCGCGCGCCTGCTGCTGCACGCGGGCGGCCACGCGCGCTGCTGAGCGTGCGCGCGCGCGCGCGCGCACGGCCGTCTGGGACGGCCGGCCGGCAGCACTGTTTTGTGCCGTTTTTGCCGTTTTTCCGGAAAATTGGATTTTCCTGATTTCTGCTAGTTTTCTGAAATTATTAATTTTGGCATATTTTAATTTTGGTTAAATTGGATTTTCTAAAATTATTTTTTTTATGCCTTAGATTATTTTGGAAATGGTTTCCAAACAAAAAAAAAAAAATTGTACATTGGATGTATAGTTGATATCCATATTTTTAATTGCATTATTAATATGATATTTTCTGCATTTTATTATGTTTATTGTTTTAGATATTGGATATCTATTTATAAATGCATGGGATGTATTTATTTGTTGGCATGTTTATATTTGATATAAATGTGCTTTATTGTTGTTTATTTGATAAACAATAAGGATGATCACTAGCCCATTGACCTATGTATGGTTTATATTTTTGTTGGGTGAGGCCTGCGTGCCTCTTTGTTTTTCTCTTCTCTCTATCGTTTTTAGCCTTGGAATAATAAGGCTTTCTTCCTCTCTTTTAATGTACTCCCCCCGACTTATGATTGGGGTTTCTTTTAAGTTGTAATGAGAGTAGATTAGACTGTGAGGCTTTATTTTATTAAATGTAAGCTTCCAAGGAGATGAAGGTCCGGTGGACGGAGCCCACGGTGGAAGGTCAAGAAGAACAAAGAAGGATTTACAAGGCCCCATTAGAATGATAATGGGATGTAAAAATTGTAAAAGTGTAGGCTTACCATAGATTGACCATAGATCCACTGCGGGCTCAGTGGATCACTTAGGAACGGGCTTGTGATTATCCTAACAGGGGCGTGCTAGGCTTGTTTTGCATGTGTTTAATGTTTTAATGCTTTGATGTATGATGTGTTTGGAATGCATTATTTACATTAAATGTTTAAAACTTGAGCATGCAAAGTACTAATAATGATGAGGTCTCGGTCTTAATAAACTATAACTCTCACTTGGATGGTCCAAGTAAATATTAGGCCCAAAAATGGAATTAAAATCAAATGGTTTGATTATTCCAAGCCTTCCATCCATAGCAATGTAGTGAGGAAGCTACTTTCACCCATTCGTGGTCTCACGAGTCGTGGCACGTTTGGAATGAAAGAAAGCTGCACTGTTGTTATGAACGAATGGAATATACTCCTATTTCCCTGTCTCACGAGTCGTGGGGGGCGATAGTTGAGATATTCATTTGGTTGATGGGTCGGGCCTAACGCTAAGTAACATGATTCTCTTGGAGTCCTTGGGATCATGTGAAGAGGCGAGGCAAAATATCTTGGGGATCTCATTGGATGAGAATGGTATTGGATACCTCCCACAAAGCCTTTCCCATGTGAATCGTAAAAGCGGGGCATGGAGAATTGCGTTTGTGGACTCCGAGCCACTAGGAAATGGTTTCCCGAAAACCCTACTTGAGAGTGGTGGGTTTTTTTTGAAGAAATAGTGGGAGGGGTTAATGACTAAAGACCAAGTCTTAACTTGAATTCTATATTATAATAATCTACTAAATTTCTGCTTTACATTTTTGAATGTAGATGTCTAAAAATCCGCTCGCTGTAATTTTTGAGACTAATAAATTTGACGGAACAAACTATAACGATTGGCTGCGAAATCTGAGGATTGTCCTAGATTTTGAAAACTAGGCTTACGTTCTGGATAAGCCACTTCCTCGGGTCTTGCCGGAGGGGTCCTCGTCAGAAGAGCGTTTGACATTCAATGAATGGCAGGAGGACAACCGCAAGGTCCGCAGCATCATACTGGAATCCATGACTAATGAGATCCAGAAACAGTATGATCGGCTGGATGATGTCAGCTCGATAATGCTCCGCATGAAAGACGTTTATGCGGTACCGGACCAGCATATTAGATATGCTGCGACGAAGGCATTTTTCGGAGCTAAGATGACAGAAGGGTTTTCTGTACACCAGCATGGAGTGATGATGCTATCCCTAGTGGAGAAGCTCAAAGACCTCCGAGCTGATCTTGAAAAAGAAACGTACATCGACGTGATCCTTCAGTCTCTTCCTCCCTCTTTTGACCCGTTTATCGTGAACTATAACATGAATGGGCTTGAAAAAGACCTTCATGAGTTGATAAACATGTTGGTCCAGTACGAGGCAACGATTGAAAAGTCTGCGCCGTCGGTATTGGTTGGGGAGGCTTCGACCTCAAGAGCGAAAGGCAAAGGGCCGGACGCTGGAGGAGGAAGAAGGGTAAGACAGAATCAGCCGCTGCAAGCGCACAGAGCGCTCCTGTTGCCATGCTGGGCATGGGCAAAGGAAAGAGGAAGGCGGTTCGGCAGTCAAGGATTGCAAAAGATGTTTGCATATATTGTCGTGAAAAAGGGCATTGGAAGAGGGAGTGTCCTAAACTCCTCTCCAACCAAGGTACATTTGATTTGAGCTTTAACATGATTACTATTCTACTTCTTGGGTATTGGATACCAGTTGTAGAGCTCATATCTGCAAATGGTTTGCAGGAAATGGGAAGGAGTAGAAGGCTAAGACGGAGATGGTTCTAAAGCTAGGCAATGGCTGGGTTGTTGCTGCAATTGCTATGGGACCAATTAGGCTTAGCCAGTGATCATGTTAGGATAGAGTTGATAGGTCACCATTATGTAACCTAGCATGATCAAATTATGTTTTTCTATTGATTGGACAATAAGGATTACATGTTTTTGATCAATAAAAGCTTCTTTTATTTGACAAAGAATGAATATTCTTGTCTGCTAGGTTGTTTGCATAATTGTTTCAATACTATCCCATAATTAGATTATGAATGCTCAAAACAAATGATGAAATGGATAATCAAGATAAACTCACAGATTTGGCATGCAAAGCTAGGTCACATTCCTCTAGATAGGATAAGGAGGTTAGTAGATTCAAGGAGTCTAGAAATAGACAATTTGAGCCTGCTAGCTTGCAAGTCCTTCCTGAGCAGGAAGATGGCCAAGAAGCTCTTTGTAGGACAAAGTATGCTTGCTAGTGGTCTGTTGGATTGGATCCAGTCAGACATCTGTGGGTCACTGAGTACACAAGACCAGTAGAGGGTTCACAAGTCTAAGGGCCTTTGGAAGGCTCAGGGAATTAGATTTGAAGTGGGAATCAAACTGGTTGCAAAATTAACCTTCGATTGGATCGAGTGTGTGTGTATTTAGTGTGAGCTCTTGATGTATCTAAATGGGAATGGAATTCTCACTCAGTGGAATTCTTCCTGGAACGCCACAATTGAACGGCGTCTCTGATAAAGGAGGAATCGAACCTTGTTGGACATGGTTCGATCGGTGTTTTCACTGAACTACCTTGGCCCATCTGGGCGTGTTCTTAAGACAGTGGCCAAGTTGTAAAACATGGAACTTTCTAAAGATCGTGGCCCAAACGCCATATTGGATATGGCATGGCAAGCCTGTATCTTACAAAGTACTTGAGTATGTAGGATGGTCTTGCATACGTCAAGGGACTAGTGGGAGGCAAACTAGGTCTGCGCAGGTTCATGTGTTGTCCTAAGGGAAATTGGATTTCAAAGGATAACCGGTGTAAGGAGTAGCTCCTTGAGGAATCAAGTAGAGCGACACCTCAGTATGATATAGCAAACATCATTTGTAATCAAGTTTTCCTACTGACTATATTCCAGTCCTCCTAAGGATGACCAGAATATCCTAGATACCTGAGAGGTACAGGTTTCTGGGTCAGTCCTGTCAATTGGATTATAATCCAAAAGACATAAGGAGAAGCAATGTTGGACATTGGATTGAATCAATGGCTTGGAGCCATGGAATTCGACATGGAATTCAAACTAGGTTTGAAACTCTATGTAACTGGAATATTCGTTTTGATGAGTTCAAGTGGGGTATGACTCGATCAGTAACGAGCTTTGAGGGTCAGTGGGAGTTTAGTTGTGTTCCTAATGTTTAAGTGTGTAACGTCTTATTCCTTTGGAATGAATTTAAGATGTTAGGAAACACTGAAACACAGACGTTGTTCACGCAATTCTCCATGAAAGGAATTGGATTCCTATATATAGGGTTAAGCTGTCCAAGACTCAGTCAGGTTGACTGATGAGGAAGCTTAGATGTTTGACATCCCCTACGTCTTTTGCCATAGGCAACATGGGTATGTTGTATGGTGCATTGGACCTGAAGTTGTGTATGCTTTCGGCATAACGACAGAAATCGGGTGTGTACCGAGGAGGCAGTAGACTGCTGTTGAGAACAGTCTTTTATACCTGAATAAGGATTAAAGAAGTGTTCTTGATGCAAGTTCAATGGAGAGTTGATTCTGGAAGGCTATAGCGATACTAGCTTCCAGGATCATGTGAATAATATCTAGTTTCATTATGAACATATATTCAGGCTAAATGGTAAGGTGGTGGCTTGGAAAGGTTTCAAGCGGGACACCACGACGGACCATGAAAGTTGAATGTATGGCAACTTTAGAAGTTGCTCCGGAGAGTGGTTTGGATGAAAAACTACATCCAATGGTTGGGTGTGGTGCCTAGCACGTGCTAGCCAGTAGTTACCTTGGAGGATAACAACATGGCTGTAGCGCAAGCTATAGGACCGAGATCTCATCATGGATCCAGGAAAATTCTTAGACAGTACCATCTGCTTGGAGCAATGGTATGAAGAGGTGACGTGCGGTTGGACCGCATCATCTTGGCAGAAATAAGGTAGACCCGTGAGACCGAGCCGGATATCGCAGATTACTCATGCTCAGATAAGTCTGAGCAACATGGGTGATTGGCTTTAGGTCAAGTGGGAGATTGTTAGAATAGGTGACCAGAAAGCCAATTGGATTGGCGGTTTTGGGTACTATTTAGCAATCTTTATTGAGTTGATGAATATAGTAAGTATTCATCCGTGGCACTATGTGTTTGTTGTGCTTACTGATTACGTTAAACGATGTTTTAACGTCACAACAAATGCCCACAGACCAATTGTATAACCCATGTAGTTGGGCTGCGCATTGGATGGCAGCTATGAAACCAACTTCTGAGGGTTGGTCTGGAATGTTCCAAGTCGAGGACCTCGAGACAGGGCATCGAGGGTCCTACAGTGACTTGCACTAAGGATTGCATTCATTGGATGAGTGCCGTGTTTCATCGGCGACAGACGTTGGACGTCTATGCAATATTAGTGGGTTAGTTGACGTGGGTGTTAGCTGACTGAACTGACTCGCGGGAATCGTCATATGGAAGCCTTGGAGGCTTAGTCAGTATGACTGGAATTCTCGGCTCCGATAGTACGAGATTAGTCCTCGGACTTGAGGAATCATGGCAGTCACATGCATATGAAGGTTGTATCTAGGGTCTGGCAAGAGATGCCCGTATCTGGGATACGTTCATCATAAGCCTCATCCAGTGCAGTCGGAATATGTATTGAGGACGGTGGATTCCAAGATAGGATCCGTCACCTGTCAGTATATGACAGTCGAGTCTCCTATGCGCTCTGAGACGGTTTAAGCTCTTTAAGTCTGTGGCCACAGCGATTGGTCGAGTAGGGAATGGTTTCCTACGTCGATCAATAGAGCAAACGCGTCTCGAGTTATTGAGCATAGTTGTCTAGTCCAGGATGGGAACCGACGCCAAATTCCATGCCCTAGACTTAGACCGGGAGACGGATGATGGAAGGACCGTACTCGTATGGTAATCGAGAGCCTAAATGTTCACGCCAACATTCACCTAGTCTCTAGTGCCATGGACCGTTGCTAGACAGCCACCCATGGTGACGGGCGTTTTCCGATTAATGGTTAATTGGAAAATAGTTAATTAAATTGGATTTAACCAATTGTGTTGGACACAAGCCCAAGTCTAGCTGAGGGTGAACCTAAAGAGTCACAAACAAATCACTATGGAATTGGTAGAATTAATTTGGAATTAATTCTAGAAGAAGCGAATTAATTTAATTGGATTAAATTAATTCAAGGAGAAAAATAAATGATTGGATCATTTATTGGGAAATCCATTTGATGGATGGTCCAAGAATTAATTAATTGGATTAGTTAATTTTTTGGACTTAGAACCTTTAAATTAATTGGATTAATTTATCGAGTTTCGATTAATTAATTGATTGGATCAATTAATTAGAGTTCGGACTTATGTTTATTTAATTGGATTAAATAAACTTATGGGCATCAATTAGATTGAGATTAATTGGATTAATTAATGCCCAATGGACTTTGTTTGGACTTAATTTAATTAGATTAAATAAAAGTCTAAGACTAGTAGTCCTAGTCCATGGAAAAATTCAATTTATAGCAAATGAAGGAAGAATTAAAATCTTCCACATGTGAGGCACATGTGACCAGCCTTTGTATGATTTTGTGGGTGGTTTTATTTGCTATAATGGTGCATGGTTATGTAGATAATGGTGTGTGTATGTAGGTTACTTTTGGAAGTTGACAAGAGAAGTTGAATTTTGAATTCAACAACTCTACTTACACAAAACCATTCACATAACTTGCATGCTATGTCTTGCACGAAATTTCCATCAAGAAACTCTCCAAAAACCTCTGAAATTTCTCCTTTTTGTGTTCATACCTTTTGGAAAGGTTTGAACTAAAACATTCCAAAAGCACTAATCAATAGTGTTGTTTTGGATTGTTTTTTTCTTCTTCTTTTCTCTACTTCTATCTAGCAATAGATTAGAGATATACATTCCATAGTGTGGTGTGGACAAATTAGAGGGATTCTAATTTGGATCCTCAAGTGAACGGAAGGAGAAACGGAAAGGGAACAACGCTAGAAACAAACCGGTTCTACGTGCAACGAACATAAGGTTGGTTTTCTTTATGTTTCATGTATCTTTTGTTTACTTCCTTTAGCCATATGTCCAGCATTCTTCTCCTCTTTATTTTATGCTTTGACAAACACCGAACGCCCGGGAACTTCAAAGGGAACACCCCTTTGAACCCGTTTTAAATTTATGCTTTAAATTAACGTTTTTTACGCTTCCGTTGCGTTCCCGGGCCGTACCCGATTCTTTCACTCACTACGGGCTCAGTGGGTCGCATAGGTTGGACTTGTGATCATCCTAACAGGGGTATGCTATGTTTTACTGCTTGCGGCTTTATTTATTTAACGCTTTATGAATATTTGATATTTATGCATGCTAAAACACTTATTATGATGAGGTCTTGGTCATTATCAAACTCCATTTGGTTGGACCAAATTAAATATTAGGCCCACAATGGACTTGGATCAAAATGGTATTTTGATCTGTTCAAGTCTTCCATCCATAGCAATGTGGTGAGGAAGCTACCACTACCCAACTGCGGTCTCACGAGTCGTGGCACACTTGGACTAGGGAAAAGCTGCACCATTATTGTGAACAAAGAGATTACACTCGTTGTTTCCTTGTCTCACGAGTCGTGGGTGCCGAAAGTTGAGGCATGATTTGGTTGATGGGTCGGGCCCAACACTGATTTCTGCTTTAAATAGTGGAAGGGTCAAAGACTAAAAGACCATGTCTTTTGCTTGAGTAGTAATATTATCATCATCTGCTAATTTCTACTTTACATTTTTTTTTATAAATGTAGATATGTCTAAGAATCCTTTGACCATGGTACTTGAGACTAATAAGTTTAACGGAACGAACTACTTGTACGGGCGCGCGCACAGGGGACGGCGCCTCCGGGCGCGCGCGCGGATGCGCGCTGGAGAGTCCGCGCGCGCACAGGCACCAGGTGGCGCCGTCAGGCGCGCGCGAACGCAGACAGTGGTGTGTGCGCGTGCGCACCTGGCAGGCACACCTGGTGCGCGCGCGCGCGCGCACTGCGCAGGGGCAGACGCGCGGCTGGCGACCAGCAAGCCTGCGCCGCGCGCCCGGCCTGGCAGCGCCTGTGCGCGCAGGGGGCACAGTGAAGGACAAGCGGATCCGCCCGGGAGCGCGAGCGGAATCGAGAAAGCGTGGAAAATTGCGTAAATTTAAATCAAATTAAAAAATACGCGAATCCCAAGGGGTGTACCCTTGGGTGCTCAAACCAGGCGTTCGATGTAGGATGTGTAAATATTAAAACATACATTTAAGCACATAGGGCATAGATATATAAATGAAATCAATCAAAGCGTAATAAACCGTTACCTTTGATTGTTTAGCGTATGCTCCCGGCTACTTGCGTTGTTTCCTTCTCCGGAATGCTCACGAAATCCAAACGTATGGATTCTCCGAAGGTGATCCACACCACACCGGAAGAAACACACGTTCCTCTTGCTAGAAAAGAACGGGTTTAGAAGGAATCGGTTTAAGAGAAGAACACTATGAATTAGTGTTCTCTTAAACTTACTTTGTTCTTCTTCTTGATTCAAAATCAAGTGAAGAACACAAGTGTGAGAGAGGGAGGGAGCACAAAATTTTGAGAGAGAGGAGAGGATTTTTGTCTTCTCTTTTTCCTAGAAAAAGATGAATAATGAATCACTTATGCTTGGTGTTGTATATTCTAATATATATACATAATTAATGTGATTATTGGAATGTGTCTAGGTTCATCCAAGGATGTCTAGATTCATTCCAATCAATCACCATCAATTCTTCAATCAAGCCTACCAAAATTTATGGTATGATCAAATCATACCAAAAGGGAAGAGCTTGATTGGAGTTGATTTGTCTCTTTCCAAAAGAGATAAGTCAACATACCACCTAGCATGAAACATGGTTGATTTTGCTTCCTCCAAGGGAGCATGTCGGCCATGTTTATTAAGGGAAGAAGTCCAACTTCTTCCTATTCCAAAATAGGAATTATTTCTCCTCTCGGGTATAATTTAACGGACCGGGTTTTATCGTAATCCAATTACGACGAATCCAACATTAAATCCAATTTAATGTCCATTTAAATTATTCTCGTTGATCTTTTAATCCAATTAAAAGATCCAACGTCTCAACGTCTCAACTTTTTATATTTAATCGAAAATCCAATTTACCGATTAAACGAAAGCCCGATGCAATATCGGCCCGTCCATCCAATGGACTTTCCCTTAAGTAATCCAATTACTTATTTTATCCTTGAGATTGACTCCAAGTTGATCTCTCAACCTCCTTGATGATTTGTGTGTGACCCTTTAGGTTCACCCTCAGCTAGACTTGGGCCCGTGTCCCACAAGGGCCCGTTACCATGGGTGGCCGTCTAGCAACGGTCCATGGCACTAGAGACTAGGTGAATTGGCGTGAACATTTAGGCGCCGATTCCGTATGGGTACGATCCTTCTATCTACCGTCTCCCGGCCTTAGTCTAGGGTATGGAATTGGGCGTCGGTTCCCATCCTTGACTAGGCATCTATGCTTAATACTCGAGACCACGTATGCTTCATTGCGTCGACACAGGAAACCATTCCCTGTTCGACCAACCACTCTGGCCACAGCTTCAAACAGCATGAACGTGTCTCCGAGTGCATAGGAGATACCTCTATCACATACTGACAGGGGACGGATCCTCTTCTTGGAATCCACCGTCCTCGCTACACATTCTGACTGCACTGGACAAGGCTTATGATAATCATCTTACAGAATGATTACCTCTCGCCATGATCCCTCAAGTCTGAGGATTACTCCCGTACTATCGGAACCGGGGAAAAGACCAATCATACCGACCAAGCCTCCAAGGCTTCCATATGATGATCCCCGCGAGTCAGTCCAGTCGGCTCGACCCCAGTCGACCAACCCATCAAGATTGTGTAGGCGTCCCACGCCTGTCGCCGATGAAACATGGCACTCATCCAATGAACACGACTCTTGGTGCAAGTCTCACTAGGACTCTCGTGCCCTGTCTCCAGGTCCTCGACTTGGAACGTTTCAGACCCAACTCTTTAATCAGTTGGTTTCATGACCACCAATCCAATGCGTGGCCCAACTGCACGAGTTGTTATCCATGGTCTGTGGGCTTTGTTGCGATATAAGTTAAACACCATTTTAACAAATGTAAGATGAGCGCAACAAAGAAGGTATCATTGGTGACGAATACTCATCTTATTCATCACATAATATTACATTCACATCAAGTTGTTGGATAGGTTACAAATTGCCAAACCTATTTGCTTTCTGGTCACCTATTCCAACAGGCAGGCAGAGCCTACTGCCAGTGGCGGCGGCCGGCTGCCAGGTGCAGCTAGGGTTTTACCCTATTTTTGTTCTTTTATTTATTTTTTCAGTTTTAATTTTTTAATTAATTCGAAAAGTTCATTTTTTGTTCAATTTTGCCTAATTTTCTAAGACATTATTTTGGGAAGTAAAATATATTGGATTTGGAATTCCGAGAATATTTTACTTAAAAATAATGAGGAAAGGTTTTCCTAAAATGAGAAAATATTATTACCAACGATTATGCCATATTTTCACATGCTACGCATTTATTTATTCATCTTAAATAATTATGATTGGTTATCATGTGTTATTTGTATATTGTTATTATGTGATTGGATCATATGATTACGTGTGTTGGATTCATACGGATGATCACGAGCCCTAGACCGAATGTATGGTTTAATTTCATGTTGGACCTATGTGCCTCTTTTACTGCTTTCTCCTTCTCTCTTTCTAGTTGCCCTGGAATAATAAGGCATTCTATCTCCCTCCTTATGTACTCCCCCCGGATTTTCGCTAGGGTTTCTATTTTTTAATATTTAATGAGAGTAGAATAGGAGTGAGGTTTTAATTTTTATGAATTGATGGAGAAGAAGGAAGGTCCACATGGAGACCCCAGACTGGAGGTTCCAAGGCGTTTCCATGAAGTGAGGAAAGAGAAAAGAGACCAAGGCCCATCAGAATGATGATTGGGTTAGTATTATGTAATAGTATAGGACCAACCCTAGATTGACCATAGATCCACTGCGGGCTCAGTGGATCGCATAGGACTCGGGCTCGTGATCATCCAACAGGGGCGTGCTAGGCTTTAATTTTGCATGTTGTTATTATGATGGATGAATGGCATTTTTATTTATCATATAACTGCTATGGATGCATTTATTTATTACGCATTGTGGATGAATGTGTAGATGTATTATGTTATGAGATCTCGGTCTTTACTACTCTCACATTGGTTGGACCAATGTCAAAATATTAGACCCTAGTCAAAAGGGACATGAACTCTAGGAGTTTTTCCATGCCTTCCAATCCATGGCATAGTGAGAAAGCTGATTTAGGTCAATAGCGTGGTCTCACGAGTCGTGGCACGTTATTGTACTTAAAAGAAGTTGCACTGTGTCATGAACGAAAAATAGACCACTATTACCTGTCTCACGAGTCGTGGGGTAACAGTAGGTCTATAGCTCGGTCGATTGGGTCGGGTCTAACGCCCAATTAGCATGATTCACTTGGAGTCCTCGGGATCATGTGAAAGGGTGAGGCAATAATCTTGGGAATCTCGTGGAACGAGAATGGTATGGTATACCTCCCACAGGATTTTTCCATGCAAATCGTAAAAGCGGGGTATGAAAAAGATCGCTGTGGATCCCAAGCCCACTAGGAAAGGGTTTTCCGAAAATCACGTTTGAGAGTACCGTGTTTTCGTATAAATAGTGGGAGCATTAAATGACTCAAGACCATGCATTTAATTTTTATCAAACCACGGTCTTTTATATTCTGCTGATCGCGAACTCTATCAACCATTCTTGAGACAAAACAAATTCAATGGAACCAATTACAACGACTGGTTGCGTAATCTCAGGATAGTCCTGGATTATGAGAACCAAGGCTACGTCATGGACGAGCCTCTCCCTAGGACCTTACCGGAAGGATCCACGTCGGAAGAACGTGAGACGTTCGAGACTTGGCATAAGGATAACCGGAAGGTCCGTAGCGTCATACTTGCTTCTATGACGAATGAGATTCAGACGCAGTATGAAAGGCTAGACGATGTCCCTTCCATTATGGCTCGCCTTAAGGATTGCTATGCAGTCCCGGACCGGCATACTATGTATGTCGCGATCAAGGCGTTCTTTTGGAACCAAAATGACAGAAGGATCCTCTGTACAAGAGCAGGGGGTTAAAATGTTTACCCTGGTGGAAAAGCTCGAGGACCTAAAGACAGGTCTCGATAATGAAACGTACATAGATGTGATCCTTCAGTCACTCCCACCCTCCTTTGACCAATTTATTATCAACTACAACATGAACGCACTTGAGAAGGGCATTCATGAGTTGATTAATATGTTGGTGCAATACGAGGCAATGACTAAGAAGTCCACGCCTTCGGTATTGTTTGGAGGTGCTTCAACTTCCAAAACGAAAGGCAAAGGTGCCGGACGTTGGAAAAAAAAGAAAGGGAAGGGAAAGGCCGTCAAAGTAGCTTCGAACACTAAGAATGTTCCCATTGCCAAAGAGGGGAAAGGCAAAGGAAAGGGAAAGGTTGTCTCCCAGCAACAGTCGAAGGCATATGACATATGTATCAATTGCCGTGAGAAAGGGCATTGGAAGAGAGAGTACCCCAAGCTCTTCTCTAACCAACGTATATTTGTGATTGAGGTCAATATGATCACTAATTCTGCCTCTTGGGTATTAGATACCGGCTGTGGAGCTCACATTTGCAATGATTTGCAAGTGCTGAAAAGAAGCAGAAAACTGGGTAGAGGGAAATGATCCTGAAGCTTGGGAATGGCAAGGCCATCTCGGCAGAAGCAGTAGGATCTACTACTCTAGTAATTAGTGATAGTATTAGCATAGAATTAGAGCAGGTTTATTTTGTACCTAGTATGATTAAAAACATCATTTCCATTCCATTGTTAGACAATAGTGGTTATGAGTTTATGATCAATAAAAATTGCTTTTATTTGATGAGGTGTGGAATTGCTCATCTACTTGGTACATTAAATAACGGGCTCTATATCTTGCAACAAACAAACTTCGTTCTCAACGCTCAACACAAACGTAAAATAGATAATAACGGGAATGCACGACTGTGGCACGCTAGGCTAGGTCATATATCCAAGATAGGATGAAAAGATTGGTAGACTCAAGGAACCTAGAGGTAGGGGACTTGAGTGAGCTACCAACTTGTGAGTCTTGTCTAAGAGGAAAATGACCAAGAAGCCCTTTGTAGGACAAAGCAGGCTTGCCACAGTTCTGTTGGACTTGGTCCATACAGAAGTTTGTGGACCACTAAGGACGCAGGCCGGAGGTGGGTTCTCCTACTTCATAACCTTTACCGATGATCATTCACGGTATGGTTATGTTTACCTAATGAGGTATAAGTCTGAAGCTCTTGAGAGGTATAAAGAATTCAGACTTGAAGTGGAGAACCAGACCAACTGCAAAATTGAAGTCCTACGGTCAGACCAAGGCGGTGAATACCTTAGTACCGAGTTCCTTAATCATCTAAAAGAAAATGGTATAATATGTGAATGGACCCCTCCCGAGACACCACAATTGAATGGTATCTCTGAAAGGAGGAATCGAACCTCGGTTGGGACTCATGGTTCGAGATCCATGATGAGTTTTACCAAATTGCCTTTATCCTTTTGGGGCTACGCATTGGGAAACGACGACCAAGTTCCTAAATTTGGCGCCTACCAGTGTATTGACCCAAACACCATATGAGATATGGCACAACAAGCCTGCATCCTACAACTACTTGAAATTGTGGGGTAGCCCCGAATACGTCAAGAGGTTAGTGGGAGATACGCTAGAATCCAGGTTTAGCTTATGCAGGTTCGTTGGATACCCTAAAGAAACTGCGGGTTATTACTTCTATGACCCTTTGGAACAAAAGGTGTTTGTTTCAAGGAATGCAGTATTCTTGGAGCAAGGCTTCCCAGAGGATGTCCAACCTAATGAGCTAATCCTTGAGGAATCAAGTGATGGAATCTAGCCATCAGAGGTAGCCGCGGAACCCTCACTTAGAGGATTCAGGATAGACACCCGAAGGGCTGGCCAACCTCGAGAAGTCCAACATGCTAGGCATGAAGGACAGTCTCATGAACAGCCAGCCCCGGTCCCTGAACCGCCGGCTCCGATACAGTCAGCACCCACAGTCACCATTGACGTTCCCATCCTCTGTAGGTCTGCTAGAGAGTCTAGACCTCCAGTGAGATATGGCTTTCTAAGTACGACCGGTCTTTTGGATAACGATCCTAAGACATATGGAGAAGCGATGTCTGACATCGACTCCGGGAAATGGCTTAAGGCCATGAAAACCGAAATGGACTCCATGAACGAGAACCAAGTCTGGAGAGTTGTAGATCCACCGAAAGGTGTTAAGCCAATGGGTTGTAAGTGGGTCTACAAGCGCAAACTTGGCGTTGATGGAGAAGTCACAACCTTCAAGGCTAGGCTTGTAGCTAAGGGATAAACTCAACGACCCGGGGTCGATTTTGAGGATATCTACTCGCCTGTAGCCATGGCTAAGTCCATTCGGATCTTGCTCGCCATAACAGCATGGTATGACTATGAGATATGATAGATGGACGTGAAAACGGGCTTCCTTAACGGTTTCGTTGAGGAAGAGATCTGTATGGATCAGCCGGAGGGTTTCACAGTCACTGGAGAAGATCAGAAGGTTTGTCGTCTCCAGAAGTCCATCTATGGCCTCAAACAAGCATCGCGAAGTTGGAACATTCGCTTTGATGAAGTAATATGGGGCTATGACTTCATCAAGAACGAATCGACCTTTGTTTATACAAGAAGGTCAGCGGGGAGCTCTATAGTGTTCCTAGTGCTTTATGTGGATGACATTCTACTCATTAGTAATGACGTTAGAATGTTGGGGACACAAAAGCATGGTTGTCAAACCAGTTTTTCCATGAAGGACTTCGGCGAAGCCTCCTACATCCTAGGCATCTAGATCGTCAGGGACAGATCTAAAAGGATGTTAGGGCTCACCCAAAACTCGTATATGGAGAAAGTCCTAAAGAGATATCGAATGGACAACTCCAAACGAGGATTCCTTCCCATGAGGCATGGGATCAAGTTGTCCAAGAAACAGTCCCCGCAGACTGATGAGGAACTTGAAAGGATGAAAGTCATCCCCTATGCTTCTGCCGTAGGAAGCATCCAATATGCGGTCCACTGCACCAGGCCTGACATTGCTTATGCTTTGAACGTAACAAGCAGATATCAGTCCTGCACAGGAGAGGCACATTGGAATGCTGTTAAGGGCATCCTTAAGTACCTAAGGAGGACTAAGGAAATGTTCTTAGTCTATGGCAATGGAGAACTGATTCTGGAAGGCTTTAGCGACGCTAGCTTCCAGTCTGATGACGATGATGCCAAGTCTCAATCGGGTTAAGTATTCAAACTCAATTGAGGAGTAGTGGCTTGGAAAAGTTCCAAGCAAGCAACCACTGCTGACTCCACCACAGAGGCTGAATACATAGCAGCTTCAGAAGCTGCCAAGGAAGCGGTTTGGATGAGAAACTACATCCAAGAGTTGGGTGTAGTGCCTAGCATCGCCGAGCCCGTTGTCATCTTCTGTGATAACAACGGTGCAGTACCGCAAGCAAAGGAACCGAGATCTCATCACCGTTCCAAACACATTCTTAGACGCTACCATCTTCTAAGAGAAATGGCAGGAAGAGGTGACGTTCGGATGGACCGAGTTAACTCAACAGACAACACAGCAGATCCGCTGACAAAGCCTGTGTCGCAGAGCGCTCATACGCAATATCTTGAGAAGATGGGGATTTGACATATGGGCGATTGGATTTAAAGGTCAAGTGGGAGATTGTTAGAATAGGTGATCATGTAGCCAATCTTGGCGGGCAAAATGTAACCTATGTCTAGACAATTTCAGTGTTTTGATAAAACTATTAATGAATAAAGAAGTGAAATTCATTCTGGCATTACTTTGTTTGCATTCACTTTACTGCTTTATCTATCTGTTCACTACGCAAACAAAGCTCACGGACTGAAAGCCCATTTCGGGGACTGGGACTACACTTGGAGGTAGGTCCATGAAATCAGTCCCGCCGAATCAGTCCGGAAATCTCCAAGTCAATGATTCTCGAAAATGGGTACCGGGATTCCCCTTGAGACTTGCATTAAGCATCTACTGTCGTATTTCATCGACGGGTGACGAAGGTCGTCTAAGCAGTGTTAGTGGGTTAGCCTGCTAGGGAGCAGCTGACTGAGGTGACTCGCGAGAACCGTCTTACGGAGGACCATGAGTAGTAGGGTCAGCAAGGTATGACGTGTATTCCCGGTTCCAACGGTACAGGTCAAGTCCTTTGACTTGAGGAACTGCTGAGTTTACCTGTATATCAGGTCTGTATCTTAGATATGGTGAGAGATTGCCAAGAAGCACTTGAGTAGTCATAAGCCATGTCTAGTGCAGCTCTGGTGTACAAAGTGACAGTAGTTTCCAAGAAAGGATCTGTCACCTGTCAAAAGGCATTGACAGTTGAGTCTCACGTATGCTCTGTGTCTTGTCCCTAAAATCTGAGGCCACAGTAACTGAACAGAAGGGAAGGCTTCCCTTGCGGCGTTTAGTAAGGATAGACCGACACTTAGATCCAAAATGGGTACCTGCATTTTCCGTGCCCTAGACCCTAAGTGGTGAGACTGTAGATAGAAGGACAAGTGTACTGTTAGAGCCTAAATGTTCATCCTCAAAATTTCACCTAGTCTCTAGTGCCATGGACCGTTGCTAGATGGCCACCCATGGTAACGGACGGATTCTAGGAATCCGACCAAGTCTAGCTGAAAGGTGAACCTAAAGAGTCACACACAATCCACAAACATCAAGTATTTAATTTAGAATTAAATATTGGAGAAAAAGAATGATTAAATGAATTTAATCGGATCCTTTATTTTCTTGGAGAATTAATTCCTATTATTTGATAAAAGGAATTAATCTAATAAATTAGATTTATTAGAGGATTAATTTAATAGGCCTAGAATAAATATTTATTTATTTATTTGGCCTTTGGAATATTTAGTAGGATTTAAGTATTCCATTAAATTAAATTAATGGTTGAGATTGAAAGGGAGGGATGGATGGCTAGGATTAATTTGACTAGGTCAAATACTATTTTAACTAGGACTTTGACTAGGTCAAAATCCTAGTCAAAATAGACCTCTTTAGAGTTAGAATTTAAAGAGGATTAAACTCCTCCTCTATATATAGTCCTAGCCTCTCACTATTTGAAAGTGATGAAATTCCAACACACACAATCTCGGTTCCCTCTCTCCCTTATCTCGTCCGCCCCCTCTCTCTCACTCTCAAGAAAATACTTCTTGATTCTTTTGTTCTTGGAACATTAGATCAAAAGGAGAATTAATACCGTTAATTAATAACGTGTTATTAATTCATCCTCTCCAATATATTATACTTGTTCGTTCGCTAGCACGACGTGCAAGATACATGGGTGGATTGCGTGTTACTATTTGGAGAGTCTCAAGAACGAGACTTGGAGCAAATCGGGGAACAACGCGAGTAGCAGTTAGAAGACGAAAAGGATAATCGGTAGGTTCCGATTTAATTTTTCGTTCCTTTTTATTTTTAATCCTATGGCCTCCATGATTTATTTATTTTCTTTAATATCATGAGATACGCCGAACACCCGGGAAAGTTCAAGGGCACACCCCTTGAACGTTTTTATTTATTTTATCTAAGCATGCTTTAATTTTTTGTATTCAATTTTATACCGCGCTTCCGCAATCGCGCTATTTCCCAGGACGATCCACAATCTCTTTCACTTGGCACCCCTGTTGCCCCAATAGGAGTGGGCAAAGGGGAAGGGAAGGACCATGGTTCTCAGCAGTCCAAGGCAAATGATATCTGCATGCATTGCCAAGGAAAGGGGTATTGGAAGAGGGAGTGCCCAAAACTCCTCTCAAATCCAGGTATGTTTGTGGTTGAAGTAAACATGATAACTAATTTTGCTTCATGAGTATTGGATACCGGGTGTGGTGCTCACATTTGCAATGATTTGCAGGCACTGCAAAGAAGTAGAAGGCTAACCAAGGATGAGATGATCATGAGGCTAGGCAGTGGCAAGGCCGTTGCTGGGGAAGCCGTAGGATTAATGGAGTTAGCCATTAGTAGTCATGTTATGATTGTGCGGAACGACTATTTCTATGTACCTAGCATGATATAGAATATTTTATCCATACCCGTCCTTGATGAGGGTTATTCTTTCACCACCAATAAAAGTGGCTTTTATATTATCAATAATGGTGTGTCGCATTTGCTTGGTACATTGGTGAACGGTCTGTACATACTTCAACAGTCTATATGGATTATGACTGCAAAACACAAACGAAAACATGATAATCAAGATAATGCACAGATTTGGCAAGCAAGGTTAGGTCATATTTCTAAGGATAGGATGAGAAGGTTCGTGGACTCAAAGAGTCTAGAAATAGACGATTTGGACAACCTACCCACCTGCGAATCCTATCTAAAGGGAAAGATGACCAAGAATCACTTTGTTGGACAAAGCACACTAGCCAACGGTCTGTTGGATTTGATCCATTCGAACGTGTGTGGTCCATTAAATACTCAGGCTAGAGGTGGGTACTCGTACTTCATAACCCTTACCGATGATAACTCACGGTATGGTTATGTTTACCTTATGAGGTACAAGTCTGAAGCCCTTAAAAGGTTTTAAGGAATACAGACTTGAGGTAGAGAACCAAACCGACCGTAAGATCAAAGTCCTTTAGTTAGACCGAAGTGTAGAGTATTTAAGTGGCGAATTCACTGATTATCTAAAAAAGAATGGAATTCTCTCTCAGTGGACTCCTCCTGGAACACCACAATTGAATGGTGTGTCCGAAAGGAGGAATCGGACCTTGTTGGACATGGTCCAATCCATGATGAGTTTCACCGAACTCCCCTTATCCTTCTTGGGATATGCTCTTGAGACGACGACCAATCTTTTTAACTTGGCACCATCTAAGAAGATATCCCAGACGCCATATGAGATATGGCATGGCAAGCCTACCTCATACAAATACTTGTAAGTGTGGGGTTGCTCTGCATACGTCAAGAGATTAGTAGGATATAAACTGGACTCCAGGTCTAGTTTATGTACGTTCGTCGGATATCTGAAAGAAACCATCGGGTATTATTTGTATGATCCCTCTGAGCAAAAGGTGTTTGTCTCGCGAAACGCAGTGTTCTTTGAAAAGGATTTTGCATCGGATAGTCGACGTGATGAGGTACTCCTTGAGGAATCAAGTGAGGTACCGCATGAAACGGCAATGACATTTGAGCCAGTAGTTCCCACTGATGATGTTCCAGTTCTTCGCAGGTCGGCCAGAGTATCCCAACCACCTAATACATACGGATTGCTGGGCCTGACCGGTTATTTGGATAATGATCTAAAGACATACAGAGAAGCGATATCGGACATCGATTCAGATAAGTGGCTTGTGGCCATAATATTAGATAGGATTTGGAGGAATATTGAAGCAAATTGATAATAATTAGCAAGAATATCTAGTTAGATTCCATTCAGGAAAATGGAAAGCAACCCAGTTGAATATAAAGCCCGACTCAGGAGAATTCAAAGAATAATAGGAAAAAGAATTGAGGAAACAAAAAAGATTATTTCCAAAATTCTTATTCAATATCCAGATGCAGATATATCTTATCATTACCGCATAAAAAATATTTTGGATGGCAAAATTTGTTATATCACCAAAAAATTGCAGGATATTGTGCTGGTTAAATGGATAATCCTTGTATTGCAGGAATGCTTCCTCAAAGAGGAAGAGGCAAAAACTCCTCCAATCAGAGAGGAGGTAGATTCAGATCAGGCAAAATTATTCGCCAAGGTAATAGATCATTAATAAAAGAAAATATCTATGGAATTGGAAAATATAATAAGGTCTCTGAAGAAGAGAATGAGCTCTTCCAACATTTCCTTTTGTTTTAAAAAGAGTAGAAAAAAGTCGTTGCCGAAGAAGTATCATCTTCTTCAGTATCTTATGCTATATTACTTGAAGAAGAAGATGAATTAGCAAATTCTAAATTTAGTGAACATCAGGAAGTAATCATACTTCTGAAAAATGATCTCTATGCAGTTCTATAAAGAATTAGCTATAAGGAATAATATAGTTGCTTTTGTTCCTTGGTTTGTTGTTAAAAATTCAGAATTTTCTTCTATATTTCTTAATTCATCTTGATTATCTGATTTTTCTTCTAATTCCTCAGATTTGGAGGATTCTTTTTCTTCAGCAAATATAATATTTGTTATATTTTCTTTTTCTTGGTCTTCTAATTTAAAACTATTAATTCTCTTCGTTAATCTTTTAGCTCTTTTATTTTTACATCTATTTGCAAGGTGGTCTGTTTCACCACATATGTAACATCTTCTTACCTTTCTTGTTACATTATTCTTTGTTTTCCATTCATCTTTTTTGGCTATGTTTCTTTATTTATTTTTTTTCTTTTCTATCATTCCTTCTTCCCTCTGTAGTCCTATATTTGGGAATTTTTTTGTCTATCTAATGGTATCATTTCTATTCCGAATTGAGCACAAAATTCTCCTAGTTGTTTCTTCTTTGTTAAATTCTATCTTTTAATTTGTTCATTTAATCTAATTTCATTGCATAAATTTAAACCTTCTTGAATGCGAGTTCCAATTAACTTCCCATAAGTATATTGATTATAATTTATTGTTACTCCTACATTCCTAAGAACCCTTCTAACTCTTTCAGCGAATAGGTGAGGAAGTCCATCGATGAATTTAGATTTTCAATGAGCATCATTGGATTCTGGGAGTTCCATTACTCGACTAAGGAAGACATCTTTATAGAATCTAAATGATGTTAGAGTTTTACATTGGAAATTCTGTAATAAGGTCTTAATATTTTCACTATTATCGGACCATCTTCCTGTAAAATGTTCCACAATATTTATGACAAGTGTATAAACAGATTGTTCTTCCATATTCTCTAGTTTGACCGTACTCAAAATTTCATTTATGTCTATTTGGCTGAGATAATTATCCCACTAGCCTTTTAATTGACCAGTAAAACCTACTATGATCATCTTAGCAATAGCTTTGTCTATATTATTATTCCCTTTACAGACAGTACTATACATCATCATTCTATGTATAGTATTGTGGATTTGTCTTTTTGTATATCCATCGATATTCCATTCATAAATTTATTTTCCATTATAGCTATGCTGGTCATAGATATCCTGTTCTTCATACAGTATATCTTGAGGTGTGGGCCTAGGGTAATAAAATTTTGTTTGCATAGGCTTCCTAGCATATTTTTTCTATTTTATTTATTCCTTCTGGAAAAAATTTTCTATTATTTTCAGTATTGATATCATTACTTAGAGTATTTAATTTTAAATTCTTAAACTTTTGATCCACTAATTTCTCTAATTCCCCTAATGGTTTTAAATGGAAATCTATTTAGGAGGCGGTTGGACTGATGGCTTTGCTGTGATTTCTTTATTTGCCCCACTAATTACTGTATTTTGAGAGCTAATTTCTTATTGCTAATCAAATATTCTATTTATTTTTTTATTTAGTTCTGTAATTTGTTCTCCTATAATATTTAAATACAGATTTGTATAATTTTGTTTTTCCATCAACTCATTAATTTGAGCTATTGTGATAATTAGGGTGTCGTCTTCAATTAGTTTTGAAAACGCTTTGAAATTAATTTCTATATAATTCGAGTTCATTTTAAATTATTGTTGAGGTTGAAATACGTCATTAACAACTTTTTCATTATCTAGAAAGTATTTTCTTTCTAAGACGCTCAAATATTGTTCTGAATATTTAACAACAAATCAAGGAACAAAAGCAACTATCTTATTCCTTATAGCTAATTCTTTATATAACTGCATAGAGATTATTTTTTGGTTTGTAACAATAAAGTTTTCGAAAAATCATTTCCTAAATGGCTTCCATCTTTATTCCATAAATTCTTTTTGAATTTCTCTTCTAACTAGGGATCCAAGACAAAAATCTATTATTTTAGAATAATCCACAAATGGGACCTCTGTTTCAAAATCAGTTAGATCTGGGCTATTAAATAGAAACTCGTTTCTGAAGTTAATTCTTCATTTAATCTTGGGTCTTTATATACTCTTTTAAAAATACTATTAGTCTGAATCCTTATTTCTTCAACTTTATTTCTTGAATCTTCCTGGCTATTTTCAAACCCGGTTGTCAAAATGTTGTCTTTCTTTTTCTAGCCCAAGACCATTCCAACCCACCCTTAGCCTGCTAATTGTGGTGCGATTGGATCAATTGGTTGGGGAGGTCCCACGATTTTAGAACACCCCTAGCATTAGCTCTAGGGTAGGCTAATGAGGTGAAGCGTTGCTTGATGCCCAGGTCGACACACCAGTTTTGAGTTTTGCAGCCCTGAAACTGGCGACCATTGTTGGAAATAATAACCCAAGGTAAGCCATACCTAGAAATTATGCTTATTCACAAAAAATTGATCACTTCATTTTCTGTTATCCTGGAAAGGGTATCTGCTTCCACTCACTTGCTGAAATAGTGTACTGCTACCAACAGGAATTTGCGTTGTCCTTGTGCAGCTGGAAAGGGACCTACTATGTTCATTCCCCACTGGGAAAATAGGCAAGGTGCTGAAAGGGCTTTAAAGGGCTCAGTTGGTACATGGATGAGTGGGGCGTACCTCTGGAAATGCTCACACCTTCTCACCCAGTTTATTGTCTCCTTCTTGAGAGTATACCAGAAATATCTGGCTCTTAAAGTTTTCCCTGCATGGTCCATGCTGCATGTGAGTGATCCACAGGCTCCTTCATGTATCTCTTATAATACAGATTTTTCCTCCTCCATGGATAGATATCGAAGGTAGGCTTGGGAGAAGCTGCGCTTGTAGAAGATTCCTCCCAGCAAGGTAAATCTAGCTGCCTGGCTCCTCAAGCAAGCTGCTTCACTTTCATCAGCGGGAAGGATTCCTTCCTGTAGGTAATCAAGGAGGGGTTTCCTCCAATCTATGCTAATCTGCAAGATGTTCACATTAGTGTCAGAAGTAACTTAGTGAGTCTCCTTACAATGATAGTACCCATGTTGCAATCAGCTACGGAGCTAGCCAACTGGGCCAGATAATCTACCTTAGTATTTTCGGTGTGGGGAATCTAGTGGAGCTGGAAACTTTTCAGCCTGCTCTTAAGCTCGCCTATTTCCTGGAAGTACTCTTTCATGTGTCCTCCTTAACATCGTATGTGCCTCCCACCTGGTTGGTCACCAACTAGGAATCGGAGTAGGCAGTGAGGTTACTTATTCCTACGTCCAGCGCCATCTTAATGCTTGCTACGAGGGCTTCATACTCGGCTTCATTGTTCGAGGCTTTGAAGTCGAATCTCAAGGAAAACTCTAGTTCATCTCCTTCATGGCTAGTCAGCACAATACCTGCCCCACTACCCGTATAGGTGGAAGAGCCATCCATATGGAGTAGCCATGTTCTTTCATCTCCTTCAGTGCGTGCAACTCAATCATGAATTCAGCAAGCGCCTGGGCCTTGATGGTTGTTCTGGATTGGTAAGAGATGTCATATTCGCTGAGCTTGATGGCCTATTTGATCATCCTGCTAGAAGTCTCAGCTTTCCCCAGCGTGGTCCGCAGGGGGTGATTAGTGCGCACAATAATAGAATATGATAAGAAAATAAGGGCGTAACTTCCTAGCAGTTGTTACCAAGGCAAATGCTAGTTTTTCTACCTCAGGATAGCGCTGCTCAGCACCATGTAATACCTTATTGACGTAGTATATAAGTTTCTGGATTCCGTCTTCCTCCTTGATGAGCACGAAACTCACAAGATGCTGACCCATAGCAAGGTATAGGCATAACATTTCACCTGGTGAGGGCTTGGTGAGTAAAGGCAGTTTTGTTGGCAAGCCTTGTCCAACATAAAGTCCTTGGCCTTCCTCAGGGCCTTAAAGAAAGGAAGGTTGCGCTCAGCTGAGGGCAGCTATGCGACCAGAAAGTCTTTGCACTTTATTGAGGTTGGTAGGAGGCTTCATCTCCTTGATTTCTCATATTTTATCCGGGTTGACCTCAATACCCTTTCTCTGCCATCATGTAGCCGAGAAATCGGTCATTTCAGACACTGAATGCACATTTGGCCGGGTTTAGCTTCACGTGATACTTTCTGAGTATGCTGAAGGTTTCAACAAGATCTGCAATAAGTTGGTCAGCCTGCCTACTCTTTACCAGCATGTCGTCCACATATACTTCCATGTTACGCCCGAGCTGTTCTCGGAACATGCAATCCACCAATCATTGGTATGATGCACCTGTATTTTTTAATCTTGAAGGGTATAACAATATAGCAATATATTCCCCCTGACGTAATGAAACTTACCAGCTTCTGGTCATTAGGGTTAAGCATGCTCTAGTGATAACCCTGCGAGGCATTCATTAGACTTAACAGTTCATGACTAGAAGTGGAATCCACCAGCTGTCTATACGAGGTGAGGGATAGAAATCCTTAAGACAAGCCTTATTCACATCCATGAAGTCTACCCACATGCACCATCTGTTACCTGGTTCAGGGACAAGTACCTTATTGGACAACCATTTAGGGAATTGAATCTCCTTGATGTGCCCTACATTGCGGAGCTTGCTTACCTCCTCCTTAATGACCTTGTCCTTTTTGGGACCAAAATGCCTTTTCTTCTGTTTGACGGGAGGGAAGGTTGGATCCAGGTTCAGGCTATGTACCGCAATGCTGGGGTCAATCCCTACTATATCCCGGGCTGACCAAACGAAGACATCTAAGTTCTCCTGCAAAAAAGTTGTTAGTCGCCCTGCTAAGTCAGGGCTCAGCTGGGAGCCGATCCTAGTGGTCTTGTTCGGTGCTCCTGGGACCCGCTGAATGTTGGCAGCTCTTTCAGGGGCTGAACTCGAGCAGGAATCTCATTATCTTGCCCATCGTGTTGCATAGGTCTTTTCCCCTTCTCCCTGCTGGGCTGTGGGAGGTCTATCTTCATGTCCTTCCTACTGCCTCCTCTCACGGACTCGACATTGCATTTTCAATTAGTGTATTGGGGACCTGTGACTTCTCCTATTCCTACTCTAGTAGGTAATTTTAGCTTCATGTGGTAGGTGGAGACAACAACTTGGAAAGAGTTTAAAGCGAGTCGTCCTAGGATGACATTGTAGGCCGAGGGCATGTCCACTATGAGGAAGCAGATCATCTTGGTTTTTTGGTTAGGCTCTACCCCTAAAGATATGGGGAGCAGGATCTATCCTAAGGGATGAACAACTTCCCGTGCAAAGCCATAAAGTGATGTGTCTACCGGCTCCAGCGGGATATCACCGTGCTCCATCTGCCGCTATACCTCATAAAAGAGGATATCTGCACAACTGCCAGAGTCCACAAAAATACGTATAATAGTGTAGTTAGTAATAGTAGCCGAAATGACAAATGCATCATTATGAGGTAATTGAACTCCTTGTATATCAATCGGCCAAAAGTGGATCATAGGATCCTCTGTTGGTGGCTTGTAGTCAATCTCCATTACTACTCGAGCAACGAGGGAATGGGTTCGCCTAGCATTAGTGGAGTCCCCATCAGTAGGTCCTCTCGCGATCATATGGAACACTCCCTTAGTAGGTGTGTTTTCTAAGCTTTCCTCTTTAGCAGAGATTTTTCCTTTTTGTGCTCCCTCTTGAGAGGCTCAACGATCTGCTCCTAACTCCAGCGGGAATCGTGGTGGCAAGAGCGATCCTCCTTCTACTCACGGCGTCGATCCTTGTCGACGTAGTCCTTCAGGTAACTGGCTTGGATAAGTCGTTTTATCTCCTGTCTTAACTGGCGACACGTGTTGGTATCGTGTCCATACTCCGTATGGTACCTGCAAAAGTATTTAGTTTAGGGAGTTGGGGGCCATGCCCAGCGCCCTTAAGCCACTGCAGATCAGGTTGGTTGTCTATGGCCATCATCATTCATGCATGGTTGGTGATTAGCGTGGTGAAATGCTCGTTTTTGGGATCGAGGGGGTTGAACCTTCCTCTAGGTTCTCCATGATCCTACGGAGGGCGGAGGTATCTCCGTCCTTCCTTTTATCCTTGTTGTCCCCTTTCATGATTAGACGGGCATCCTCGATGTTCATATACTTCTCTGCTTGAGCAAGTACTTTATGGAGAGTAACTGCGGGTTTCTTCGCTAAGGATTCAAAGAGGTGCCTCATTTAGAGGCCTTGAGTGAAAGCGCTGACCAACACCTCCTAGTGGGCAGTAGGGACTTCTAGGAATGCATTGTTCAAGCTCTGGACATACGTCCTCATGGTTTATTTTTCCTCTTGTTTGGCTCCAAAGAGGTTGATGGCCATTTTTACGTACTTCTTGATGCTAGCAAACTACAACAGGAAAAGGGAACTAAATTATGCAAAAGACCTAACTGATCCAGCTGAAAGATGGTCAAAGCATTATTGAGCAGAGTCGGTTAGTGTAGTAAGGAAAACACGACATCTAATTCTATCAGTATACCTGTGCAGTAGGACTGCATTTTCGAACTTACGTAGGTGTTCGTCAAGGTCAGTGGTACCATTGTAAACAGGTAAGTGTGAAGGCGTCCGGAAGTGAGTAGAGAGCTTTTCGGCCATAAAGCATTGAAAGGAATGCCTCGTTTGGTGGGCATTGCATCTTTTTTCACCTGCTGGGGGAGCTCGACCACCTCCTTCCTCTGGGTTTGCCAAATTTCAGAGGCTAGAAAGGGTTGCCTCCTTGTAGGTAGAACCATTAGACAGAGATCCATCGTGCTGTTGTCCAGCAGGAGCTTTTTCATTCGTCGGCTGACATTCTGGTGTTCCTCCTCGTTCACGCTAAGAAGAAGGTCCTGCTTCACTAGCTTGGGAGCCGCAGAAAGTTGAGTGAATAGTCTCCATTATGAATTGGCGAAGACGCTCGTACAAGAGTGGGTCCACTGCAGCAGGAGTAGGCACCGGATTGGCCACCAGGACCGGGACATCACCAGCTGGAGCAAGGAAAGCACTAACTGGAGCAAGGAAGACACCAACTAGAGCAGGGAAAGCGCCAACTGGAGCAGGGCAATCAGCAATTGGAGCAGGGAAACAACCCATTGAAGCTGGGTTGTTAGCTGGAGCGGGGGCATTAGAGACGCCCATAGTGTGGTTCGGAGGTAGGATGGCAGATCCTACTGCAATAAGGAGAGAGGCATCTCCCAAGAAAGGTCCAGTGTTATCTAAATTAGTCATATCTCATGTCAAAGCTCAAGTGTTTCCCACAGACAGCGCCAATGATGTGTACCAGGATCCAGAAACACCCTAAAATGTCTAGGGACCTTCATGAAAATCCCAGGATTGATGGGGATACTAACCTGCAGATAGAGGTTACTCCGATGCTTAAGTCAGTAATGTTCTACTGATAAAATAAATTAGAAAAACTTTAAATAAGTGAGAATAATGGTAAAAGGGTATTGTAAAGTGTTGAAGTGTGCAAAAGGATGCGGAAAATAGCTGGAAAATAGAGACAAAATGTGTCCAAAGTGAAGTTGCAAAGTAGAGTGAAAAGTTATTTGACAAATGACTGTGCAATTAGTTATTTTATAATGATCCGTGCGTCTGATTAGGAAGAGATACGTTGAGTGCCATACGGCGTTGGAGACCTTAGGAAAACAACTATCTCCAACAAACCATGCATAAATCGAATAAGAATCGAGAGATGTATGGCCATTTGAATCACCCTTGCCACATCTCCCATGTTTTCCGAGAAAGTTGTTACCTGCTGAGAAAAAATCCGGATTCCATCTGGGAATTTGGATGAATTTTTTTAGTATGATAGTGGCCCAACGTGTTGGCCACCTGTATGACTTAGAATCCTTATTTTTTGTTGACTAGGCTTGCTGTACGAGGCTTTTTCCTGGGCCTGCCAGGCCAATAAACAAAAACTGGGTCTACGTACAAGAATCCTACTGCTCTGAGCCACATGTGCTTGGCCTGCTGGGTTGTCCTGCTCGTAGGCCCACTCTTGGCTCTTAGGCTTACCAGGTAGGATTTTTAGGGGCATCAATGAGTATTATTGTTGTTATTACAATTATTGTTATTATTATATTTTAATAAAAATCAATTGTAATAATAAAAAGTTCCACGTAGTTTAAATCAATTATTTACTTTTACAAAAAATAAATTATATATGAAAATAAAACTAAGAATGAGATCAATTGATCTTATAATTAAGTTTTTTATAATATTAGTTATAAAAAATGTATTTTATGTGATGCGTACCGGGGTCCAGCAGCACCACAAAATGTCGAGGGATCTTCTTGAGTCCCAAGATTGTAGACTAACCTGCAGAGAGGGATTAGCACTCCGATGCTTACGTCAGTAATGTTCGACTTAAAATAAATAAAGAACATTTGAAAAAGAGGAGAATAATGGTGAAAGGGATGTGATAATTCATATGATAATATGCTGAAAAAATGTAGAGAATTTGTGTGCAAAAGATAGGATAAATGTTACTTGAGAGTTTACAAAGTAGTGAACTTGTATCCTCTAGTTGACTGCACTGTGTGCTCCCTTTATAGCCAGTGTTGAACTCTATTCCGGAGGATATTTGTTATGTGCCATATACCGTTAGAAAGACTGAATAGTCAGCTTCCTAACCCAACAAACCTCGCCTGGATCGGAGTTGAATTGGTGGAGATATATCTATTTGAGTGGACCTTGCCACATTTGTCAGTTTTTTCGGGAAAACAGTTACTTGCTAAGAAACATCCGGATTCTGGCCGATCTACTGAGAATCTGGATGAGATCTTTTAACACGACGTGGCTTGAGGTGTTGGCTAGCTGTGTGATCTGGAGTCCGAGTTGTTTGATGACTAGGCTTGCTGTACAAGCCCTTTCCGTCGGCCTACTAGATTAGTGTTCAAAATTGGACTTATATATGGCAAAAATCTTCCTTTTGGGCCTGGTGGTGTCGGCCTGCTGGGCTACTCAGCCTGGGGGCCTAATCCTAGCTCTTGGTCTGACCCGGTGGATTTTGAGGGGGCATCATCAATCCCCCTACTCCAGTAGTGCGAGACTTGCTGTCAGACTGGTGGAGTAAAGATAAGTAGTCCTGTAAAGGTTAGCACAAGAGCAATATACCTGACTGCACCAACAGGTCATATCTTGCTGTGTTGTTTCCTCCTTGAGGTGCTGTGTGCTTCCTACTGAGGTTACTTACGCAGTATCACACGGATTTGATTTGATTTTGAACTTATCTACAGAGAAGATATAGCAGGATAATAATTGCTATCAAAGGAAACAAAGGAGAGTTTCTACCGCGCGTCTCTGCGCACGCGTCCTGTGATTTGGGCGTGTTTGCCATGCAAGGAGGAGAGAGACTGAGCCCTGCTCAGATGGGACTCTTCACCTGCCAGGGAATGAAAACCCTTTTCTTGGGGCAGTTTCCTTCTTCCTCACCTTGCCTTCGCCTGACTAAGTTTTTTCCCTCTTTTCGTGCGAATTTTCCTCTCTGTCTTTTTTCCTTTACAACAATATTTTCTGAAATCAACTTTTCCTCCCACAGGTTTGGAGATTCTCTAGAGCTTTCCTTGAATTCCTTGCTTTCCCCTGCTTTGAAACTAGGTACGCCACACTGCTCCCTCTGCTTTGGTAGTCATGTCCACTGGTAGTATAGATAGGTATGCCATAGAAAATGTGTTGATTGATCTGCTAGAGCCTTTTGCCGGGGGGGATGATAATCCCACGCCTTCTGACTGCGCCTCCCATCATGGGGGTGAGAGTGATGAGGAGGGAAATAGCAAAGAGGAGGACAAGAAGCGGACGGAGGACTTTTTGGTTTCGACCGCGGCTGTCGCCTTCCACATCTTTAGGTCTAGGCTGACTGAAATGGAGTTAATAGGAATCAGGTGTTAGAATTGAAAGCCTTGGGTAGGCGTGAGGATCGTCCCGAGAGTAGCGCGAATGCGAAAGCGCGGTATAATTTAAATTTCAAGAATTTAAAACATGCATAAATACATATTAAAAATAAATACGTTCAAGGGGTGTACCCTTGAAACTCCTGGGTGTTTGGTGTATCTCATGAACAATTAAAACATACATACAAGTCATGGAAGGCCATAGGATTCGAAAAGTAAAGAGAATGAAAAACATAAACCAAAAACCTACCGATTTGTTGTTTTCCTCTTCGAACCGGTACTCGGGTTGTTCCCTGATTTGCTCCAAGATCTCGTATAGGAGACCCTCTAATTCGTGACACGCAATCCGCCCACGTATCTTGATCTTCGTGCTAGCGAAAGAACAAGTATATATTTTTGGAGAGGACGGATCGATCAAACGTTATTGATTAACGAGATCAATCCTCCTTAATGTTCAATTGTCAAAACAAAAGAACAAGAAAATATTTTTCTTGGAAGGAGAGAGAGGCGGGCCGAGAGAGGAAGAGGGAGGAGACGAGTGTGTGTGTGTGTGTGTGTGTTTCAAGATTCATGATCCTCTTCAATGTATGTGCTAAGTTGTATTTATAGAAAAGGAATGTCATTCCTCTTCAAGTTTCCTACACTTTGATGACTCCACCTCAACTAGGATTTGACCTAGTCAAATCCTAGTAAAATCTAGCTTCTTTTGGTCAAACAAATATTAGCCACAGATTTCTCCCTTTAAATATCAACCATTAATTTAATTTGATGGAGTATTTAAATCCTATTTAAATATTCCATAGGTCGGCCAGAATATCCCATGCACCTGATAGGTATGGATTTCTTGGTCTGACCGGTCAGTTGGATAATGATCCAAAGACGTATGGAGAAGCGATGTCGGACATCGATTCGGATAAGTGGCTTGAGGCCATGAAATCCGAGATGGACTCGATGGGTACAAACAAGGTTTGGACCCTAGTAGACCCACCCAAAGGGGTAAAACCCGTAGCGTGTAAATGTGTCTACAAATGTAAGTTTGGAGCTGACGGGGAGGTTACAACCTTCAAAGCCAGGCTTGTGGCAAAAGGTTACACTCATCGACCCGGGGTCGATTTTGAGGAAACCTACTCGCCCGTAGCAATGGCCAAGTCCATTCGCATACTGCTTGCCATAGCAGCATGGTATGACTATGAAATATGACAGATGGACGTGAAAACGGCCTTCCTTAACGGTTTCGTAGAGGAAGAGATCTATATGGATCAGCCGGAAGGTTTCACAACTGTTGGAGAAGAGCAGAAGGTCTGCCGTCTCCAAAGGTCCATCTATGGCCTCAAACAAGCTTCCCAAAGCTGGAACATACGTTTTGATGAAGTCATACGGGATATGATTTCATCAAGAACGAGTCTGATCCTTGTATATACAAGAAGATCAGTGGGAGCTTAGTTGCGTTTCTGGTACTTTACGTGGATGACATCTTGCTCATTGGGAATGATGCTAAGATGTTAGGTACCACTAAAGCTTGGTTGTCAACGCAATTTTCCATGAAGGATATGGGCGATGCATCCTACATCCTTCGCATCAAGATCTACAGGGAGATATAGAAGGATGTTAGGAATGGCCCAGTCCTCGTATATTGAGAAAGTCTTGAAGAGATTCAAGATGGAGAACTCAAAACGAGGATTCCTTCCTATGAGGCATGGAATTAAGTTATCCAAGAAGCAGTCTCCTAATACTGATGAGGAGCTTAAAAAGATGTTGGACATCCCCTATGCTTCAACCGTAGGCAACATACAGTATGTTGTTCAGTGCACTAGACCTGATGTGGCTTTCGCTTTGAGCATAACTAGTCGATATCAGTCATGTGCCGGGAGGCACACTGAAGTGCAGTCAAGACTATCCTGAAGTACCTGAAAAGGACTGAGGACATGTTCTTGATCTACGGCGGTGGAGAGTTGATACTGGAAGGCTATAGCGACGCTAGCTTCCAATCGGATGACGATGATGCCAAGTCTCAGTATGATTTTGTATTTAGACTAAATGGTGGCGTGGTTACTTGGAAGTGTTCAAAGTAGGCTACCACGGCAGATTCCACCATAGAGTTTTGAATACATAGCAGCTTTGGAAGCTGCTAAGGAGTGGTTTGGTTGATGAGCTACATCCAAGTGTTGGATGTAGTACCTAGCATTGCGAAGCCTGTAATTATCTTTTATGATAACACCGGAGCGATAGCGCTAGCAAACGAACCGAGATCTCATCACGATCCAAGCGTATTCTTAGACGCTACCATCTACTTAGAGAGATGGATAGCATCAGTGACGTTCGGTTGGACCGAGTCAGCTCCGCAGAAAACGTAGCAGATCCACTTGCTAAGCCTATGTCGCAAGTTGCCCACACTCACCATCTGAATAAGAGGTTTGAGGTCAATGGGTGTTTAGCTTTAGGTCAAGTGGGAGATTGTTAGAATAGGTGACCAGAAAGCCAATAGGTTTGGCGATTTGTAACCTATCTGACAACTTGATGTAAATGCAATATTATTATGTGATGAATAAAATGAGTATTCGTCACTTGTGGTGCTTACTTTGTTGCGCTCATTTCACATTTGTTAAAACGGTGTTTAACTTATATCGCAACAAAGCCCACAGACCATGGTTAACAACTCGTGCAGTTGGGCCACGCATTGGATGGTGGTCATGAAACCAACTGATTAAGAGTTGGGTCTGAAACGTTCCATGTCGAGGACCTCGAGACTTGGCATCGAGAGTCCTATTGAGACTTGCGTAAAGAGTCGTGTTCATTGGATGACTGTCGTGTTTCATCGGCGACAGGCGTAGGACACCTACACGATCTTGATCGGTTGGTCGACTGGGGTCGAGCCGACTGGACTGACTCGTGGGGATTATCATATGGAAGCCTTGGAGGCTTGGTCGGTATGATTGGTTTTCCCCGATTCCAAGAGTACAGGAGTAATCCTAAGACTTGAGGAATCACGGCAGTCGCGTGCACAGGACGGCTGTATCTTGGATCTGGCAGGAGGTGATCATTGTTAGAATAGGTGACCTTGTAGCCAATCTTGGCAGGAAAATGTAACCTATGTCTAGACAATTTCAGTGTTTTTGATAAATCATTTATGAATAAAGAAGTGAAATTCATATGGCATTACTTTGTTTGCGTTCACTTCTACTTGCTTTTTACATATCTGTTCTCTACGCAAACAAAACCCATGGACTAAGAATCTATTTCGGGGACTGGGACTACGCTTGGAGGTACGTCCATGAAATTAGTCTTGCCGAATCAGTCTGGAAATCTCCAAGTCAAGGAATCTCAAAAATGGGTATCGAGATTCCCTTTGAGACTTGCACTAAGCATCTGCTGTCGTGTTTCATCGACGGGTGACGAAGGTCGTCTAAGCAGTGTTAGTGGGTTAGCCTGCTAGGAAGCAGCTGACTAAGGTGACTCGCGGGAACCGTCTTACGGAGCACCTTAAGTATGGTCAGCAAGGTATAACGTGTATTCCCGGTTCCAACGGTACAGGTCAAGTCCTTTGACTTGAGGAACTGCTGAGTTTACCTGTATGTCTGGTCTGTATCTTAGATATGGTGAGAGATTGCCAAGAAGCACTTGAGTAGTCATAAGCCATGTCTAGTGCAGCTCTGGTATGCTCTGTGTCTTGTCCCTAAAATCTATGGCCACAGTTACTGAACAGAAGGGAAGGATTCCCTTGCAGCGTTTAGTAAGGACAGACCGACACTTAGGTCCAAAATAGGTACCTGCATTTTCCGTGCCCTAGACCCTAAGTGGTGAGACCGTAGACAGAAAGACAAGTGTACTGTTAGAACCTAAATGTTCATCCCCGAATATTTCACCTAGTCTCTAGTGCCATGGACCGTTGCTAGATGGCCACCCATGGTAACGGACGGATTCTAGGAATCCCACCAAGTCTAGCTGAAAGGTGAATCTAAAGAGTCACACACTATCCACACACACATTTAGTATTTAATTTAGAATTAAATATTGGAGAATAGGAATGATTAAATTGGATTTAATCGGGTGCTTTATGTTGGAATAGGTGACCAGAAAGCCAATAGGTTTGGCAATTTGTAACCTATCCGACAACTTGATGTGAATGTAATATTATTATGTGATGAATAAGATGAGTGTTCGTCACCAATGGTACCTTCTTTGTTGCGCTCATCTTACATTTGTTAAACCGGTGTTTAACTTATATCGCAACAAAGCCCACAGACCATGGATAACAACTCGTGCAGTTGGGCCACGCATTGGATGGTGGTCATGAAACCAGCTGATTAAGAGTTGGGTCCGAAACGTTCCAAGTCGAGGACCTCGAGACAGGGCATCGAGAGTCCTATTGAGACTTGCGTCAAGAGTCGTGTTCATTGGATGAGTGCCGTGTTTCATCGGCGACAGGCGTGGGACGCCTACACGATCTTGATGGGTTGGTCGACTGGGGTCGAGCCGACTGGACTGACTCGCGGGGATCATCATATGGAAGCCTTGGAGGCTTGGTCGGTATGATTGGATTTCCCCGGTTCCGATAGTACGGGAGTAATCCTCAGACTTGAGGAATCATGGCAGTCACGTGCACAGGACGGCTGTATCTTAGATCTGGCGAGAGGTGATTATTCTGTAAGATGATCATTATAAGCCTTGTCCAGTGCAGTCAGAATGTGTAGCGAGGACGGTGGATTCCAAGAAGAGGATCCGTCCCCTGTCAGTATGTGACAGAGGTATCTCCTATGCACTCGGAGACACGTTCATGCTGTTTGAAGCTGTGGCCACAGTGGTTGGTCGAACAGGGAATTGTTCCCTGTGTCGACGCAATGAAGCATACGTGGTCTCGAGTATTAAGCATAGATGCCTAGTCAAGGATGGGAACCGACGCCCAATTCCATACCCTAGACTAAGACCGGGAGACGGTAGACGGAAGGATCGTACCCGTACGGAATCGGCGCCTAAATGTTCACGCCAATTCACCTAGTCTCTAGTGCTATGGACCGCTGCTAGACGGCCACCCATGGTAACGGACCCTTGTGGGACACGGGCCCAAGTCTAGCTGAGGGTGAACCTAAAGGGTCACACACAAATCACCGAGGAGGTTGAGAGATCGACTTGGAGTCAATCTCGAAGGATAAAATAAGTAATTGGATTACTTAAGGGAAAGTCCATTGGATGGACGGGCCGATATTGTATCGGGCTTTCGTTTAATCGGTAAATTGGATTTTCGATTAAATATGGAAAGTTGAGATGTTGAGACGTTGGATCTTTTAATTGGATTAAAAGATCAACGGGAATAATTTAAGTAGACATTAAATTGGATTTAATATTGGGTTCGTCGTAATTGGATTACGATAAAATCCGGTCCGTTAAATTATACCCGAGAGGAGAAATAATTCCTAATTTGGAATAGGAAGAAGTTGGACTTCTTCCCTTAATTAAACATAGCCGACATGCTCCCTTGGAGGAAGCAAAATCAGCCATGTTGCATGCTAGGTGGTATGTTGACTTGTCTCTTTTGGAAAGAGACAAATCAACTCCAATCAAGCTCTTCCCTTTTGGTATGATTTGATCATACCATAAATTTTGGTAGGCTTGATTGAAGAATTGATGGTGATTTATTGGAATGAATCTAGACATCCTTGGATGAACCTAGACACATTTGAATAATCACATTAATTATGTATATATATTAGAATATACAACACCTAGCATAAGTGATTCATTATTCATCTTTTTCTAGGAAAAAGAGAAGACAAAAATCCTCTCCTCTCTCTCAATTTTCGTGCTCCCTCCCTCTCTTACACTTGTGTTCTTCACTTGATTTTGAATCAAGAAGAAGAACAAAGTAAGTTTAAGAGAACACTAATTCATAGTGTTCTTCTCTTAAACCGATTCCTTCCTAAACCCGTTCTTTTCTAGCAAGAAGAACGTGTGTTTCTTCCGGTGTGGTGTGGATCACTTTTGGAGAATTCATACGTTTGGATTTCGTGAGCATTCCGGAGAAGGAACAACGCAAGTAGCCGGGAGCATACGCTAAACAATCAAAGGTAACGGTTTATTACGCTTTGATTGATTTCATTTATATATCTATGCCCTATGTGCTTAAATATATGTTTTGATATTTACACATCCTACATCGAACGCCCGGTTCAGCACCCAAGGGTACACCCCTTGGGATTCGCATATTTTGAATTTGATTTAAATTTACGCACTTTCTCACCTTTCTCGCTTCCGCTCGCGCTCCCGGGCGGATCCGCTTGTCCTTCAAGTGGTATCAGAGCCCGGTTCGATGTAAGGGGCATAGATCTATGTGTTTGGCATGATCTACTTTCTTTTAAATGGCTTTATTGGCATGTTAGATTACATAAATATATGAATAATATGATGATTCAATTGTTTGGATTTAATGGACTTTTGGCATGCTTAATTTTGTTAGATTAGATCTAAAATTGCATGCTTATTTTCAGAATAATATTAATGTTATTGTGCTGAAACAGTTTTGAAAAAAAAAAATAAAATTGGGATCGGTCGGCAGCGGCTGGGCCGTTTTGTGCCGTTTTTTCGACTTTTTCCGGAAAATTTGATTTTCTGTATTTTCTGCACAATATTCTGAAAATATATTAATTTTGCATTTTTGATTTGGAAATAATTGGATTAAGGATTAAATTTGCTTAATTAATTTGTGATTAATACATGCATTGGATGCATTGTTTAAAATGTCAATTAAATTTGAAATTTGAATTTTGCATATTATTTGTATGTTTATACTTTTGTGATGTTGGACATCACTTGGGTATTTGGAATATCCATTGGAATTTATGCATGATTATTTGGAATCAACATGGGATGATCACAAAGCCCTAGACCTTGTGTATGGATGAATGAATGTTTATTTATTTTCTGTTGGGTGGGGCCTGCGTGCCTCTTGTTTTTGGGACTATCATCTCCCGTATTTTCAGCCTCATGATGTTAAGGCTTGTTTTCTTTATTACCGATGTATTACATTCAATTGTAATGAGAGTAGATAGGATTGGTGAGGTTTCAATTTTAACAAGCAATTGGAGTCGGAGACCCCAAGGAGGAGCATCAAGGCGTGAAACAAGAAGCACTTCAAGGCCCATTGGAATGACAATGGGTTTATTATTATTGTAATAATTTAGGACCACCCTAGACAGACCATAGACTCACTGCGGGCTCAGTGGGTCGCATAGGTTGGGCTTGTGATCATCCTAACAGGGGTATGCTATGTTTTATTCATGCGGCGTTTTTTATTTATCGCTTTAAATATTGGATATTTATGCATGCTAAAACACCATAATGTGATGAGGTCTCGGTCACACTTAAACTCTCATTTGGTTAGACCAAATTAAATATTAGGCCCAGAACGGACTTGGATCAAAATGGTATTTTGGTCTGTCCGAGCCTTCCATCCACAACAATGTGGTGAGGAAGCTACCACTACCCAAGTGTGGTCTCACGAGTCGTGGCACACTTGGACTAGGGGAAAGTTGCACTATTGTTGTGAACAAAAAGACTGCGCTCGCTGTTTCCCTGTCTCACGAGTCGTGGGGGGCGACAGTTCGAGGCATGATTTGGTTGATGGGTCGGGCCCAACACTGAGTAACATGGTTCGCTTGGAGTCCTCGGGACCATGTGAATAGGTGAGGCAAAATATCTTGGGAATCTCATTGGATGAGAATGATATTGGATATCTCCCACTAGGTCTTCTTCATGTGAATCGTAAAAGCGGGGCATGGAGATTACGCTTGTGGATCCCAAGCCCACTAGGAAATGGTTTCCCGAAACTCCGCTTGAGAGTGGCGGACTTTCGTATAAATAGTGGGAGGGTTAAAGACTAAAAGACCAAGTCTTCAACTTGAACAATAATATTACCATCATCTGCTAATTTCTACTTTACATTTTCATTAATGTAGATATGTCTAAAGAACCCGTTAACCATGATTCTTGAGACTAACAAATTCAACGGAACGAACTACTCAGACTGGCTGAGAAACCTGAGGATTGTCCTTGGTTTCGAGAACCAAGGCTACGTCTTGGACGAGCCGCCACCGAGCGACTTACCGGAGGGGTCCACGCCTGAGAAACGTTTGACGTTCGAGAAATGGCATGAGGACAATCGGAAAGTACGCAGTATCATACTGGCTTCGATGTCTAACGACATCCAGAAGCAGTATGAGAGGCTGGACAACGTCTCCGCCATAATGCTCCGCATGAACGAGGTTTATGCGGTTCCGGATAGGCATATTAGATATGCCACCACAAAAGCATTCTTTGGCACCAAGCTCGCTGAAGGAGCGTCTGTACAGAGTCATGGGGTCAAGATGCTCTCCCTAGTGGAGAAACTCGAGAACCTTAAAGCTGGGCTTAACAATGACACGTACATTGACATGATCCTCCAGTCGCTTCCTCCATCCTATGACCCGTTTGTTGTAAACTACAACATGAACGGACTTGAAAAGTCTATTCATGAGTTGATCAACATGCTGGTCCAATACGAGGCAACGACCCACAAGTCGGCGCCGGCGGTATTGATAGGAGAGGCTTCAACCTCCAAGGCGAATGGCAAGAGGGTCGGACGCTGGAAGAGGAAGAAGGGCAAAGGGAAGACGGTTGTGGCCCCTGCTCATGCTCCGGGCGTCCCTGTTGCTCCGGTTGGACCGAGCAAAGGGAAAGGGAAGGCCCGTGGTTCTCAACGGTCCAAGGCAAATGATGTCTGCATGCATTGCCAAGGGAAAGGGCATTGGAAGAGGGAGTGCCCACAACTCCTCTCCAACCCAGGTGTGTTTGTGGTTGAAGTTAATATGATTACTAATTCTGCTTCATGGGTATTGGATACCGGGTGTGGTGCTCATATCTGCAGTGATCTGCAGGCACTGCAAAGAAGTAGAAGGCTAACCAAGGATGAGATGATCCTGAGGCTAGGCGATGGCAAGGCCGTTGCTGCGGAAGCCTTAGGATCACTAGAGTTAGCCATTAGTAGTCATGTTAGGATTGTTGTGAACGACTGTTTCTATGTACCTAGCATGATTAAAAACATTGTTTCCATCCTGGTCCTTGATAAGGAGGGATATGAATTTACCATCAATAAAAACGTTTTTTTTCATTATCAAAGATGGTATTTCTCATTTGCTTGGTACATTGGTCAACGGTCTGTACATACTTCAACAGTCTAATTGGATTCTGACTGCAGAACATAAACGAAAACATGATGATCATAATAACGCACAGATATGGCATGCGAGGTTAGGTCATATCTCTAAAGATAGGATAAGAAGGTTGGTGGACTCAAAGAGTCTAGAAATAGACGATTTGGACAACCTACCGACCTGCGAATCCTGTCTAAAGGGAAAGATGACCAAGAAACCCTTTGTTGGACAAAGTACGCTAGCCAGTGGTCTGTTGGATTTGATCTATACAGATGTCTGTGGTCCACTAAATACTCAGGTTAGAGCTAGGTACTCGTACTTCATAACCTTTACCAATGATCACTCACGGTATGGTTATGTTTACCTGATGAGGTACAAGTCTGAAGCCTTTGGAAGGTTTAAAGAATATAGACTTGAAGTAGAGAACCAAACCGGTCGAAAGATCAAAGCCCTTCGGTCGGACCGAGGTGGAGAGTATTTGAGTGGTGAGTTTACTGATTATCTAAAAGAGAATGAGATTCTCTCTCAGTGGACCCCTCCTGGAACACTGCAGCTTAATGGTGTGTCTGAAAGGAGGAATCGGACCTTGTTGGACATGGTCTGATCCATGATGAGTTTTACCGAACTACCCCTTTCATTCTGGGGATACGCTCTTGCGACGGCGGCCAATGTTTTGAACTTGGCGCCATCTAAAAGGGTATCCCAGATGCCATATGAGATATGGCATGGCAAGCCTGCCTCCTACAAATACTTGAAAGTGTGGGGTTGCCCCGCATATGTCAAGAGATTAGTGGGAGATAAACAGGACTCAAGGTCTAGTTTATGCAGGTTCATCGGCTATCCGAAAGAAACTGCGGGGTATTATTTCTATGATCCCTCCGAGCAAAGGGTTTTTGTCTCGCAAAACGCAGTGTTCTTGGAAAAAGGTTTTCCATCGGATAGTCGACGCGATGAGGTGCTCCTTGAGGAATCAAGTGAGGAACCCCAAGAGGCGGCAGTGACATCTGAGCCTGAAGTTCCCACTGATATTGTTCCAGTCCTCCATAGGTCGGCCAGAGTATCCCATGCACCTGATAGGTATGGATTTCTGGGCCTGACCAGTCAGTTGGATAATGATCCAAAGACGTACGGAGAAGCGATGTCGGACATCGATTCGGACAAGTGGCTTGAGGCCATGAAATCCGAGATGGACTCGATGGGTACAAACAAGGTTTGGACCCTAGCAGATCCACCAAAAGGGGTTAAACCCGAAGCTGGAACATACGTTTTGATGAAGTCATACGGGGATATGATTTCATCAAGAACGAGTCCGATCCTTGTGTATACAGGAAGATCAGTGGGAGCTCAGTTGCATTTCTGGTGCTTTACGTGGATGACATCTTGCTTATTGGGAATGATGCTAAGATGTTGGGTACCACTAAAGCTTGGCTGTCAATGCAATTCTCCATGAAGGATATGGGCGAGGCATCCTACATCCTTGGCATCAAGATCTACAGGGATAGATCTAGAAGGATGTTAGGAATGGCCCAGTCCTCGTACATTGAGAAAGTCTTGAAGAGATTCAAGATGGAGAACTGAAAACGAGGATTCCTTCCTATGAGGCATGGAATTAAGATATCCAAGAAGCAGTCTCCTAAGACTGATGAGGAGCTTAAAAGGATGTTGGACATCCCCTATGCTTCAGCCGTAGGCAGCATACAGTATGCTGTTCAGTGCACTAGACCTGATGTGGCTTTCGCTTTGAACGTAACTAGCCGATATCACTGGAGTGCAGTCAAGACTATCCAAAAGTACCTGAAAAAGGACTAAGGACATGTTCTTGATCTACGGCGGTAGAGAGTTGATACTGGAAGGCTATAGCGACGCTAGCTTCCAGTCGGATGACGATGATGCCAAGTCTCAGTATGGTTTTGTATTTAGACTAAATGGTGGCGTGGTCACTTGGAAGGGTTCCAAGTAGGCTACCACGGCGGACTCCACCATAGGGTTTTGAATACATAGCGGCTTTGGAAGCTGCTAAGGAGTGGTTTGGTTGATGAGCTACATCCAAGGGTTGGATGTAGTACCTAGCATTGCTAAGCCTGTAATTATCATTCATGATAACAACGGGGCGATAGCACTAGCAAAGGAACCGAGATCTTATCACAATCCAAGCATATTCTTAGAAGTTACCATCTACTTAGAGAGATGGATAGCAGGACAGACGTTCGGTTGGACCGAGTCAGCTCCGCAGAAAACATAGCAGATCCACTTGCTAAGCCCATGTCGCAAGTTGCCCATACTCACCATCTGAATAAGAGGTTCGAGGTCAATGGGTGATTGGCTTTAGGTCAAGTGGGAGATTGTTGGAATAGGTGACCAGAAAGCCAATAGGTTTGCAATTTGTAACCTATCCGACAACTTGATGTGAATGTAATATTATTATGTGATGAATAAGATGAGTGTTCGTCACCAATGGTACCTTCTTTGTTGCACTCATCTTACATTTGTTAAACCGGTGTTTAACTTATATCGCAACAAAGCCCACAGACCATGGATAACAACTCGTGCAGTTGGGCCACGCATTGGATGGTGGTCATGAAACCAACTGATTAAGAGTTGGGTCCGAAACGTTCCAAGTCGAGGACCTCGAGACAGGGCATCGAGAGTCCTATTGAGACTTGCGTCAAGAGTCGTGTTCATTGGATGAGTGCCGTGTTTCATCGGCGACAGGCGTGGGACGCCTACACGATCTTGATGGGTTGGTCGACTGGGGTCGAGCCGACTGGACTGACTCGCGGGGATCATCATATGGAAGCCTTGGAGGCTTGGTCGGTATGATTGGATTTCCCCGGTTCCGATAGTACGGGAGTAATCCTCAGACTTGAGGAATCATGGCAGTCACGTGCACAGGACGGCTGTATCTTGGATCTGGCGAGAGGTGATCATTCTGTAAGATGATCATTATAAGCCTTGTCCAGTGCAGTCAGAATGTGTAGCGAGGACGGTGGATTCCAAGAAGAGGATCCGTCCCCTGTCAGTATGTGACAGAGGTATCTCCTATGCACTCGGAGACACGTTCATGCTGTTTGAAGCTGTGGCCACAGTGGTTGGTCGAACAGGGAATGGTTCCCTGTGTCGACGCAATGAAGCATACGTGGTCTCGAGTATTAAGCATAGATGCCTAGTCAAGGATGGGAACCGACGCCCAATTCCATACCCTAGACTAAGGCCGGGAGACGGTAGACGGAAGGATCGTACCCGTACGGAATCGGCGCCTAAATGTTCACGCCAATTCACCTAGTCTCTAGTGCCATGGACCGTTGCTAGACGGCCACCCATGGTAACGGACCCTTGTGGGACACGGGCCCAAGTCTAGCTGAGGGTGAACCTAAAGGGTCACACACAAATCACCGAGGAGGTTGAGAGATCGACTTGGAGTCAATCTCGAAGGATAAAATAAGTAATTGGATTACTTAAGGGAAAGTCCATTGGATGGACGGGCCGATATTGTATCGGGCTTTCGTTTAATCGGTAAATTGGATTTTCGATTAAATATGGAAAGTTGAGATGTTGAGACGTTGGATCTTTTAATTGGGTTAAAAGATCAACGGGAATAATTTAAGTAGACATTAAATTGGATTTAATATTGGGTTCGTCGTAATTGGATTACGATAAAATCCGGTCCGTTAAATTATACCCGAGAGGAGAAATAATTCCTAATTTGGAATGGAAAGAAGTTGGACTTCTTCCCTTAATTAAACATAGCCGACATGCTCCCTTGGAGGAAGCAAAATCAGCCATGTTGCATGCTAGGTGGTATGTTGACTTGTCTCTTTTGGAAAGAGACAAATCAACTCCAATCAAGCTCTTCCCTTTTGGTATGATTTGATCATACCATAAATTTTGGTAGGCTTGATTGAAGAATTGATGGTGATTGATTGGAATGAATCTAGACATCCTTGGATGAACCTAGACACATTCCAATAATCACATTAATTATGTATATATATTAGAATATACAACACCTAGCATAAGTGATTCATTATTCATCTTTTTCTAGGAAAAAGAGAAGACAAAAATCCTCTCCTCTCTCTCAATTTTCGTGCTCCCTCCCTCTCTTACACTTGTGTTCTTCACTTGATTTTGAATCAAGAAGAAGAACAAAGTAAGTTTAAGAGAACACTAATTCATAGTGTTCTTGTCTTAAACCGATTCCTTCCTAAACCCGTTCTTTTCTAGTAAGAAGAACGTGTGTTTCTTCTGGTGTGGTGTGGATCACCTTTGGAGAATCCATACGTTTGGATTTCGTGAGCATTCCGGAGAAGGAACAACGCAAGTAGCCGGGAGCATACGCTAAACAATCAAAGGTAACGGTTTATTACGCTTTGATTGATTTCATTTATATATCTATGCCCTATGTGCTTAAATATATGTTTTGATATTTACACATCCTACATCGAACGCCCGGTTGAGCACCCAAGAGTACACCCCTTGGGATTCGCATATTTTGAATTTGATTTAAATTTATGCACTTTCTCACCTTTCTCGCTTCCGCTCGCGCTCCCGGGCGGATCCGCTTGTCCTTCACTTTATTTTCTTGGAGAATTAATTCCTTCTATTTCGTAAAAGGAATTATGTTAATAAATTAGATTTATTAAGGGAATTTATTTAATGGGCTTAAAATAAATATTTATATTTATTTGGCCTCTTGGAATATTTAAATAGGTTTTAAATATTCCATTAAATTCAATCAATGGTTGAGATAAAAAGGAGAGATGGATGGCTAGGATTGATTTGACTTGGTCAAATGCTACTTTGACTAGGACTTTGACTAGGTCAAAATCCTAGTTAAAATAGAGTTCTTAGAGTTGGAGTTTGAAGAGGATTAAACTCCTCCTCTATATAAACCCTAGCCTCCTACAATTAGAGGATGATGATTCTTGAAAACACACACACAACACACACTCTCCTCTCCTCTCTCGTCTGCCCCTCTCTCTCTCTCACCAAGAAAATATTATTTTTCTTGTTCTTTTGTTCTTGGAACAATTGAACTAAGGAAGATCGATCTCGTTAATTCATAACGCGTGGTTGATCTATCCTCTCCAAAATAATACTTGTTAGTTGCTAGTACGACGTGCAAGAATACATGGGTGGATCGTGTGTCACGATTTGGAGGATCTCAAGAACGAGGTCTTGGTGCAAAACGGGGAACAACGCGAGTAGTCGTTGAAGACGAAAACGACAACGGGTAGGTCTCGTTTTAAGATTTTTCGTCCCTCTTTATTTATCAATCCTATGGCCTCCATGATTGTTGTATGTTGTTTATATCATGAGATACACCGAACACCCGGGAATCTCAAGGGCACACCCCTTGAGCGTGTTCTTTAACTTCTATTAAAGCATGTTTTAATTTCGCAATTTTATTTTATACCGCGCTTCCGCGTTCGCGCTATTTTCCCAGGACGATCCACAATCTTTCAATCATTTTGTAAGATGATCATCATAAGCCTTGTCCAGTGCAGTCGGAATATGTAGCGAGGATGGTGGATTCCAAGAAGAGGATCCGTCCCTATCAGTATGTCACAGAGGTATCTCCTATGCACTCGGAGACACGTTCATGCTGTTTAAAGCTGTGGCCACAGTGGTTGGTCGAACAGGGAATGGTTTCCTGTGTCGACGCAATGAAGCATACGTGGTCTCGAGTATTAAGCATAGATGCCTAGTCAAGGATGGGAACCGACGCCCAATTCCATACCTAGACTAAGGCTGGGAGACGGTAAACGGAAGGATCGTACTCGTACGGAATCGGCGTCCAAATGTTTGAAAGATTGTGGATCGTCCTGGGAAATAGCGCGAATGCTGAAGCGCGGTATAAAATAAAATACAAAAAATTTAAACATGCTTCAATCAAAGTAAAAGAACACGTTCAAGGGGTCGACCCTTGAAGTTCCCGGGCGTTTGGTGTATCTCATGAATTAAAAGCATAAACAAATCATGGAGGCCATAGGGTTAAAAATAAAGAGAAACGAAAAATTAAATCGGAACCTACCGATTGTCGTTTTCGTCTTCTAACTGGTACTCACGTTGTTCCCCGATTTGCTCCAAGTCTCGTATGTGAGACTCTCCAAACAGTAACACGCAATCCACCCACGTATCTTGCACGTCGTGCTAGCGAACGAACAAGTATTATTTTGGAGAGGATGAATTAATAACACGTTATCGATTAACGGTATTAATTCTCCTAAGTTCTATTGTTCCAAGAACAAAAGAACAAGAATTATTTTCTTGTTGTGAGAGAGAGAGGGCGGACGAGTAGGGGAGAGAGGAGCCGAAATTATGTGTGTGTTGTGTGTGTTGGAATTTCATCACTCTTCAAATAGTGAGAGGCTAGGACTATTTATAGAGGAGGAGTTTAATCCTCTTTAAACTCCAACTCTAAAAAAGACTATTTTGACTAGGATTTTGACCTAGTTAAAGTCCTAGTCAAGTCAAAGTAGTATTTGACCTAGTCAAATTAATCCTAGCCATCCATCTCTCCCTTTCCATCTCAACCATTAATTTAATTTAATGGAATATTTAAATCCTATTAAATATTCCAAAGGCCAAATAAATAAATATAATAAATATAAATATTTATTCTAAGGCCATTAAATTAATTCTCTAATAAATCTAATTTATTAGATTAATCCCTTTTATCAAATAAAAGGAATTAATTCTCCAAGAAAATAAAGGACCCGATTAAATCCAATTTAGTCATTCCTTTTCTCAAATATTTAATTCTAAATTAAATAGTTAGTGTGTGTGGATTGTGTGTGACTGTTTAAGTTCACCATTCAGCTAGACTTGGTCGGATTTCTAGAATCCGTCCGTTACCATGGGTGGCCATCTACCAACAGTCCATGGCACTAGAGACTAGGTGAATTTTCGGGGATGAACATTTAGGCTCTAACAGTACACTTGTCCTTCTGTCTACGGTCTCACCACTTAGGATCTAGGGCACGGAAAATGCAGGTACCCATTTTGGACCTAAGTGTCGGTCTGTACTTACTAAACGCCATAAGGGAAACCTTCCCTTCTGTTCAGTTACTGTGGCCATAGATTTTAGGGACAACACACAGAGCATACGTGAGACTCAACTGTCAATGCCTTTGACAGGAGACAGATCCTTTCTTGGAAACTACTGTCACTCTGTATACCAGAGCTGCACTAGACATGGCTTATGACTACTCAAGTTCTTCTTGGCAATCTCTCACCATATCTAAGATACAAACCTGATATACAGGTAAACTCAGCAGTTCCTCAAGTCAAAGGACTAGACCTGTACCGTTGGAATCGGGAACACACGTCATACCTAGCCGACCCTATTCAAGTTCCTCCGTAAGACCGAAACACCTCAGTTAGTTGCTTCCTAGCAGGCTAACCCACTAACACTGCTTAGACGACCTTCGTCCCCCGTTAATGAAATACGACAGCAAATGCTTAGTGCAAGTCTCAAGGGGAATCTCGATAACCATTTTCGAGATTCCTTGAATTGGAGATTTTCGGACTGGCTGGACTGATTTCATGGACCTACCTCCAAGCATAGTCCCAGTCCCCGAAATAGGTTTTCAGTCCGTGGGCTTTGTTTGCGTAGTGAACAGATAATCATAAAGCAGATAATGTGAACGCCAACAAAGTGATGCCAAATGAATTTCACTTCTTTATTCATTAATAGTTTATCAAAACACTGAAATTGTCTAAACATAGGTTACATTTTGCCTGCCAAGATTGGCTACATGGTCACCTATTCTAACAATGTTCATGCCAGTTCACCTAGTCTCTAGTGCCATGGACCATTGCTAGACGGCCACCCATGGTAACGGGCCCTTGTGGGACACGGGCCCAAGTCTAGCTAAGGGCGAACCTAAAGGGTCACACACAAATTACCAAGGAGGTTGAGAGATCGACTTGGAGTCGATCTCGAAGGATAAAATAAGTAATTGGATTACTTAAGGGAAAGTCCATTGGATGGACGGGCCGATATTGTATTGGGCTTTCGTTTAATCGGTAAATTGAATTTTCGATTAAATATGGAAAATTGAGACGTTGGATCTTTTAATTGGATTAAAAGATCAACGAGAATAGTTTAAATGGACATTAAATTAGATTTAATGTCGGGTTCGTTGTAATTGGATTACGATAAAACCCGGTCCGTTAAATTTTACTCGAGAGGAGAAATAATTCCTGTTTTGGAATAGGAAGAAGTTGGACTTCTTCCCTTAATTAAAAATGGCCGACATGCTCCCTTCGAGGAAGCAAAATCAACCATGTTTCATGCTGGGTGGTATGTTGACTTTTCTCTTTTGGAAAGACACCAATCAACTCTAATCAAGCTCTTCCCTTTTGGTATGATTTGATCATACCATAAATTTTGGTAGGCTTGATTAAAGAATTGATGGAGATTGATTGGAATGAATCTATACATCCTTGGATGAACCTAGACACATTCCAATAATCACATTAAGTATGTATATATAATAGAATATACAACACCAAGCATAAGTGATTCATTATTCATCTTTTTCTAGGAAAAAGAGAAGACAAAAAAATCCCTCTCTCTCTCTCTCAACTCTCGGCCTCTGTCCTTCTCTCACACTTGTGTTCTTCACTTGATTTTGAATCAAGAAGAAGAACAAAGTAAGTTTAAGAGAGCACTAATTCATAGTGTTCTTCTCTTAAACCGATTTCTTCTTAAACCTGTTCTTTTCTAGCAAGAAGAACGTGTGTTTCTTCGGTGTGGTGTGGATCACCTTTGGAGAATCCATACGTTTGGATTTCTTGAGCATTCCGGAGAAGGAACAATGCTACTAGCCGGGAGCATACGCTAAACAATTAAAGATAACGGTTTTACTACGCTTTGATTGATTTAATATACATCTATGCCCTATGTATTTAAATATATGTTTCCAATATTTACATATTCTACATCGAACGCCCAGTTTAGCACCCAAGGGTACACCCCTTGGGATTTGTTTATTTAAATTTGATTTAAATTTACGCACTTTTCTCGCTTTCTCGCTTCCGCTCGCGCTCCCCGGTGGATCTGCTTGTCCTTCAAATATGCCTTATGACTACTCAAGTGCATCCTGGCAATTTCTCACCATACCTAAGATACAGTCCCGATGTACAGGTAAACTCAGCAGTTCATTAAGTCAAAGGACTTGACCTGTACCGTTGGAACTGGGAACACGCGTCATACCTAGCCGACCCAACTCAAGGTCCTCCGTAAGACGGTTCCCGCGAGTCACCTTAGTCACCCGCTTCCCAGCAGGCCAACCCACTAACACTGCTTAGACGGCTTTCGTCACCCGTCGATGAAATATGACAGCAGATGCTTAGTGCAAGTCTAAAAGGGAATTTCGGTACCCACTTTCGAGATTCCTCGACTTGGAGATTTCCAGACTGATTCGGCAGGACTAATTTCATGGACCTACCTCCAAGCGTAGTCCTAGTCCCCGAAATGCATTTTCAGTCTGTAGGCTTTGTTTACGTAGTGAACAGTTATAAAGCAGATGAAGTGAACACAAACAAAGTAAATTCCATATGAATATCACTTCTTATTCATTAACGATTTATTAAAACCTCGAAATTGTTCAGACATAGGTTACAATTTGCCTACCAAGATTGGCTACATGATCACCTATTCTAACAATCTCCCACTTGACCTTAAATCCAATCGCCCATATGCTTAATCCCCATCTTCTCAAGATGTTGCTTATGAGCGCTCTGCGACATAGGCTTTGTCAGCGGATCTGCTGTGTTGTCTGCTGAGTTGACTCGGTCCATCCGAACATCACCTCTTCCTACTATTTCTCTTAGAAGATGGTAGCCTCTAAGAATGTGTTTGGAGCGGTGATGAGATCTCGGTTCCTTTGCTTGCGTTATTGCTCCGTTGTTATCACAAAAGATGACAATGGGCTTGGCAATGCTAGGCACCACACCCAACTCTTAGATGTAGTTTCTCATCCAAATCACTTCTTTGGCAGCTTCTGAAGCTGCTATGTATTCGGCCTCAGTGGTGGAATCAGCAGTGGTTGCTTGCTTGGAACTTTTTCAAGCCACTACTCCTCCATTGAGCCTGAATACATAACCCGATTGAGACTTGGCATCAATCGTCATCAGCCTGGAAGCTAGCGTCGCTAAAGCCTTCCAGGATCAGTTCTCCATTGCCATAGACCAAAAATATTTCCTTAGTCCTCCTTAGGTATTTAAGGATGCCCTTAACTGCATTCCAATGTGCCTCTCCTGCACAAGACTGATATCTGCTCGTTACACTCAAAGCGTAAGCAATGTCAGGTCTGGTGCAGTGGACCGCATATTGGATGCGTCCTACGGTAGAAGCATAGGGGATGACTTTCATCCTTTCAAGTTCCTCATCAGTGTGCGGGGACTGTTTCTTGGATAACTTGATCCCATGCTTTATGCGAAGGAATCGTCGTTTGGAGTTGTCCATCCGAAATCTCTTCAGGACTTTCTCCATATACGAGTTTTGGGTAAGTCCCAACATTCTCTTAGATCTTTCCTTGACAATTTGGATGCCTAGAATGTAGGAGGCTTCACCCAAATCCTTCATAGAAAACTGAGTTGATAATCATGCTTTTGTGTTACTCAACATTCTAACGTCATTTCCTATGAGTAGAATGTCATCCACATAAAGCACTAGGAACACTATAGTGCTCCCACTGACCTTCATGTATATACAAGGGTCGGATTCGTTTTTTATGAAATCACAACCCCGTATTACTTCATCAAAGCGAATGTTCCAACTTTGGGATGCTTGTTTGAGGCTGTAGATGGACTTCTAGAGACGACAGACCTTCTATTCTTCTCCAGTGACCGGGAAACCCTCTGGCTGATCCATGTAGATCTCTTCCTCAACGAAACCGTTGAGGAAAGCCGTTTTCACGTCCATCTGCCATATCTCATAGTCATACCATGCTGCTATGACGAGCAGGATCCGAATGGATTTAGCCATGGCTACTGTTGAGTAGGTGTCCTTAAAATCGACCCCGAGTCGTTGAGTGTACCCTTTAGCTACTAGCCTAGCCTTGAAGGTTGTGACTTCTCCATCAATGCGAAGTTTTTCGCTTATAGACCCACTTAGAGCCAATTGGCTTAACCCCTTTCGGTGGGTCTACAAGTGTCAAGAGTTGGTTCTCACTCATGGAGTCCATTTCGGTTTTCATGGCCTCAAGCCATCTTCCAGAGTCGATGTCAGATATCGCTTCCCCGTATGTCTCAAGCCATCTTCCAGAGTTGATGTCAGACATCGCTTCCCCGTATGTCTTAGGATCCTTATCCAACAGACTGGTCGTGCTTAGAAAGCCATATCTCGCCGGAGGTCGGGACTCTCTAGCTGACCTATGGAGAACGGGAACGTCAGTGGTGACTGTGGGTGCTGACTGTACAGGAGCCGATGGTTCAGGTATCGAGGCTGGCCCTTCTTGAGGTTGCCCTTCATGCCTAGCATGCTGGTCTTCTCGAGGTTGGTCAGCCCTTTGGGTATCTCTCCTGATATCTCTAAATGAGGGATCCGCGGCTTCCAATGATGACTGGTTTCCATCACTTGACTCCTTAAGGATCAGTTTATCAGGTTGGATATCCTCTGGAAAACCTTATTCCAAGAATACTGCGTTCCTTGAAACAAACACCTTTTGTTCCAAGGGGTCATAGAAGTAATAACCTGCAGTTTCTTTGGGATATCCAACAAACCTGCACAAGCTAGACCTAGATTCCAGCTTGTCTCCCACTAGCCTCTTCACATATGCGGGGCTACCCCACACTTTCAAGTAGTTGTAGGACGCAGGCTTGCCGTGCCATATTTCATATGGCGTTTGGGTCAATACACTGGTTGGCGCCAAATTTAATAACTTGGCCGCAGTCTCCAATGCGTAGCCCCAAAAGGACAAGGGCAATTTGGTAAAACGCATCATAGATCAAACCATGTCGAGCAGGGTTCGATTCCTCCTTTCAGAGACGCCATTCAACTGTAGCGTCCCGGGAGGTGTCCATTCAGATATTATACCATTTTCTTCAAGATGATCAAGGAACTCAGTACTAAGGTACTCTCCGCCTCGGTCTGACCGTAGGACTTTAATTTTGCAGCTGGTTTGGTTCTCAACTTCAAGTCTGAATTCTTTAAACCTCTCAAGAGCTTCAGACTTGTACCTCATAAGGTATACATAACCATACCGTGAATGATCATCGGTGAAGGTTATGAAGTAGGAGAATCCACCTCGGGCCTGCGTCCTTAGTGGTCCACATACGTCTGTATGGACCAAGTCCAACAGACCATTGGCAAGCTTGCTTTGTCCTACACAGGGCTTCTTGGTCATTTTCCCTCTTAGACAGGACTCACAAGTTGGTAGCTCACTCAAGTCCCTACCTTTAGGTTCTTTGAGTCTACCAATCCTTTCATCCTGTCTTGGGATATGTGACCTAGTCTAGCGTGCCACAGTCGTGCATTCCCGTTGTTATCTATTTTACGTTTGTCTTGAGTATTTAGAATGAAGTTCGTTTGTTGTAAGATATAGAGTCCATTATTAAGTGTACCGAGCAGATACGCAATTCCACACCTCATCAAATAAAATCAATTTTTATTGATCATAAACTCATATCCACTATTGTCTAACAACGGAATGGAAATGATGTTTTTAATCATACTAGGTACATAATAAACTTGCTCTAACTCTATACTAATACGATCACTAACTACTGGAGTGGCGGATCCTACTGCTTCTGCCGAGATGGCCTTGTCATTCCCAAGCTTCTGGATCATATCCCCGCTACCCAGTTTTCTGCTTCTTTTCAGCACCTACAAATCATTGCAAATGTGAGCTCCACAGCCGGTATCTAATACCCAAGAGGCAGCGTTAGTAATCATATTAACCTCAATCACAAAGATACTTTGGTTCGAGAGGAGTTTGGGGCACTCTCTCTTCCAATGCCCTTTCTCACGGCAATTGATACATATGTCATATACCCTCGACTATTGCTTGGAGACAACCATCCCCTTTCCTTTGCCTTTCCCCTCTTTGGCAATAGGAACACTCTTAGTGTTTGTAGCTGCTTTGACGGCTTTTCCCTTTCCCTTCTTCCTTTTCCAACGTTCGGCACCCTTGCCTTTCGTCTTGGAAGTCGAAGCATCTCCAAACAATACGATGGCGTGGACTTTTTGGTCGTTGCCTCGTATTGCACCAACATATTGATTAACTCATGAATACCCTTCTCAAGTGTGTTCATGTTGTAGTTAACAACAAATTAGACGAAGGAGGGTGGGAGAGACTGAAGGATCATATCTATGTACGTCTCGTTATCGAAGCCTGCCTTTAGGTCCTCGAGCTTTTTCACCAGGGTAAGCATTTTAACCCCATGCTCTTGTACCGAGGATCCTTCGGTTATTTTAGTTTCAAAGAACGCCTTCATTGCGACATACCTAGTATGCCGGTCCGGGACTGCATAGCAATCGTTAAGGCGAGCCATAATGGAAGGGACATCGTCTAGCCTATCATACTGCTTTTGAATCTCATTCGTCATTGAGGCAAGTATGATGCTACAGACTTTTCGGTTATCCTTATGCCAAGTCTCGAACATCTCACGTTCTTCTGGCTTGGATCCTTCCGGCAAGGTCCTAAGGAACGGCTTGTCCACGACATAGCCTTGGTTCTCGTAATCGAGGACTATCCTCAGATTGCGTAACCAGTCGTTGTAATTTTTCCATTGAACTTGTTGGTCTCAAGTATGGTTGATAATGGGTTCTTAGACATTTTAAATCTACATTTTAAAAACAGAACTCGCAATCAGCAGAATTTAAAAGGCAGAAGTTTTGATAAATAATTAAACGCTTGGTCTTTAGTCATTTAATGCTCCCACTATTTATACGAAAACACGATACTCTCAAACGTCGTTTTTGGGAAACCTTTTCCTAGTGGGCTTGGGATCCACAACGAATTTTCCCATACCCCGCTTTTACGATTCCCATGGTAAGAATCTTGTGGGAGGTATGCCATACCATTCTCGTTCCATGAGATTCCCAAGATAATTGCCTCACCCTTTCACATTATCCCGAGGACTCCAAGCGAATCATGCTAATCGGGCGTTAGACCCGACCCAATCAATCGAATCATAGACCCGCTGCTACCTCCACGACTCGTGAGACAGGTAACAGTGGTCTACCTTTCGCTCATGACACAGTGCAACTTCTTTTAAGTACGATAGACGTGCTACGACTCATGAGACCACACTATCGACCTAAATCAGCTTTCTCACTATGCCATGAATTGGAAGGCATGGACAGACTCCTAGAGTCCATGTCCACTTTGTCTAGGGTCTAATATTTGGACATTGGTCCAACCAATGTGAGAGTTGTAAATGACCGAGATCTCATATATATATATATAAACACATTCATCCATAATGCGTAAATAAATAAATTGCATCCCATAGCAGTTATATGATAAATAAAACCATTCATTCACCATAACAATCACATTCAAAATTAAAGCCTAGCACGCCCCTGTTGGATGATCACGAGACCGAATCCTATGCGACCCACTGAGCCCGCAGTGGATCTATGGTCAATCTAGGGTTGGTCCTACACTATTATATTAATGGCAACCCGATCATCATTCTGATGGGCCTTGGTCTCTTTTCTCTTTCAACTCATCATGGAAATGCCTTGGATCCTCCATTCTGGGCTCTCCATGTGGACCTTCCTTCTTCTCCACCATAATGCATAAAAATAAAATTCTCACTCTATTCTACTCTCAGTACATTTCTAAAAGAAACCCAGCGAAAACACAGGGGGAGTACATAAGGAGGGAGAAAGAATGCCTTATTATTCCAAGCCAACTAGAATGGGAGAAGGAGAAAGCAGAAAGAGGCACACAGGCCCAACATAAAATTAAACCATACATTCGGTCTAGGGCTCGCGATCATCCATTTCCATTAAACGCACATAATCACATGATCCAATCATATAAACACATGCTAATAATCCATGATTACCAATCACATCAATCCATGATAAATAAATGAGCTACGTATGAAAAACATGGTACAACAGTTGGCAACAACCTTTCTCGTTTAGGAAGACCCTTCCTCATTATTTGAAGGTAGGTAATTCCCGGATTCCAAATTCAATAAATTCAACCTCCCAAATAATGTTCTTTGAGAAAATATGCAAAATTAAATAAAATGAATTTCTTTTTTCAGAATTATCCAAAAAATTAAAATAACGAGAAAACAACGACACCAACCGATCGCCACCACGGGCAGCACTCTGCCGGCGCACGCAGGTCAGCAAGCCCAGCCTCCTAACCTGGCGCGCGCGTAGGGCCTGCCTGCCTACGTGCGCGCTTGGTCGGCAGCACTGCGCACGCCCGCGCGTGCTAACCTACGGGCCGCCTGCCTGCGCCTGCTCTGCACAGGCCGTGCGTGCGCATGCGCATCAGGCGCGTCTGCCCGGCAAGCGCGTGCAGGCTCCATCGTCTGCGTGCGCGCGTTTTTGCCCCTGTTTCCCCAGAAAAAGAGAAAATACCGACAGTACCAAAATCATACATAATTGAAAGCAAGAAAACGACATTCTTTACGATAAAAGTATCAAGAAATAAATTAAAACATGCGAAACACGTTTTCATGCTTAAAAACGCACACAAAACCTTAGGCATATACACCGAACCGGGCTCTGATACCACTGAAAGCCTTAGGTAGGCGTGTGGATCGTCCCGGGAGTAGCGCGAATGCAGAAGCGCGGTATAATTTAAATTTCAAGAATTTAAAACATGCATAAATGCATATTAAAAAAAACATGTTCAAGGGGTGTACCCTTGAAACTCCCGGGCGTTCGGTGTATCTCATGAACAATTAAAACATACATACAAGTCATGGAAGGCCATAGGATTCGAGAAGTAAAGAGAGCGAAAACATAAACCAGAAACCTACCGATTTGTCATTTTCCTCTTCTAACCGGTACTCGCATTGTTCCCCGATTTGCGGGAACTCGCGGGAACCGTCTTACGAAGGACCTTGAGTAGGGTCGGCTAGGTATGACGTGAGTTCCTGGTCCCAATAGTACAGGTCAATCCTTTGACTTGAGGAATTGCTGAGTTTACCTGTAATCGAGACTGTATCTTAGGTATGGTGAGAGATTGCCAAAATACAGTTGAGTAGTCATAAGCCATATCTAGTGCAGCCACGGTGTGCAACGTGACAGTAGTTTTCAAGAAAGGATTTGTCTCCTGTCAAAAGTGTTAACAGTAGTGTCTCACAAATACTCTGTGTCTTGTCCCTAAAATCTGTGGCCATAGTAACTAAACAGAAGGGAAGGATTCCCTGCGGCGTTTGGTATAGGACAGACCGACACTTAGGTCCAAGATGGGTACCTACGTATCCGTGCCCTGGACCATAAGTGGTGAGACCGTAGACGGAAGGATAGCTGTACTGTAGAGCCTAAATGTTCATCCCCACGCATATTCATCTAGTCTCTAGTGCCAAGGACCGTTGCTAGACGACCACCCATGGTAACGGACGGATTCTAGAAATCCGACCAAGTCTAGCTGAAAGTGAACCTAAAGAGTCACACACAATCCGCACACATGACGTATTTAATTTAGAATTAAATATTTGGAGAGAGATGGAACAATTAAATTAGATTTAACCCTATCCTTCTTTTATTGGGAAAATTAATTCCTTTTATTAGATGAAAGGAATTTATTTAATAAATTAGATTTAGTCGAGATTAATTCAATGGGCTTAAAATAAGTATTTATATTTAATATATTGATTTATTGCCCTTTGGATTATTTAAATGAGATTTAAATATTCCACTAAATTAATTAATGGTTGAGATTAAAGATAGAAGTCAATGGCTAGGATTGGTCTGACCAAGAAACTATCAACCAGCCTGCTCGTGCGCAGCACATCCGACTAGGCCCGCGCACGAGCAGGCAGGGGCCTGCGCGTGCACGCCCGGTCAGGCGTGCCTTGCGCGCGCACGGACAGCAAACCGGTTGATAGTTTACGTTTTTCTTGATTGTTTAATTTTTTGGATAATTCTGAAAAATTGGTTTTATTTAATTTTGCATGTTTTTCTTAAAGAACATTATTTGGAAGGTTGTTGTATTGGATTTGGAATCCCGGGGTATTACTCACCTTCAAATAATGAGGAAGGGTCTTCCTAAATGAGAAAGGATAGTGCCAACGTTGTACCATGTTTTCATACATAACTCGTTTCTTTATCATGGGATGATGTTATTGGATTTCATAGATTATGTACATATGTCTATGTGATTTGATATCATGTAATTATGTGCATTTATTAAGAACGGATGATCACGAGCCCTAGACCGAATGTATGGTTTAAATTTGCATTGGCCTGTGTGCCTCTTTTACTTTTCCCTTCTCCTCTTCTAGTTGCCTTGGAATAATAAGGCATTCTATCTCCCTCCTATTGTACTCCCCCCGGGTTTTCGCTGGGGTTTCTTTTTACATATGTAATGAGAGTAGTATAGGAGTGAGGATTTTATTTTATGTACTTGGTGGAGATGAAGGATGCTCCACATGGAGAGCCCAAAATGGAGGATCCAAGGCGTTCCATGGAGATTTGAAGCAGAAAAAGAGACCAAGGCCCATCAGCATGTTGATCGGGTTGCTATTAAATGTAATAGTGTAGGACCAACCCTAGATTGACCATAGATCACTGCGGGCTCAGTGGGTCGCATAGGATTCGGGCTTGTGATCATCTAACAGGGGCGTGCTAGGCTTTAATTTTGCATGTAGCTTTTTATGGTGAATGAATGGTTTATTTATCATATTATTGCTATGGGATGCAAATTTTAAATTATGCATTATGGATGAATATGTATGTGTATAGGATCTCGGTCATTTTCAACTCTCACTTGGTTGGACCAAAGTTCAAAATATTAGACCCTTGATGAATGGACTTGGACTCTAGGAGTCCGTCCATGCCTTCAATCCATGGTATAGTGAGGAAGCTGATTTAGGTCGATCGCGTGGTCTCACGAGTTGTGGCACGACTATCGTGCTTAAAAGAAGTTGCACTATGTCATGAATGAGGAGAAGAGTGTTGTTACCTGTCTCACGAGTCATGGAGGTAGCAGTGGGTCTATGATTCGGTTTATTAGGTCGGGTCTAACGCCCAAATAACGTGATTCGCTTGGAGTCCTCGGGATCACATGAAAGGGTGAGGCAATTATCTTGGGAATCTCGTGGAACGAGAATGGTATGGTATACCTCCCACAGGATTCTTTCCCATGCGAACCGTAAAAGTGGGGTATGGGAAAAATCGTTGTGGATCCCAAGCCCACTAGGAAAGGTTTTTCCCGAAAACAACGTTTGATAGTATCGTGTTTTCGTATAAATAGTGGGAGCATTAATTGACTAAAGTCCAAGCGTTTAATTCTTTATTAAAACTTCCGTCTTTTAAAATTCTGCTGATCGTAGTTATGTTCTTTAAATGTAGATTTCAAATGTCTAAGAACCCATTATCAACCATACTTGAGACCAACAAGTTTAATGGAACCAATTACAACGACTGGTTGCACAATCTGAGGATAGTCCTCGATTACGAGAACCAAGGCTATGTCATGGACGAGCCGTTCCCTAGGACCTTGCCGGAAGGATCCACGCCAGAAGAACGTGAGACGTTCGAGACTTGGCATAAGGATAACCGGAGAGTCCGTAGCGTCATACTTGCCTCTATGACGAATGAGATTCAAAAGCAGTATGAAAGGCTAGACGATGTCCTTTCCATAATGGCTCCCCTGAAGGATTGTTATCCAGTCCCGGACCGGCATACTAGGTATGTCGCGACAAAGGCGTTCTTTGGAACTAAAATGACCGAAGGGTCCTCTGTACAAGAGAATGGGGGTCAAGATGCTTACCTTGGTGGAAAAGCTCGAGGACCTCAAGGCAGGGCTCGATAACGAGACGTACATAGATGTGATGAAAGGAATTGTGGATCGTCCGGGAAAAGCGCGAATGCGGAAGCGCGGTATAATTAAAAAATAAATGCGGAATTTAAACATGCTTTTAAATTAAAACACGTTTCAAAGGGTGTGCCTTTGAAATTTCCCGGGCGTTCGGTGTATCTCATGAACGAATAACATAAAATAAATCATGGAGGCCATAGGGTTGGAAAATAAAAGAGGACGAAAATCATAAACGAGACCTACCCGTTGTCGTTTTCGTCTTCAACGGCTACACGCGTTGTTCCCCGTTTTGCACCAAGATCTCGTTCTTGAGACCCTCCAAATCGTGACACACGATCCACCCACGTATCTTGCACGTCGTGCTAGCAACGAACAAGTTAATATGTTGGAGTGGATGAATCAACAACACGTTATGAATTAACGGTATTGATTCATCAAGTTCTAATGTTCCAAGAACAAAAGAACAAAGAAAATAATTTCTTGGAGTGTGAGAGAAAGAGAGAGGGCGGACGAGATGGAGGGAGAGAGAGCCGAGTGTGTGTGTGTGTTGTGTGTGTTGGAATTTCATCATCCTTCAACTTGTAGGATGCTAGGGGTTTATATAGAAGAGGAGTTTAATCCTCTTTAAACTCCTTCTTTTAAGAACTCTAATTTGACTAGGATTTTGACCTAGTCAAAGTCCTAGTCAAAGTAGTGTTTTGACCTAGTCAAAACAATCCTAGCCATCCATCTCTCCCATTGATCTCAACCGTTGATTTAATTTAATTTAATGGAATATTTTAAAACCTATTTAAATATTTCCAAGAGGCTAAAATAAATATAAATATTATTTAAGCCCATTAAATAAATCCCTTTGATAAATCTAATTTATCAATTTAATTCCTTATATCTAATAGAAGGAATTATTTCTCCAAGAAAAATAAAGGACCCGATTAAATCCAATTTAATCATTCCTTCACTCCAATATTTAATTCCTAATTAAATATTTAAATGTGTGTGGATAGTGTGTGACTCTTTAGGTTCACCTTCAGCTAGACTTGGTCGGATTCCTAGAATCCTTCCGTTACCATGGGTGGCCATCTAGCAACGGTCCATGGCACTAGAGACTAGGTGAAATATTCAGGGATGAACATTTAGGCTCTAACAGTACACTTGTCCTTCTGTCTTCGGTCTCATCACTTAGAGTCTAGGGCACGGAAAATGCAGGTACCCATTTTGGACCTAAGTGTCGGTCTGTCCTCACTAAACGCCGCAAGGGAATCCTTCCCTTCTGTTCAGTCACTGTGGCCACAGTTTTAGGGACAAGACCTAGAGTATACATGAGACTCAACTGCCAAAACCTATTGACAGGAGACAGATCCTTTCTTGGAAACTACTGTCACTTTGCACACCAGAACTGCACTAGACATGGCTTATGACTACCAAAGAGAATTCTGGCAATCTCTCACCATATCTAAGATACAGCCCTGATGTACAGGTAAACTCAGCAATTCCTCAAGTCAAAGGACTTGACCTGTACCGTTGGAACCGGGAATACACGTCATACCTTGCTGACCATACTCAAGGTCCTCCGTAAGACGGTTCCCGCGAGTCACCTCAGTCAGCTGCGTCCTCGCATGCTAACCCACTAACACTGCTTAGACGACCCTCGTCACCCGTCGATGAAACACGACAGCAGGTGCTTAGTGCAAGTCTCAAATGGAATCCCGGTACCCATTTTCGGGATTCCTTGACTTGGAGATTTCCGGACTGATTCAGGAAGACTGATTCCATGGACCTACCTCCAAGCGTAGTCCCAGTCCCGAAATTGATTCTCAGTCCGTGGGCTTTGTTTGCGTAGTGAACAGATATAGAAAAGTGAACACAAACAAAGTAATGCCAAATGAAATTCACTTCTTTATTCATCAATGATTTATCAAACACCCATAATTGTCTAGACATAGGTTACATATACCCGCCAAAATTGGCTTTACATGGTCACCTATTCTAACAATCTCCCACTTGACCTTTAAAGCCAATCACCCATATGCCTAATCCCCATCTTCTCAAGATGTTGCGTATGAGCACTCTGCGACATAGGCTTTGTCAGCGGGTCTGCTGTGTTGTCTGCTGAGTTGACTCGGTCCATCCGAACGTCACCTCTTCCTACCATTTCTCTAAGAAGATGGTAGCGTCTAAGAATGTGTTTGGAACGGGTGATGAGATCTCGGTTCCTTTGCTTGCGCTATTGCACCGTTGTTATCACAGAAGATGACAACGGGCTCGGCGATGCTAGGCACCACACCCAACTCTTGGATGTAGTTTCTCATCCAAACCGCTTCCTTAGCAGCTTCTGAAGCTGCTATGTATTCAACCTCAGTGGTGGAGTCAGCAGTGGTTGCTTGCTTGGAACTTTTCCAAGCCACTACTCCTCCGTTGAGTTTGAATACATATCCCGATTGAGACTTGGCATCATCGTCATCAGACTGGAAGCTAGCGTCGCTAAAAGCCTTCCAGAATAAGTTCTCCATTGCCATAAACCAAGAACATTTCCTTAGTCCTCCTAAGGTACTTAAGGATGCCCTTAACGGCATTCCAATGTGCCTCTCCTGCACAGGACTGATATCTGCTTGTCACGCTCAAAGCGTATGCAATGTCAGGCCTGGTGCAATGGACCGCATATTGGATGCTACCTACGGCAGAAGCATAGGGGATGACTTTCATCTTTTCAAGTTCCTCATCAGTCTGCGGGGACTGCTTCTTGGATAACTTGATCCCATGCCTCATTGGAAGGAATCCTCGTTTGGAGTTGTCCATTCGATATCTCTTTAGGACTTTCTCCATATACGAGTTTTGGGTGAGCCCTAACATCCTTTTAGATCTGTCCATGACAATCTGGATGCCTAGGATGTAGGAGGCTTCACCCAAGTCCTTCATGGAAAACTTGGTTGACAACCATGCTTTTGTGTTTCCTAACATTCTGACGTCATTACCAATGAGCAGAATGTCATCCACGTAAAGCACTAGGAACACTATAGAGCTCCCACTGACCTTCTTGTATACACAAGGGTCGGATTCGTTTTTGATGAAGTCATATCCCCGTATTACTTTATCAAATCGAATGTTCCAACTTCGGGATGCTTGTTTGAGGCCATAGATGGACTTCTGGAGACGACAGACCTTCTGTTCTTCTCCAGTGACCGTGAAACCCTCCGGCTGATCCATATAGATCTCTTCTTCAACGAAACCATTGAGGAAGGCCATTTTCACGTCCATCTGCCATATTTCATAGTCATACTATGCTGCTACGGCAAGCAGGATCCGAATGGACTTAGCCATGGCTACTGGCGAGTAGGTATCCTCAAAATCGACCCCGGGTCGTTGAGTGTATCCCTTAGCTACAAGCCTAGCCTTAAAGGTTGTGACTTCTCCATCAACGCCGAGTTTGCGCTTGTAGACCCACTTACAGCCCACTGGCTTAACACCTTTCGGTGGATCTACAAGTCTCCAAACTTGGTTCTCGCTCATGGAGTCCATTTCGGTCTTCATGGCCTCAAGCCATTTCCCGGAGTCGATGTCAGACATCGCTTCCCCGTATGTCTTAGGATCGTTATCCAGAAGATCGGTCGCACCTAGGAATCCATATCTCACTGGAGGTCTGGATTCTCTAGTGGACCTACGGAGAACGGGAATGTCAGTGGTGACTGTGGGCGCTGACTGTATCGGAGCCGGCGGTTCAGGGACCGGGACTGGCCTTTCTTGAGGTTGTCCTTCATGCCTAGCATGTTGGACTTCTCTAGGTTGGTCAGCCCTCCGTGCATTAATCCTGAATCCTCTTGGTGAGGTTTCCGCGGCTATTTCTGATGGCTGAGTTCCATCACTTGAATCCTCAAGGATCAGCTCATCAGGTTGGATATCCTCCGGGAAGCCTTGCTCCAAGAATACTGCATTCCTTGAAACAAATACCTTTTGTTCCAAAGGGTCATAAAAGTAATAACCCGCAGTTTCTTTAGGGTATCCAACGAACCTGCATAGGCTAGACCTGGATTCTAGCTTATCTCCCACTAACCTCTTGACGTATGCGGGGCTACCCCACACTTTCAAGTAGTTGTAGGACGCAGGCTTGCCGTGCCATATCTCATATGGCGTTTGGGTCAATGCACTGGTAGGCGCCAAATTCAACAACTTGGCTGCCGTTTCTAATGCATAACCCCAAAACGATAAGGGCAATTTGGTAAAACTCATCATGGACCGAACCATGTCCAACAGGGTTCGGTTCCTCCTTTCAGAGACGCCATTTAACTGTGGTGTTCCGGGAGGTGTCCATTCCGATATTATACCATTTTCTTTTAGATAATCTAGGAATTCGGCACTAAGGTATTCACCGTCTCGGTCTGACCGTAGGACTTTAATTTTGCAGTTGGTCTGGTTCTCCACTTCAAGCCTGAATTCTTTAAACCTCTCAAGAGCTTCAGACTTGTACCTCATCAGGTAAACATAACCGTACCGTGAATGATCATCGGTGAAGGTTATGAAGTAGGAGAACCCACCTCGGGCCTGCGTCCTTAGTGGTCCACATACGTCTGTATGGACCAAGTCCAACAGACCTGTGGCAAGCCTGCTTTGTCCTACAAAGGGCTTTTTTGGTCATTTTCCCTCTTAGACAAGACTCACAAGTTGGTAGATCACTCAAGTCCCCAACCTCTAGGTTCTTTGAGTCTACCAACCTTTTCATCCTATCTTGGATATGTGACCTAGCCTAGCGTGCCACAGACGTGCGTTCCCGTTATTATCTAATTTCCGTTTGTGTTGAGCGTTAAGAACGAAATTCGTTTGTTGCAAGATATAGAGCCCGCTGTGCAATGTACCAAGTAGATGAGCAATTCCACACCTCATCAAATAAAAGCAATTTTTATTGATTCTGAACTCATAACCACTATTGTCCAACAATGGAATGGAAATGATGTTCTTAATCATACTAGGTACAAAATAAACCTGCTCTAATTCTATGCTAATGGTATCACTAATTACTAAAGTGGCGGATCCTACTGCTTCTGCCGAGATGGCCTTGCCATTTCCGAGCTTCAGGATCATGTCCCCGCTACTTAGTTTTCTGCTTCTTCTCAGCACCTGCAAATCATTGCAAATGTGAGCTCCACAGCCGGTATCCAATACCCAAGAGGCAGAATTAGTGACCATATTAACCTCAATCACATATATACCTTGGTTTGAGAAGAGTTTGGGGCACTCTCTCTTCCAATGCCCTTTCTCACGGCAGTTGATACATATGTCATATGCCTTTGACTGTTGCTTGGAGACAACCTTTCCCTTTCCTTTGCCTTTCCCCTCTTTGGCAATGGGAACACTCTGAGTGTTCGTAGCTGCTATGACGGCTTTTCCCTTCCCCTTCTTCTTTTTCCAACGTCCGGCACCCTTGCCTTTCGTCTTTGGAAGTTGAAGCACCTCCAAACAATACCGAAGGCGTGGACTTCTTAGTCGTTGCCTCGTATTGCACCAACATATTGATCAACTCATGAATGCCCTTCTCAAGTGTATTCATGTTATAGTTGACGATAAATTGGTCGAAGGAGGGTGGGAGTGACTGAAGGATCAAATCTATGTACGTTTCATTATCGAGACCTGCCTTTAGGTCCTCGAGCTTTTCCACTAGGGTAAGCATTTTAACCCCATGCTTTTGTACAGAGGATCCTTCTGTCATTTTAGTTCCAAAGAACGCCTTGGTCGCGACATACCTAGTATGCCGGTCTGGGACTGCATAGCAATCCTTAAGGCGAGCCATAATGGAAGGGACATCGTCTAGCCTTTCATATTGCTTCTGAATCTCATTGGTCATCGAAGCAAGTATGATGTTACGGACCTTCCGGTTATCCTTATGCCAAGTCTCGAACGTCTCACGTTCTTCTGGCGTGGATCCTTCCGGTGAGGTCCTAGGGAGAGGCTCGTCCATGACGTAGCCTTGGTTCTCGTAATCTAGGACTATCCTGAGATTGCGCAACCAGTCGTTGTAATTTGTTCCATTGAATTTGTTTGTCTCAAGAATGGTTGATAGTGGGTTCTTAGACATTTTAAAATCTACATTTAGAAAACAACGCGCGATCAGCAGAAAATAAAGACGGTGGTTTGATGAAATAATTAAATGCTTGGTCTTTAGTCATTTAATCCTCCCACTATTTATACGAAAACACGGTACTCTCAAACGTGATTTTCGGGAAATCCTTTCCTAGTGGGCTTGGGATCCACAGCGATTTTTCCCATACCCCGCTTTTACGATTCGCATGGAAAAGATCCTGTGGGAGGTATTCCATACCATTCTCGTTCCACGAGATTCCCAAGATTATTGCCTCACCCTTTTGCATGACCCCGAGGACTCCAAGCGAATCATGCTAATTGGGCGTTAGACCCGACCCAATCGACCGAGCCATGGACCCACTAGTACCCCCACGACTCGTGAGACAGGTAACAGCAGCCCATTTTTCGTTCATGACACAGTGCAGCTTCTTTTAAGTACAATAACGTGCCACGACTCGTGAGACCACGCTATTGACCTAAAACAGCTTCCTCACTATGCCACGGATTGGAAGGCATGGACGAACTCCTAGAGTTCATGTCCACTTTATCTAGGGTCTAATATTTCAACATTGGTCCAACCAATGTGAGAGTAGTGAATGACCGAGATCTCATAATATATCCATACATTCATCCATAATGCATAAATAAAATCCATCCATAGCAGTTATATGATAAATAAAAGCCATTCATCCATCATAATAACCACATGCAAAATTAAAGCCTAGCACGCCCCTGTTGGATGATCACGAGCCCAAATCCTATGCGACCCACTGAGCCCGCAGTGGATCTATGGTCAATCTAGGGTTGGTCCTATACTATTACAATAATAGTAACCCAATCATCATGCTGATGGGCCTTGGTCTCTTTTTCTCTATCTTCACTTCATGGAAAACGCCAAGGGACCTCCGGTCTGGGCTCTCCATGTGGTCCTTCCTTTTTCTCCACCAATTACAAAAATGGAAACCTCACTCCTAGTCTACTCTCATTACATATTAAAAAAAAGTAGAAACCCCAGCGAAAACCCGGGGGGAGTACATAAGGAGGGAGGTAGAAAGCCTTATTATTCCAAGGCACTAGAAAGAGAGAAGGAGAAAGCAGTTAAAGAGGCACACAGGCCCAACAGAAAATTAAACCATACATCCGGTCTAGGGCTCGTGATCATCCATTTCCATCCAACACACATAATCACATGATCCAATCACATAATTACAATATACCAATAATTCATGATTTCCAATCATAATAATCCAAAACAGAAATAAATGATCATGTGCGCAACGTGTGAAAAATAAAACACAAATATTGGTAATAATATTTTTCTCGTTTTAGGAAAATCTTTCCTCATTATTTTAAGTAAAATAACCCCAGGATTCCAAATCCAATTTATTTTACTCCTAAAATAATGTCTTTAGGAATTTAGGCAAAATTGAACCCAAAAAACGAATTTTCAGAATTAATTCAAAATTAAAACTGAAAAGTAAATAATAAATAAAAAATAATAATGCTAGGGTTTCAAAAAACCCTAGCTGCAGCAGCCGCCGGCCGCCGCCACCGGCAGCAGCCGGCAGGCCGTGCGCGCAGGGCAGCAGGCCCAGCCTGCCGCCCCTGCGCGCGCGCAGGCACTGCCTGGCCGGGCACGCACGCGCAGGCCCCTTGCTTGCGTGCGCGCGCGCCTGGCCGGCAGCGCGCTGCGCGGCCTGGTGTTCCGGCAGGCCGTCGCGCGCGCAGGCTCCTCTGCCTCGCGCGCGCCGGCCTGCTGGTCGCCAGCCGCGTGCCTGCGCTGCGCAGTGCGCGCGCGCGCAGACGCGCACTGGGCACGCCCGCCGGGCGCGCGCGCGCAGACGCCTCCGTCTGCGTGCGCGCGCGCCTGGCAGCGCGCCTGGTGCCGTCCGCGCGCGGGCTCTCCGCCCGACAGCTTTGCGCGCGCGCGCGGCTGGAGGCGCCCCCTTGTGCGCGCGCCCGCGCGCAGCCATCCTGGCTGCGCGCTGCCCCTGCGCGGCCGGCTGGGCGGGCGCGCGCAGGCTACCCTTGCCTGCGCGCGTCTGCCCTGCCGGCAGCGCTCGGCTGCGCGCGGCCAGCCTTCCCGGCTGGCCGGCTGTGGCGTTTCTCGTTTTTCAGTTCAAATTTTCCCGTTTCCCAAGAAAAAACAGAAAATACCAACATTTAGAATTTCACACGAATTAAAAGCAATAAAACAACATGCTTTAATAATCAAGAAAATCAAGATTTAATTAAAAACATGCTCAAAACACGTTTCATGCTTAAAACGCACATAAACCCTAGGCCTATACACCGAACCGGGCTCTGATACCACTGAAAGGAATTGTGGATCGTCCCGGGAAAAGCGCGAATGCGGAAGCGCGGTATAATTAAAAAATAAATGCGGAATTTAAACATGCTTTTAAATTAAAACACGTTTCAAAGGGTGTGCCTTTGAAATTTCCCGGGCGTTCGGTGTATCTCATGAACGAATAACATAAAATAAATCATGGAGGCCATAGGGTTGGAAAATAAAAGAGGACGAAAATCATAAACGAGACCTACCCGTTGTCGTTTTCGTCTTCAACGGCTACACGCGTTGTTCCCCGTTTTGCACCAAGATCTCGTTCTTGAGACCCTCCAAATCGTGACACACGATCCACCCACGTATCTTGCACGTCGTGCTAGCAACGAACAAGTTAATATGTTGGAGTGGATGAATCAACAACACGTTATGAATTAACGGTATTGATTCATCAAGTTCTAATGTTCCAAGAACAAAAGAACAAAGAAAATAATTTCTTGGAGTGTGAGAGAAAGAGAGAGGGCGGACGAGATGGAGGGAGAGAGAGCCGAGTGTGTGTGTGTGTGTTGTGTGTGTTGGAATTTCATCATCCTTCAACTTGTAGGATGCTAGGGGTTTATATAGAAGAGGAGTTTAATCCTCTTTAAACTCCTTCTTTTAAGAACTCTAATTTGACTAGGATTTTGACCTAGTCAAAGTCCTAGTCAAAGTAGTGTTTTTGACCTAGTCAAAACAATCCTAGCCATCCATCTCTCCCATTGATCTCAACCGTTGATTTAATTTAATTTAATGGAATATTTAAAACCTATTTAAATATTTCCAAGAGGCTAAAATAAATATAAATATTATTTAAGCCCATTAAATAAATCCCTTTGATAAATCTAATTTATCAATTTAATTCCTTATATCTAATAGAAGGAATTATTTCTCCAAGAAAAATAAAGGACCCGATTAAATCCAATTTAATCATTCCTTCACTCCAATATTTAATTCCTAATTAAATATTTAAATGTGTGTGGATAGTGTGTGACTCTTTAGGTTCACCTTTCAGCTAGACTTGGTCGGATTCCTAGAATCCTTCCGTTACCATGGGTGGCCATCTAGCAACGGTCCATGGCACTAGAGACTAGGTGAAATATTCAGGGATGAACATTTAGGCTCTAACAGTACACTTGTCCTTCTGTCTTCGGTCTCATCACTTAGAGTCTAGGGCACGGAAAATGCAGGTACCCATTTTGGACCTAAGTGTCGGTCTGTCCTCACTAAACGCCGCAAGGGAATCCTTCCCTTCTGTTCAGTCACTGTGGCCACAGTTTTAGGGACAAGACCTAGAGTATACATGAGACTCAACTGCCAAAACCTATTGACAGGAGACAGATCCTTTCTTGGAAACTACTGTCACTTTGCACACCAGAACTGCACTAGACATGGCTTATGACTACCAAAGAGAATTCTGGCAATCTCTCACCATATCTAAGATACGGCCCTGATGTACAGGTAAACTCAGCAATTCCTCAAGTCAAAGGACTTGACCTGTACCGTTGGAACCGGGAATACACGTCATACCTTGCTGACCATACTCAAGGTCCTCCGTAAGACGGTTCCCGCGAGTCACCTCAGTCAGCTGCGTCCTCGCATGCTAACCCACTAACACTGCTTAGACGACCCTCGTCACCCGTCGATGAAACACGACAGCAGGTGCTTAGTGCAAGTCTCAAATGGAATCCCGGTACCCATTTTCGGGATTCCTTGACTTGGAGATTTCCGGACTGATTCGGGAAGACTGATTCCATGGACCTACCTCCAAGCGTAGTCCCAGTCCCGAAATTGATTCTCAGTCCGTGGGCTTTGTTTGCGTAGTGAACAGATATAGAAAAGTGAACACAAACAAAGTAATGCCAAATGAAATTCACTTCTTTATTCATCAATGATTTATCAAACACCCATAATTGTCTAGACATAGGTTACATATACCCGCCAAAATTGGCTTACATGGTCACCTATTCTAACATGTGATCCTTCAGTCTCCCCCACCCTCCTTCGACCAATTTATTGTTAACTACAACATGAACATACTTGAGAAGGGTATTCATGAGTTAATCAATATGTTGGTGCAATACGAGGCAACGACCAAAAATTCTACGCCGTTGGTATTGTTTGGAGATGCTTCGACTTCCAAAACAAAAGGCAAGGGTACCAAACGTTGGAAAAGGAAGAGGGGAAAGGCAAAGCCGTCAAAGCAGCTACCAAAACTAAGAGTGTTCCCATTGCCAAAGTGGGGAAAGGCAAAGGAAAGGGGAAGGTTGACTCAAAGCAACAGTCGAGGGCATATGACATTTGTATTCATTGCCGTGAGAAAGGGCATTGGAAGAGGGATTGCCCCAAACTCCTCTCCAAACAAGGTATCTTTGTGATTGAGGTTAATATGGTTACTAACACTGCCTCTTGGGTATTAGATACCGACTGTGGAGCTCACATTTGCAATGATTTGCAGGTGCTGAAAAGAAACAGAAAACTGAGTAGCGGGGATATGGTCCTAAAGCTTGGAAATGGCAAGGCCATCTCCGCAGAAACAGTAGGATTCGCCACTCTAGTAGTTAGTGATCGTATTAGCATAGAATTAGACAATAGTGGATATGAGTTCATAATCAATAAAAATTGCTTTTATTTGATGAAGTGTGGTATTACTCATCTGCTTGGTACGCTTAATAACGACCTCTATATCTTACAACAAACGAAATTTGTTCTAAACGCTCAACACAAACGTAAAATAGATAATAACGGGAACGCACAACTGTGGCACGCAAGGCTAGGTCACATTTCCCAAAATAGGATGAAGAAATTGGTAAACTCAAAGAACCTAGAGGTAGGGGACTTGAGTGAGCTACCAACTTGTGAATCCTGTCTTAGAGGAAAAATGACCAAGAAGCCCTTTATAGGACAAAGCAGGCTTACCACAGGTGTTTTGGACTTGGTCCACACAGAAGTGTGTGGACCACTAAGGAGGCAAGCCCGAGGTGGGTTCTCCTACATCATAAACCTTCACCGATGATCATTCACGATATGGTTATGTATATCTGATGAGGTACAAGTCTGAAGCACTTGAGAGGTTTAATGAATTCAGACTTGCAGTTGAGAGCCAAACCGGCTGCAAAATTAAAGTCCTACAGTCAGACCGACGCAAAGAGTACCTTAGTACTGAGTTCCTTAATTATCTTAAAGAAAACGGTATAATCTCTGAATGGGCACCTCCCGGGACACCACAGTTAAATGGTGTCTCTGAAAGGAGGAATCAAACCCTGTTGGACATGGTCCGATTCATGATGAGTGTTACCAAATTGCCCTTGTCATTTTGGGGCTACGCATTGGAGACTGCGGCCAAGTTGTTAAACTTGGCGCCAACCAGTGTATTGACCCAAACGCCATATGCGATATGCACGACAAGCCTGCGCCCTACAACTACTTGAAAGTGTGGGGTAGCCCTGCATACGTCAAGAAGCCAGTGGGAGACAAGCTAGAATCAAGGTCTAGTTTTTGCAGGTTCGTTGGATACCCCAAAGAAATTGCAGGTTATTATTTCTATGACCCCTTGGAACAGAAGGTATTTGTTTCAAGGAACGCAGTATTCTTGGAACAAGGTTTTCCAGAGGATATCCAACCTGATGAACTGATCCTTGAGGAGTCAAGTGATGCAAACCAGTCATCAGCGGAGGCCGCGGATTCCTCACTTAGAGGATTCCGGATAGATACTCAGAAGGCTGATCAACCTCGAGAAGTTCATCATGCTAGGCATGAAGAACGACCTCAGGAAGAGCCAGCCCCGGTACCTGAACCGCCGGCTCCCATACAGTCAGCGCCCACAGTCACCACTGACGTTCCCATTCTCCGTAGGTCAGCTAGAAACTCTCGACCTCCCATGAGATATGGCTTTCTAAACACGACCAGTCTATCGGATAAGCATCCTAAGACGTACGGGGAAGCGATGTCTGATATCGACTCCGGGAGATGGCTTGAGGCCATGAAAACCGAAATGAACTCCATGAATGAGAACCAAGTCTGGACACTTGTAGACCTACCCAAAGGGGTTAAGCTAGTTGGCTGTAAATGGGTCTATAAGCACAAACTTGGCATTGATGGAGAAGTCACAACCTTCAAGGCTAGGCTAGTAGCGAAAGGGTACACTAAACAACCCGGGGTCGATTTTGAGGACACCTATTCGCCAGTAGCCATAGGTAAGTCCATTCGAATCTTGCTTGCCAGAGCAGCATGGTATGACTATGAGATATGGCGGATGGACGTGAAAATGGCCTTCCTCAATGATTTCATTGAGGAAGAGATCAACATGGATCAATCGGAGGGTTTCACGGTCACTGGAGAAGAACAGAAAGGCTATCGTCTCTAAAAGACCATCTATGGCCTCAAACAAGCATTCCGAAGTTGGAACATTCGCTTTGACGAAGTCATATGGGGATATGATTTCATCAAAAATGAATCTGACCCTTGTGTATACAAGAAGGTCAGTGGGAGCTCTATAGTGTTACTAGTGCTTTATGTGGATGACATTCTGCTCATAGGAAATGATGTTAGAATGTTGGGTAACACAAAAGCATGGTTATCAACTCAGTTTTCCATGAAGGATTTGGGTGAAGCCTCCTACATTCTTGGCATCCAGATTGTCAGGGACAGATCTAAAAGAATGTTGGGACTAACCTAAAACTCGTACATGGAGAAAGTCCTGAAAAGGTTTTGCATGGACAACTCCAAACGAGGATTCCTTCCCATTGGGCATGGGATCAAGTTGTCCAAGAAACAGCCTCCGCAGACTGATGAGGAACTTGAAAAGATGAAAATCGTTCCTTATGCTTCTGCCGTATGGAGCATCCAATATGCGGTCCACTGTGCAAGACCTGACATCGCTTACGCCTTAAGTGTAACGAGCAGATATCAGTCTTGTGCAGGAGAGGCACATTGGAATGCGGGCCTGCTTGCCAACTAGGCAATCAATCACTCCCCTGGCTTGCTTTCTGGAGTTTCTGCTTAAGCAAACAAGACCACTCAGTTATGATTTTTGTTGTTATTTGAAGCTCCTTCCCGGAGGTTAATCGAAGCAGATTTTGACCCTCGTCCCATCACATTGATGGTCGTTGAGGAGCGGTTCTGATGGTGGTCCGAGTTTTGCTTAAGTCCCAGTAGTTTCTTATAACTCTTTAACGCTATATGAAACAACTAGAAAGCCCTAAATAGTCCATAGAAAGCTCCTCAAGAAGGAACTCAATAGCTCTATAGCTCATTAATTCATAATCAAGAGCATCCTTAAGTACTTAAGGAGGACTAAGGAAATGTTCTTAGTCTATGCCAATGGAGAACTAATCCTGGAAGGCTTTAGCGATGCTACCTTCCAGGCAGATAACAATGATGCCAAGTCTCAATCAGGTTATGTATAGGCTCAATGGAGGAGTAGTAGCATGGAAAAGTTCCAAGCAAGCAACCACTGCTGATTCCACCATTGAGGCCGAATACATAGCAGCTTCAAAATATGCCAAAGAAGCGGTTTGGATGAGAAACTACATCCAAAAGTTGGGTGTGGTGCCTAGCATTGCGGAGCCCGTAGTCATCTTTTGTGATAACAACGGATCCATAACGCAAGCAAAGGAATCGAGATCTCATCACCGATCCAAACACATTCTTAGACGCTACCACCTTCTAAGAGAAATGGTAAGAAGAGGTGACGTTCGGATGGACCAAGTCAACTCAGCAAACAACACAGCAGATCCGCTGACAAAGGCTATGTCGCAGAGCGCTCATACGCAACATCGTGAGAAGATAGGATTAGGCATATGGGTGATTGGCTTTAAAGGTCAACTGGGAGATTGTTAGAATAGGTGACCATGAAGCCAATCTTGTTAGGCAAATTGTAACCTATGTATGAACAATTTCAAAGTTTTAATAAAACCTTGATGAATAAGAAAGTGAAATTCATTTGGCGCATACTTTGTCTATGTTCACTTTAACTGCTCCATAATTGTTCGCTACAGAAACAAAGTCCACAGACTGAGATCACATTTCGGGGACTGGGACTACGCTTGGAGGTAGGTCTATGAAATTAGTTCCGCCGAATCAGTCGGAAAAACTCCAAGTCAAGGAATCTCGAAAATGTGTACCGAGAATCCACTTGAGACTTGCACTAAGCATTTGCTGTCGTGTTTCATCGACGAGTGACAAGGGTCGTCTAAGCAGTGTTAGTGGGTTAGCCTGCTGGGAGCGGCTGACTGAGGTGACTCGCGAAAACCGTCTTATGGAGGACCTTGAGTAGGGTGCGCTAGGTATGACGTGAGTTCCCAGTTCCAACTGTACAGGTTAATCCTTTGACTTGAGGAATTGCTGAGTTTATCTGTACATCGAGACTGTATCATAGGTATGGTGAGCGATTGCCAAAATACAGTTGAGTAGTCATAAGCCATATCTAGTGCAGCCACGGTGTACAACGTGACAGTAGTTTTCAAGAAAGGATATGTTTCCTGTCAAAAGTGTTGACAGTAGTGTCTCACAAATACTCTGTGTCTTGTCCCTAAAATCTGTCGCCACAGTAACTGAACAGAATGGAAGGATTCCCTGCGGCGTTTGGTATAGGATAGACCGACACTTAGGTCCAAGATGGGTACCTACGTATCCGTGCCCTGAAAGAATTGGGTACGGCCCGGGAACGTAATGAAAGTGTAAAAAATATGAATTTAAAACATAATTTAAAACGGGATCAAAGGGGTGTTCCCTTTGAAGTTACCGGGTGTTCAGTGATTGTCAAGAGCATAACAACATAAAACAAACATGTTGGGCATGTGGCTAAAGGAATAAAAACAAAAGGTACAAGAATATAAATGAGAATTTCACAAACGTAGCACCGGCTCTAGGTTTGTTCCCTTTACGTTTCCTCGTTCCATTTACTTGAGAATTGAACGTAGAATTCCTCTAAGTTGTCCACACCACACTATGGAAGAGTGTATCCCCTAATCTATTTGTAGATAGAAGTACAGAAAATAAGAAGAAATACTTCCAAAACAACACTATTGTTTAGTGGCTTTTGGAATGTTTTTAAGTTCAACCTTTCCAAAAGGTATGAACACAAAAAGGAGAGTTTTTCAGAGAATTTTGGAGAGTTTTCAAAGGGAAAAATTCATGCAAGACATAGCCATTAAAGTTACGTGAATGGTTTTGTGTATGTAGTGTTTTTGAATTCAAAATTCAACTTCTATAGTTAACTTCCAAAGCAACCTACATACACTCACCACTCTCTACATAACCATGCACCATTATAGCAAATAAAACCACCCACCAAACCTATAAAGGCTGATCACATGTTCCTCACATGTGGAGGATTTTAATTCCTCCTTCACTTGCTATAAATTGAATTTTTCCATGGACTAGGACTACTAGTCTTGGACTTTTGTTTAATCTAATTAAATTAAGTCCAAACGAAGTCCATTGGGCATTAATTAATCCGATTAATCTCAATCCGATGGAAGCCCATAAGTTTATTTAATCCAATTAAATAAACATAAGTCCGAACTCTAATTAATTGATGCAATCAATTAATAAATCCGAACCCGAAAAATTAATCCAATTAATTTAAAGGTTCTAAGTCCAAAAATTAACTAATCCAATTAATTGATTCTTAGACCATCCATGAAATGGATTTCCCAATAAATGATCCAATCATTTATTTTTCTCCTTGAATTAATTTAATCCAATTAAATTAATACGCTTCTTCTAGAATTAATTCCAAATTAATTCTACCAATTCCATAGTGATTTGTGTGTGACTCTTTAGGTTCACCCTCAGCTAGACTTGGGCTCGTGTCCAACACAATTGGTCAATTAAATCCAATTTAATTTACTGCTTTCTAATTAACCATTAATCGAAAAAACGCCCGTCACCATGGGTGGCCGTCTAGCAACGGTCCATGGCACTAGAGACTAGGTGAATGCTTGCGTGAACGTTTAGGCTCCCGAGTTCCATACGAGTACGGTCCTTCCATCACCTGTCTCCCGGTCTAAGTCTAGGGCATGGAATTGGGCGTCGGTTCCCATCCTGAACTAGACAACTATCCTCAATTACTCGAGACACGTCTGCTCTATTGATCGACGTTGGAAACTATTCCCTACTCGACCAATCGTTGTGGCCACAAACTTAAAGAGCGTAAACCGTCTCAGAGTGCATAGGAGACTCGACTGTCATATACTAACAGGTGACGGACCCTATCTTGGAATCCACCATCCTCAATACATATTCCGACTGCACTGGATAAAGCTTATGATGAACGTATCCCAAATACGAACATCTCTTGGCAGACCCTAGATACAGCCTTCATATGCATGTGACTGCCATGATTGCTCAAGTTCGAGGACTAATCTCGTACTATTGGAGCCGGGAATTCCAGTCATACCGACCAAGCCTCCAAGCTTTCCATATGACGATTCCCGCGAGTCAGTTAAGTCAGCTAACACCCTTGTCAACTAACCCACTAATATTGCATAGACGTCCAATATCTGTTGCCGATGAAACATGGCACTCATCCAATGAATGCAATCCTTAGTGCAAGTCTCTGTAGGACCATCGATACCTGTCTCAAGGTCCTCAACTTGGAACATTCCAGACCAACCCTCAGATGTTGGTTTCATAGCTATCATCCAATGCGCACCTCAACTACATGGGTTATCCAATTGGTCTGTGGGCATTTGTTGTGACGTTAAAACGTCGTTTAACGTAATCAGTAAGCACAACAAGCACATAGTGCCATAGATGAATACTTATTATATTCATCAAGTCAATAAAGATTGCTAAGTAGTACCCAAAATCGCCAATCTAATTGGCTTTCTGGTCACCTATTCTAACAATCTCCCACTTGACCTAAAGCCAATCACCCATGTTGCTCAGACTTATCTGAGCGTGTGTAATCTGTGATATCCAGCTCGGTCTCATGGGTCTACCTTACTTCTGCTAAGATGATGCGGTCCAACCGCACCTCACCTCTTCATACCATTGCTCCATGCAGATGGTACTGTCTAAGAATTTTCCTGGATCTGTGATGAGATCTCGGTCCTATAGCTTGCGCTACAGCCATGTTGTTGTCCTCCAAGATAACTACTGGCTAGCCCGTGCTAGGCACCACACCCAACCATTGGATGTGGCTTTTCATCATAACCACTCTCTGGAGCAACTTCTAAAGTTGCCATACATTCAACTTTCATGGTCCATCGTGGTGTCCCGCTTGAAACCTTTTGAAGCCACCACTTTACCATTAAGCCTGAATATATGTTCATACAGAGACTAGATATTAGTCACATGATCCTGGAAGCTAGTATCACTATAACCTTCCAGAATCAACTCTCCATAGAACTTGCATCAAGAACACTTCTTTAATCCTTATTCAGGTTTTAAAGACTGTTCTCAACAGCAGTCTACTGCCTTCTCGGTACACACCCGATTTCTGTCGTTACGCCCAAAACATACACAACATCAGGTCCAATGCACCAAACAACATACCCATGTTGCTTACGGCAAAGATGTAGGGGATGTCAAACATCTGAGCTTCCTCATCAGCCAACCCTGACTGAGTCTTGGACAACTTAACCCTATATATAGGAATCCAATTCCTTTCATGGAGAATTGCATGAACAATGTTCGTGTTTCAGTATTTCCTAACATCTTAAATTCATTCCAAATGAATAAGACGTTACACACTTAAACACTAGGAACACAACTAAACTGCCATTGACCCTCAAAGCTCGTTACTGATCCATTCATACCCCGCATGAACTCATCAAGACGAATATTCCAGTTACATAGAGTTTCAAACCTAGTTTGAATTCCATGTCGAAATACATGGCTCCAAGCTATTGATTCGATCCAATGTCCACAATTGCTTCTCCTTATGTCTTCTGGATTATAATCCAATTGACCGGACTGACCCAGAAACCTGTATCTCTCAGGTATCTAGGATATTCTGGTTGTCCTTTGGAGAACTGGAATATAGTCAGTGAGCAAACTTGATTTCAAATGATGTTTGCAATATCGTACTGAGGTGTCGCTCTACTTGATTCCTCAAGGAGCTACTCCTCACACCGGTTATCCTCTGAAATCCAATTTCCCTTAGGACAACACATAAACCTGCGTAAACCTAGTTTGCCTCCTACTAGTCCCTTGGTGTTTGGGCCACGTTGTTTAGAAAGTGCCATGTTTTTACAACTTGGCCACTGTCTTAAGAACACGCCCAGATGGACCAAGGTAGATCATTGAAACACCGATCGAACCATGTCCAACAAGGTTCGATTCCTCCATTATTAGAGACGTTGTTCAATTGTGGCGCTTCAGGGAGAATTCCACTGAGTGAGAATTCCATTCCCATTTAAATACATCAAGAGCTCCCACTAAATACACACCACTCGATCCAATCGAAGGTTAATTTTGCAACCAGTTCGGTTCCCACTTCAAATCTAATTCCCTGAACCTTCCAAAGGTCCTTAGACTTGTGAACCCTCTTCTGGTCTTGTGTATTCAGTGACCCATAGATGTCTGACTGGATCCAATCCAACAGACCACTAGCAAGCATACTTTGTCTTACAAAGAGCTTCTTGGCGATCTTCCTGCTCAGGAAGGACTTGCAAGCTAGCAAGTTCAAATTGTCTATTTCTAGAGTCCTTGAATCTACTAACCTCCTTATCCTATCTAGAGGAATGTGACCTAGCTTTACATGCCAAATATGTGAGTTTATCTTGATTATCCATTTCATCATTTGTTTTGAGCATTCATAATCTAATTATGGGATAGTATTAAAACAATTATGCAAACAACCTAGCAGACAAGAATAATCATTCTTTGTCAAATAAAAGAAACTTTCATTGATCAAAAACATGTAATCCTTATTGTCCAACAATAGAAAAGCATAATTTGATCATGCTAGGTTACATAATTGTGACCTATCAACTCTATCCTAACATGATCACTAATAGCTAAGCCTTACTAGTCCTATAGCTTCTATGGCAATAGCCCAGCCATTGCCTAGCTTCAGAACCATCTCCGTCTTAGCCTTCTGCTCCTTTCCATCACCTGCAAACCATTTGTAGATATGAACTCTACAACTGGTATCCAATACCTAAGAGTAGAATAATAATCATGTTAAAGCTCAAATTAAATGAACCTTGGTTGGAGAGGAGTTGAGGACACTCCCTCTTCCAATGCCCCATATCACGGCAATATATGCAAACATCTTTTGCAATCCTTGACTGCTAAACTACCTTCCTCTTTCCTTTGCCCATGCCCAGCATGGCAACAGGAGCACTCTGTGCGCTTGCAGCGGCTGATTCTGTCTTACCCTTTTTCCTCCTCCAGCGTCCGGCCCCTTTGCCTTTCGCTCTTGAGGTCGAAGCCTCCCCCACGAATACCGACGGCGCAGACTTTTCAATCGTTGCCTCGTATTGGACACACATGTTCATCAACTCATGAGGTCTTTTTCAAGCCCATTCATGTTATAGTTAATGATAAATGGGTCAAAGGATGGAGGAAGAGACTGAAGGATCACGTCGATGTACGTCTTTTTTCCAAGATTAGCTCGAAAGTCTTTGAGCTTCTCCACTAGGGATAGCATCATCACTCCATGCTGGTGTACAGACGACCCTTCTATCATCTAAGCTCCGAAAAATGCCTTCGTCGCAGCATATCTAATATGCTGGTCCGGTACCGCATAAACATCTTTCATGCGGAGCATTATCGAGCTGACATCATCCGGCCCATCATACTGTTTCTGGATCTCATTAGTCATGGATGCCAGTATGATGCTGCGGACCTTGTGGTTGTCCTCCTGCCATTCGTTGAACGTCAAACGCTCTTCTGACGAGGACCCCTTCGGCAAGACCCGAGGAAGAGGTTTATCCAAAACGTAAGCCTGGTTTCGAAATCTAGGACAATCTTTAGATTTCGCAGCCAATCATTATAGTTTGTCCGTCAAATTTGTTAGTCTCAAGAATTACAGTGAGTGGATTCTTAGACATCTACATTCAAAATGTAAAATACAAATTTAGTAGATTATTATAATATTGAATTCAAGTTAAGACTTGGTCTTTAGTCATTAACCCCTCCCATTATTTCTTCAAAAAGCCCACCACTCTCAAGTGGGGTTTTCGGAAAATCATTTCCTAGTGGGCTTGGAGTCCACAAATGCAATTCTCCATGCCCCGCTTTTACGATTCACATGGGAAAGGCTTTATTGGAGGTATCCAATACCATTCTCATCCAATGAAATTCCCAAGATATTTTGCCTCGCCTCTTCACATGATCCCAAGGACTCCAAGCGAATCATGTTACTTAGCGTTAGGCCCAACCCATCAATCAAATGAGTATCCCAACTATTGCCCCCCACGACTCGTGAGACAGGGAAATAGGAGTATATTCCATTCGTTCACAACAATAGTGCAACTTTCTTTCATTCCAAATGTGCCACGACTCGTGAGACCACGAATGGGTGAAAGTAGCTTCCTCACTACATTGCTATGGATGGAAGGCTTGGAATAATCAAACCATTTGATTTTAATTTTATTTTGGGCCTAATATTTACTTGGACCATCCAAGTGAGAGTTATAGTTTATGAAGACCGAGACCTCATCATTATTAGTATTTTGCATGCTCAAATTTTAAACATTCAATGTAAATAGATGCATTCCAAAACACATCATACATCAAAGCATTAAAACATTAAATACATGCAAAACAAGCCTAGCATGCCCCTGTTAGGATGATCACAAGCCCAATCCTAAGTGATCCACTAAGCCCGCAGTGGATCAATGGTCAAACTAGGCTAAGCCTACACTATTACAATTTTTACATCCCATTATCATTCTAATGGGGCCTTGTAAATCCTTTTTTGTTCTTCTTGGGCCTTCCATCGTGGGCTTCGTCCAACGGACTGCTTTTGGGCCTTCATCACCAAGTAAGCTTACATTTAATAATATAAATCCTCACAACCTAATCTACTCTCATTACAACTTAAAAGAAACCCCAATCATAAGTCGGGGGGAGTACATTAATAGAGAGGAAGAAAGCCTTATTATTCCAAGGCTAAAAACGAATTAAGGAATAAAAAACTAAGAGGCACGCAGACCTCACCCAACAATAAATTAAACCATACATCGGCCAAAAAGGGCTAGTGATCATCCTTATTGTTTATCAAATATACAACAACAAAACACATTTATATCTAATACAAACATGCCAAGCATATAAATACATCCAATGCATTTATAAATAGATATCCAATATCTAAAACAATACACATAATAAAATGCAGAAAATAACATATTAATAATGCAATTAAAAATAACGGCAAAAACGACAGAAAACAATGCTGCCAGTCGGCCGTCCCAGACGGCCGCGTGCCGCCGCGCGCATGGGCAGACGCCCGTGCACGCCTGTCGGCCGCGCGCGGGTGTGCGCCTGCTGCCCCTGCCGGGCGGCCGGCACCGTTTTTCACTTTTTCTCTTTTTTTTTTTTTAAATTTCTGCTATAAAATTGAAACATAAACATGCATTTACAGAAAATTCAATTCTCAAAAATTCATGGATATTCATAATTTCAAAAGCAAAATTGACACATATTTTTTACACCAATTATCATGCTTTAAAGACATAACATGCTTTCCAAAAGCAATTTAAACATGTTCTTCATGCTCAACACATAATAACATGTAAATCCTATAGCCACAACACCAAACCAGGCTCTGATACCACTGAAAATATCGGGAACGGCCCGGGAATGCAACAAAAGCGTAAAAAACGTGAATTTCAAACATAATTTAAAACGGGTTCAAAGGGGTGTTCCCTTTGAAGTTTCCGGGGCGTTGAGTGTTTGTCAAGAGCATAACAACATAAAATAAACATGCTTGACATGTGGCTAACGGAATAAAAACAAAAGGTACAAGAATATAAATGAGAATTTCACAAATGTAGCACCGGCTCTAGCTTTGTTCCCTTTACGTTTCCTTGTTCCGTTCACTTGAGAATTCAACGTAGAATTCCTCTAAGTTGTCCACACCACACTATGGAAGAGTGTATCCCCTAATCTATTGCTAGATAGAAGTAGAGAAAAGAAGAAGAAACACTTCCAAAACAACACTATTTGTTTAGTGCCTTTTGGAATATTTTTAAGTTCAACCTTTTCAAAAGGTATGAACACAAAAAGGAGAGTTTTTCGGAGAATATTTGAGAGTTTTGAAAGGGAAAAATTCGTGCAAGACATAGCGATTAAAGTTATGTGAATAGTTTTGTGTATGTAGTGTTGTTGAATTCAAAATTCAACTTCTATAGTTAACTGCCAAAGCAACCTACATACGCTCACCACTCTCTACATAACCATGCACCATTATAGCAAATAAAACCACCCACCAAACCTATAAAGGTCGGTCACATGTTCCTCACATGTGGAAGATTTTAATTCCTCCTTCACTTGCTATAAATTGAATTTTTCCATGGATGAGGACTACTAGTCTTGGAATTTTATTTAATCTAATTAAATTAAGTCCAAACAAAGTCCATTGGGGATTAATTAATCCAATTAATCTCAATCCAATGGAATCCCATAACTTTATTTATTCCAATTAAATAAACATAAGTCCGAACTCTAATTAATTGATCCAATCAATTAATTAATCCAAACCCGATAAATTAATCCAAATAATTTAAAGATTCTAAGTCCAAAAATTAACTAATCCAATTAATTAATTCTTGGACCATCCATCGAATGGATTTCCCAATAAATGATCCAATCATTTATTTTTCTCCTTAAATTAATTTAATCCAATTAAATTAATTCACTTCTTCTAGAATTAATTCCAAATTAATTCTACCAATTCCATAGTGATTTGTGTGTGACTCTTTAGGTTCACCCTCAGCTAGACTTGGGCTTGTGTCCAACATAATTGGTCAATTAAATCCAATTTAATTAACTGCTTTCCAATTAACCATTAATCGGAAAAATGCCAGTCACCATGGGTGGCCGTCTAGCAATGGTGCATGGCACTAGAGACTAGGTGAATGTTGGCATGAACATTTAGGCTCCCGAGTTCCGTACGAGTATGGTCATTCCATCATTCGTCTCCCGGTCTAAGTCTAAGGCATGGAATTGGGCGTCGGTTCCCATCCTAGACTAGACAACTATGCTCAATAACTCGAGACACGTCTGCTCTATTGATCGACACAGGAAACTATTCCCTACTCGACCAATCGCTGTGGCCACAAACTTAAAGAGCTTAAACCATCTCAGAATACATAGGAGACTTGACTGTCTTATACTGACAGGTGACGGATCCTATCTTGGAATCCACCGTCTTCAATACATATTCTGACTGCACTGGATAAAGCTTATGATGAATGTATTCCAGATACGGACATCTCTTGGCAGACCCTAGATACAGCCTTCATATGCATGTGACTGGCATGATTCCTCAAGTTCGAGGACTAATCTCGTACTATCGGATTCGGGAATTTCAGTTATACCGACCAAGCCTCCAAGGCTTCCATATGACGATTCCCGTGAGTCAGTTCAGTCAGCTAACACCCTTGTCAACTAATCCACTAATATTGCATAGACGTCCAACGTCTGTCGCCGATCAAACACGGCACTCATCCAATGAATATTATCCTTAATGCAAGTCTCAGTAGGACCTTCGATACCCTATCTCGAGGTCCTTAACTTGTAACATTCCAGAGCAACCCTCAGAAGTTGGTTTCATAGCTGTCATCCAATGCGCAGCTCAACTACATGGGTTATCCAATTGGTCTGTGGGCATTTTTTTATGACGTTAAAAAGTCGTTTAATGTAATTAGTAAGCACAACAAACACATAGTGCCACGGATGAATACTTACTATATTCATCAAGTCAATAAAGATTGCTAAATAGTACCCAAAATCGTCAATCTAATTGGCTTTCTGGTCACCTATTCTAACATGCCCTAGACCCTAAGTGGTCAGACCATAGACGGAAAGATAGATCTACTGTAGTGCCTAAATGTTCTTCCCCACATATATTTAGCTAGTTTCTAGTGCCATGGACCGTTGCTAGACGGCCACCCGTGGTAACGGACGGATTCTAGGAATCCAACCAAGTCTAGTTGAAGGTGAACCTAAAAAGTCACACACAATCCGCACACATGACGTATTTAATTTGGACTTAAATATTTGGAGAGAGATGGAACGATTAAATTAGATTTAATCAGGTCCTTCTTTCTTGGGAAAATTAATTCCTTTTATTAGAATAAAGGAATTTATCTAATAAATTAGATTTATTGGAGATTAATTCAATGGGCTTAAAATAAGTATTTATATTTAATATATTTATTTATTGCCCTTTGAATTATTTAAATGAGATTTAAATATTCCATTAAATTAATCATTGGTTGAGATTAAAGATAGAAGTCAATGGCTAGGATTGGTTTGACCAAGAAACTAGATGTTGACTAGGATTTGACTAGGTCAAATCCTATTGAAGGAGGAGTCTTCCAAGAAGTAGGAATTAGAAGAGGAATGAGATTCCTCCTCTATAAATACTCTTAAGTCTTCTCTTTAAAAGGGATGATGAAAAATTGAAGCACACACAAACACACACCACTCAACTCCCTCCTCCTCTCTCTCTCGGCCGCATTCTCCTCTCTCTTTCCCAAGAAACTCTTTTATGTTCTTTTGTTTTACAATTGAACTTTAAGGAGGGTTGATCTCCTTGGTCAATAGCATTTGATCAATCTGTCGTGTCCAAATAAACATACACTTGTTCTTTCGCTAGCACGAGGATCAAGATACGTGGGCGGATTGCGTGTACGAATTAGAGGGTCTCAAATTCGAGATCTTGGAGCAAAACGAGGAACAACGCGAGTAGCGGCTTGAAGTCGAAAACGACAACCGGTAGGTTTCCAGTTTAATGTTTTCGCCCCTTTTTCTTTAAACCCTATGGCCTCCATGAAATTTTTTTTGTTTTATTATTCATGAGATACACCGAATGCCCGGGAGATTCAAGGGAACACCCCTTGAACGTATTCATTTTTAATCTCGTTCATAGCATGTTTAAATTCTTGCAAATTTTATTATACCGCGCTTCCGCATTCGCGCTACTCCCGGGCCGATCCACGTGCCTTTGCTAGGCTTTCATCGGGGATAAGTACGGGATACCCGGTGACTACGTGATCCGGGCCCCTACTTCTGCAGTTCGTCCCCATCTTCCTCCGGCTGGCTTTCTGTGCTTCTATCTCGCCCAGGTGGAGGCAGGACTCCAATTTCCTATCCCCCCTTTTTTCTGCTAGGTGGCAACTTTGTTTAACATTTCTTTGAATCAATTAGTGCCGAAATCCTTTAGTTTGTTGTCTGGATTTTATATCCTGGTAAAAAACTTAGGAGAGATCCCTTCTACTGCCCAATTCCACTCTTTTTTCATGCTGAAGAGAGCAGGTCCTGGTCTTTTCTACTTCACCTCCCGAGGGGAAGCTCGGTTTCTGTCCACTGAGTCCTCTGTGAAGGAGCGAAAATGGGACTATTTCTTTGTCTCCTCCCCACAGCCTTGGAGATTTCCCCAGGTGTGGGTTGTGAGTCCTCCTGAACAGTTAAAATACTCCGCCCGAAATAGGTCTGCTGCCTTCCAGGCTCTGCTTGAGCGTTTGAATGCCTCTCCCTTTGATCCTTGCAAGATTGTACACCCTGCTATCCTTCACCAATTTGGCCTGAGCCCTAAGATGGCAAACATGGATCCTGCTGCTGGTATGCAGCCTACTTTCTCTTTTGTTCGCTTGCTTGCTGCAGGACTCTTGATAAGAAAGGAAATGTATGTTAATAAGTGTGTTGGTGTTTACCTGTTTCCGTGTAGGAAGAATGTTTTAGAAATTACTGCAAGACAAGGCGGAGGTGTCTCTGGGGGCTGGGTCCTCTGCATGACAAACTTTGATCAAGAGCCCTCCCTCTACTCCTGCTAGTCCAGTGTCGACCGGAGACCCCAAAGGCAAGCGCCCTGCTATCCCCATCCCTATTCCTACCAAGAAGGCTAAGGGCCAGTCAGGTCCTCCGGCACCACTTACTCCTCGCCTGGCTGATGAGAGGGCGACACGAAGAAAGCTCCCCCCTGCTTGGACTCTGCCGAAGGATTATTCTGTGTTGCTGGATGAGAGGAAGCCCAGCCGGGCTGATGAATTCATGACAGGGGTCAGGCCTCCCCAGGACAAGACATATGCCGACAACCTGCCTTGGGCTAGGGCTTTAAGCCTCTTTGCTATTTACTTCAGCAGGGTAAGTGCATGTATCAAGAGCATGTTAAGGCAAAGTGAAAATAAAATATGATATAACCTGTTTTTTTCTTGTAGGCGTATGTGTTGGGAGGCAACCTATTTAGCTGGCTGGAGCAGGGATGTCCTTTATTCGAAGGCTCCCTTAAAAGGCTGGAGGAATAGGAGGAGACCATTGGCCGGCTGAGGGAAACAATTCAGAAAAGAGATGAGGCCCATCAGGAGGATGCAGCCAGCTTGCACCATTTCAGAGAGGACGTTTCTGCCCTACACGTCCGCCTGGAGCAGACAGTTCTGCAGGCGGAGAGGGAAAGGAAAGAGCTGATCTGCCAATACCCTGAGACGGAGGAAGGCCGAGACATGCTGGAGGGTATTTAGCGTAGTCACCTGGCTGCGTATGTTAAAACCCCCGAGTTCCAAAGCATGTTGGTGGACAAACCTTTTAAGTACTACTATCATGGCTTCCAGACCTGCATTCAGCAATTCGCTGTGGCTGGCTATCCACCAGCCAGTGCTGACGCCTCCTTCCTGGATCGGAATGCAGGCTTGGCCACCGCTCCAGATCCGGATGATGATGGGCCTGCCCCATTACCTGAAGTTCCACCTGCTGAGGACGATCCCATGTCTTTTGACATCACTGGGCAGGTGGCAGAGGATGCAGCCATCTTGAGATCAGAGCCTCCTGCTGAGGAAAGTGTGCCGCCTTCTGCTGGTAACTGAATTTGGCCCCTTTCAAGAGAACAATTTTAGTTTTTTGTTGAACAATTGGTACCTCCTGCGTGAGGTTTTGCAAGTGCCCGTGTGTGGGCTTTTTAATATTTTTCTACTTTTTGTTGGAATTTTTTATGCCGTGAATTCTGCTTTTCCCCTTCCTGCTTTATGGATTCTCCTGTCAAGCTTATTCTGTGCTTACTAACATGCTTTTGTTTCCCTGCATGTTAGTGTAAATGATTTGCTGGGAAAGCCTCAGTTCACTTGCTGGTATGGGTTTTGTGTGCCCTAAAGTGAGGTGTTCTCGTGCACGTAAATACTTGTATACAGGAGGCCTTTTGAGCCTTATAGCAAAAAATGAAATTCACCATATACTTCTTGTCGTAAGTAAGAAGGGTGTTGACATAAATAAACTTTGTCAAGAAGATATGTCTAGTATCAAAAAATACACATAGGTATGAGAGTGATGTAACCTGCTAGGAGGTTCCCCACTTAAGTAGTGGAAACACCTGTTGTAGCAAGGTAACAGGCCTGGATGTTGGCCAAGGACCGTTTTTCGTGTGACTCCTTTGCTGATAGAGCAGGTCGGTCAGCAGCCTTCTGTCGTCAGCAGGGCAGGTGCTGGCCTGGCTTGCTGATCTTTTATCTGCAGCTTTGTCCAGCGGGAGTGGCGTAAAACCTACTGCAGGAAGTGATAAGTAAATGCTAGAACCTAGCAAGTAGTGGTACAATCCGAGCAATAAGTAAGCAAATGTATGTTTATTATGTGAGAGATGTCACAATAAGAAATAAGTAGGCCTTGTGAGGACAAGTTATTAAGACTTTTAGTCTAGAAAATGAGCAAGTATGTGCCCTTGCGGGACCAGCTTATTTAGGGCTTTTGCAGCCAGTAGAACTGCGCCAGCAGGGCGGCTTATAAGGGCTCGAAGCCAGTATGAGTGCGCTAGCAGGGCGGCTTATCAGGGCTCGAAGCCGGTAGGAGTGAGCCAATAGGGTGGCTTATCAGGGCTCAAAGCTAGTAGGAGTGTGCTAGTAAGGCGATTTATCAGGGCTCAAAGCCAGTAGGAGCTAGCAAAGTACAGCAAAGGAGCGGTATTTGCTTTTTTATTTACACCGTAAGTAATGATTAGATAGTAGAGTAGTGATCACAGAGTAGGGTGTTCAGGAGTGACACTTCCTAAGGTTATATGCATTTCAAAGCCGGAAAGCTTTCTACCGTCAACGTCTTGCAGCTCGTAAGCTCCAAATTTTAGAATCTGGCTTAGTTTCTAAGGACCTTCCCAATTGGGAGTCAACTTTCCTACTGGTCTCGAGGCACTAACCTGTCTTAGTACAAGGTCTCCCACCTGGAATTCCCTCCTCTTCACCCTTCTGTTGTAAGCATTGATCACCTTCTGTTTATATCTTTCCATGCACATTCAATCATCCTCTCAAATTTTATCAACAAGGTCTATGTTGGTACGCAGCAGGGCATCATTGTTTTTCTATTTGAAGTGTTGTATTCGGAAGGATTCCAGATCTGCTTCAGCAGGGATTACTGCCTCTGAGTCATACCCCAAGTTGAAAGGAGTCTCTCCTGTAGTGGATCTGGGGGTGGTGACCATAGTACGCTGGGCAGGGCGTCTACCCATGGCCCTTCTGCTTGCTCCAGCTTGGTTTTGATACCATGCACTGGGATCCTGTTTGTAACTTCTACCTGCCCGTTAGCTTGGGGTACGCTATGGAAGTGAAGCGTTGCTGGATGTCCAAGTCAACACACCAGTCCTGCATTCTCCATCCCTGAAACTATCGATCATTGTCAGAAATAAGAACGCGGGGTAAGCCGTACCTATGTTTTTCAAATAATTTTAGCCAAAGCTTCTCCTTCCACCCATTTGCTGAAATAGTCCACTGCTACCAGCAGGAATTTGCGTTGTCCTTGTGCGATTGGGAAAGGATCTACTATATCCATTCCCCACTGGGAGAATGGGCAAGGTGCTGAAAGTGCTTTGAGGGGCTCCGCTGGCACATGGATGAGTGGGGCGTGTTTTGGCACTACTCGCACATTCTGACCCAGTTGACTGCGTCCTTTCTGAGAGTGGACCAAAAATATCCGATTCTCAAAACTTTTTCTGCCAGGGCCATACCACCTATATAGGATCCATAGGCTCCTTCGTGAATTTCTCAGAGCACGATTCTGCCCTCCTCAGCTGACAGGCATCGGAGGTAGGGCTGGGAGAAGCTTCGTTTGTAGAGGATTCCTCTCATCAGGGTAAACCTAGTTGCCTGGCTTCTCAAGCGAGTTGCTTCGCTTTCGTCGACAGAAAGGATTCCTTCCTGCAAGTAATCGAGGAGGGGTTTCCTCCAGTCCATTCTCATCTGCAAGATATGTATGTTAGTATCAGGAGTAACTTTAGTAGGGTCCTTACTGTAATGGTACGGGGTTGCAATCGGCCAACGAGCTAGCCAGCCGGACAAGATAGTCGACCTTGGTGTTCTCAGTGCGGGGGATTTCATGAAGCTGGAAACTTTTCAGCCCGCTCCTGAGGTCGCTTATCTCCTGGAGGTATCCTTTCATGTGGTCCTCCTTGACCTCGTAGGTGCCTCCTACCCGATTGGTTACCAGCTGGGAGTCGGAGTACGCGATTACGTGCCTTGCTCCCGCATCCAGTGCCATCTTGATACCCGCTACAAGGACTTCATACTCAGCCTCGTTGTTCGAGGCTTTGAAGTCAAACCTTAAGGAGATACTAGCTCATCTCCTTCTGGGCTAGTCAGCACGATACCTGCTCCGCTGGCCATGCAGGTGGAGGAGCCATCCACATGGAGTAGCCACGTTCCTTCCTCTTCTTCAACCGGCATTGTTTCAATCATGAGATCAGCGAGGGCCTGGGCTTTGATAGCCATTCTAGGTTGGTAGGAGATATGATACTCGCTGAGCTCAACAACCCATTTGATCATCCTACCAGAAGTCTCAACTTTCCCCAGTGTAATTGGCAGAGGGGTGTTAGTGCGCACAGTTATGGAATGAGACAGAAAGTAGGGCGTAATTTTCTAGCAATAGTTACCAGGGCGAATGCCAGTTTTTCTACCTCTGGGTATCGCTGTTCAGCGCCATGCAGGACCTTACTAGTGTAGTATATAGGCTTCTATACTCCGTCATCGTCTTTGATGAGTATGGAACTCACAACGTGCTGTCCTGCAGCAAGATATAAGTACAATGTCTCTCCTGGTGAGGGTTTGGTGAGCAGAGGTAGCTTAGCAAGGTGCGCCTTTAGATTGAAGAAGGCTTACTGACAAGCTTCGTCCCATGCAAAGTCTTTGGCTTTCCTCAGGGCTTTGAAGAAGGGTAGGCTGCGCTCAACGGAGCGGGGTATGAACCTGCTGAGGGCAGCGATGCAGCCAACAAGTTTCTGTACTTCATTGAGGTTGACAGAAGGTCTCATCTCTTGGATTGCTCGTATTTTCTCTGGGTTGACTTCGATGCCCTTCTCTATCACTATGTAGCCGAGGAATCGACCACTTCTAACACCGAATCCACATTTGGTCGGGTTCAGCTTCATGTGATACTTCCGGAGAATGCTGAAGTTTCTGCAAGATCTGCGTGCTGATCAGCCTGCCAACTCTTCAACAGCATGTCGTCCACGTACACCTCCATATTGCGTCCGAGCTGTTCTCGAAACATGCTGTCCACCAAGCGCTGGTACGTGGCACCTGCATTTTTTAGTCTAAAGGGCATGACAATGTAACAATATGTCCCCCCTGACGTGATGAAACTCACCCGCTTCTGGTCATCGGGGTTAAGCATAATCTGGTGGTAACCCTGTGAGGCATCCATGAGACTTAGCAGTTCATTGCTAGAGGTGGAATCCCCCAGCTGGTCTATAAGAGGCAGGGGATAGAAATCCATAGGACAGGCTTTATTCACATCATGAAAAATCGATGCACATGCACCACTTATTACCTGGTTTGGGAACAAGCACCACATTGAACAACCATTGCGGGAATTGAATCTCCTTGATGTGCCGGTCATCAAGGAGCTTGCTTACTTCCTCCTAGATGACCTTGTCCTTTTGAGGACCAAAATGTCTTTTCTTCTAATTAACAGGAGAAAAAGTTGGATCCACGCTCAGACTGTGTATTGCAGTGCTGGGGTCAATACCCACTAGGTCTCGGACAGTGAAAGCCTGAGATAGGCGTGTGGATCGTCCTGGGAAATAGCGCGAATGCGAGAGCACGGTATAAATTTAAATTACAGAATTTAAACATGCTTTATACGTAAAATAAAAACACGTTCAAGGGGTGTGCCCTTGAAGTTCCCGGGTTTTCGGTGTATCTCATGAATTAAAGACATACAAGCAATCATGGAGGCCATAGGATTTGAAAAGAAAAAGGAGACGAAAACGTAAAAGAGACCGACCGATTTGTCGTTTTCGTCTTCTAACCGGTACTCGCGTTGTTCCCCGATTTGCTCCAAAATCTCGTATGTGAGATCCTCCAAATTATGACACGCAATCCGCCCATGTATCTTGTACGTCGTGCTAGCGAACGAACAAGTATATATTATTTGGAGAGGACGGATCAATCACATGTTATTACTTAATGGGATTAATCCTCCTTTTTGTTCAATTGTTAACACAAAAGAACAATACTTGGAAAGAGAGAGAGAGAGTGGCGGACGAGAGGAGAGGGAGAGGACACGAGAGAGTGTGTGTGTTGTGTGTGTGTTGGAGTTTCATCATCTCTCTTATGGTGAGGGGCTAGGACTATATATATAGGAGGAGTTTAATCCTCTTCAAACTCCAACCCTAGAAGACTAATTTGACTAGGATTTTGACCTAGTCAAATTAATCCTAGCCATTCATCTCTCTTTTTAATCTCAACCATTAATTTAATTTAATGGAATATTTAAAACCTATTTAAATATTCCAAGGGCAATAAATAAATATAATTAATACAAATATTATTCTAAACCCATTAAATTAATTTTCTAATAAATCTAATTTATTAGATAAATCCCTTTTATCTAATAAAAGGAATTAATTCTTTCCAAGAAAATTAAGGACCCGATTAAATCCAATTTAATCATTCCATTTCTCCAAATATTTAATTTAATATGTGCGGATTGTGTGTGACTCTTTAGGTTCACCTTTAAGCTAGACTTGATCGGATTCCTAGAATCCGCCCGTTACCATGGGTGGCCATCTAGCAACGGTCCATGGCACTAGAGACTAGGTGAAATTATGGGGATGAACATTTAGGCTCTAACAATACACATGTCCTTCCGTCTACGGTCTCACTACTTAGGGTCTAAGGCACGGAAAATGCAGGTACCCATTTTGGACCTAAGTGTCGGTCTGTCCTTTACTAAACGCCGCAAGGGAAATCTTCCCTTCTGTCCTGTTACTGTGACCACAGATTTTAGGGACAAGACACAGAGTATATGTGAGACTCAATTGTCAATGCCTTTTGACAGGAGACAGATCCTTTCTTGGAAACTACTGTCACTCTGTACACCGGAGTTGCACTAGACATGGCTTATGACTACTCAAGTGTTTCTTTGGCAATCTCTCACCATATCTAAGATACAGCCCTGATGTACAGGTAAACTCAGCAGTTCCGCAAGTTAGAGGACTTGACCTGTACTATTGGAACCGGGAACACGCGTCATACCTAGTCGACCCTACTCAAGGTCCTCCGTAAGACGGTTCCCGCGAGTCACCTCAGTCAGCTGCTCCCCAGCAGGCTAACCCACTAACATTGCTTAGGCGACCTTCGTCACCCGTCGATGAAATACGACAGCAGATGCTTAGTGCAAGTCTCAAAGGGAATCTCGGTACCCATTTTTGAGATTCCTTGACTAGGAGATTTCCAGACTGATTTCATGGACCTACCTCCAAGCGTAGTCCAAGTCCCCGAAATACGTTTTCAGTCCGTGGGCTTTATTTGTGTAGTGAACAGATAAGTATAAAGCAGATAAAGTGAACACAAACAAAGTAATGCCAAAATGAATATCACTTCTTATTCATTAATAATTTATCAAATCCCTGAAATCGTCTAGACATAGGTGACATTTTGCCTGCCAAGATTGGCTACATGGTCACCTATTCTAATAGACAGTCCAGGCGAAAACATCTGCATTCTCCGGCAGAAAGGTGGTTAGTTGTCCTGTCACTTCAGGACTCAGCTGGGAGCCGATCCTGGTGGTTTTGTTGGGCTCTCCAGGTATTAGTTGAATGCTCAGCAGCTCCTCGGTGGGCTGGATTCGAGCTAGAACCTCGTTTCCTTGTTCACTGTGCTGCATAGGTCATTTCCCTTTCTCCCTGCCAGGCAGGGGGAGATCTATTTCCATGTCTTTCCTGCTGCCCTCCTTTCACTAACTCGACATAGCATTTTCGGGCAGTGTACTGGTCACCGATGACTTCTCCTACTCCTGCTCCGGCGCAAAATTTTAGGTTCATGTGGTAGGCGGAGACAACAGCTTGGGAGGCGTTCAGGGTAGGACGCCCCAAAATGATGTTGTAAGATGAGGGCATGTCTACTATGAGAAGCGGATCATTTTGGTCTTTTGGTTGGGCTCTACTCCCAAGGATAAAGGGAGTAGGATCTATCCCAGTGGATGTACAACCTCCCCTGCAAAGTCGTACAAGGAAGTGTCCACCGGCTCCAGCGGGATTTCTCTAAGCTCCATCTACCGATAGACCTCGTACAAGAGGATATCCGCAGAACTGCCAGAGTCCACAAAAATCCGTTGAACAATGTTGTTAGCAAGAGTAGCGAAAATAACAAGTGCGCCATTATGGGGTAAATGAACTCCCTGTATGTCAGCAGGTCCGAAATGGATCATAGGATCCCCTATTGGTAACTTGTGGTCAAGTTCCATCACTGCCCTGGCAGCACGGGCGTGGGCACGTCGGGCTCTGCTGGAGTCCCCATCAGTAGGTCCTCCTACGATCATGTGAATTACCGCCTTGGCAGGAGTGTTTTCTAGGCTTTGTTCCTCAGCGAGGAATTTTTCCTTTCTAGGTTCCCTCTTGGGAGGATCAGCGACCTGCTCCTTACTACTGCAGGAGCCGTGATGGCGGGAGTGCTCCTCCTTCTATTCACGGCGCCGATCCTTATCGACGTAGTCCTTCAGGTAGCCCGCTTGGATGAGCTGCTCTATTTCCTGTCTTAGCTGACGGCACCTATTGGTGTCATGTCCATATTCCCTGCAGTACCTGCAGAAATATTTAGATTTAGGCTGTTGAGGGCCCTCCTTAGAGCCTTTGGGCCATTGTAAGGCAGGGTGCTGATCTATGGCCATCAACATAGATATCATGGTGGCCATAGAGTTGAATCGAAAAACACAATTAAAAAACCTAACCGGTTGTAGTTTTGTTTTCGTACCGCTACACGCGTTGTTCCACATTTTGCCACCAAGATCCTAATAATAGGAATCCTCTAAATCATCCACGCAACCCGACCGGCTCTTGATCCCGTGCTAGTGAAAGACCAAGTGTATATTCAGGGAGGACGAATCGACCTAGCGTTATTAATTAACGTGATCAATCCGCCTAAAGTTCACTTGTATGAAACAAGGAACTATAATTTTTCTTGGAGGAAAAGGGAAGGGGACGAGAAAGAGAGAGAGGCGGCCCACTTGTGTGTGTGTGTGTGGTGCGCGCGCGCTCACAAGTTGATCATGAAGGACAAGCGGAGCGCGAACGGAAGCGAGAAGGTGAGGAAATACGTAAATTTAAACAAATAAATAACGTAATCCAAGGGGTGTTCCCTTGGGTGCTCCACCGGGCGTTCGATGTAGGATGTATCAATATTAAAAGCACATATCATACATAGGGTGTAGATGAAATAAAAACAATGAAAGCGTAATTAATCGTTACCTTCGTAGTTTTCACGTGTGCACGGCTACTTGCTTCGTTCCTTCTTCGGAATGTTCACCAAGTTCAAATGTATGAACTCTCCAAAGGTGATGCACACCATACCGGAAGAAACTCACGTTCTTCTTGCTGGAAGAAAATGGGTTTAGAAGGAATCGGTTTAAGAAGACAAACACTATGGATTAATGTTCTTCTTAAACTTACTTTGTTCTTCCCTTTTGATCCAAGATCAAATGAAGAACACTAGTGAGAGAGGGAGAGGGCCAAGAGTATGGAGAGAGGAGATTGGCCGATTTTGTTCTTTTTTTCCTAGAAAAGATGAATTATGAAACTCTCTTGCATAGGTGTTAGTATATACTAATATATATACATAATTAGTATGTGATTATTGGAATGTGTCTAGGTTCATCCAAGGATGTCTAGATACTATTCAATAAATCACCATTAATTCTTCAATCAAGCCTACCAACTTTTAAGGTATGATCAAATCATACCAAAAGGGAAGGGCTTGATTGGAGTTGATTTGTCTCTTACCAAAAGAGACAGGTCAACTACTACCTAGCACCCAACATGGCAGAATTTTGCTTCCTCCAAGGTAGCATTTTCGGCCATGCTTAATTAGGGAAGAAGTCCAACTTCTTCCTATTCCAAAACAGGAATTAATTCTCCTCTCGGGTCAAAATTTAACGAACCGGGTTTTACCGTAATCGAATTGCAACAAACCCAAAATTAAATTCAATTTAATCTAATGTCCACTTAAATAATTCCCGTTGATCTTTTAATCCAATCAAAAGATCCAACATCTCAATTTTTCATATTTAATCGTTAATCCCATTCACCGATTAAACGAGGGCCCGATATAATATTGGCCCGTCCATCCCATGGACAATCCCTTTAGTAGTCCAATTACTTATTCATCCTTCGAAATTGACTCCAAGTCAATCTCTCAACCTTTTCGATGATTTGTGTGTGACCCTTTAGGTTCACCCTCAGCTAGACTTGGGCCCGTGTCCCACAAGGGCCCGTTACCATGGGTGGCCGTCTAGCAACGGTCCATGGCACGAGAGCCTAGGTGAATGTTGGTGGAACATTTAGGCGCTGATTCCGTATGGGTACGGTCCTTCCGTCTACCGTCTCCCGACCTTAGTCCAGGGTATGGAATTGGGCGTCGGTTCCCATCCTTGATTAGGCATCTATGTGAAGAACAAGCGGATCCGCCCGGGAGCGCGAGCGGAAGCGAGGAAATTGCGTAAATTAAATCAAATCTAATTTAAAATATGAATCCCAAAGGGTGTACACTTCGGTGCTCAACCGGACGTTCGATGTAGGATGTGTAAATATTAGAAACATATATTTAAACACATAGGGCATAGATGTTTATTAAATCAATCAAAGCATAGTAAAACCGTTACCTTTGATTGTTTAGCGTATGCTCCCGGCTACTAGCGTTGTTCCTTCTCCGGAATGCTCACGAAATCCAAACGTATGGATTCTCCAAAGGTGATCCACACCACACCGGAAGAAACACACATTCTTCTTCCTAGAAAAGAACGGGTTTAAGAAGGAATCGGTTTAAGGGAAGAACACTATGAATTAGTGCTCTCTTAAACTTACTTTGTTCTTCTTCTTGATTCAAATCAAGTGAAGAACACAAGTGTGAGAGAGGGAGAGAGGGCCGAGAGTTGAGAGAGAGGAGAGGGATTTTTGTCTTCTCTTTTTCCTAGAAAAAGATGAATAATGAATCACTTATGCTTGGTGTTGTATATTCTAATTTATATACATAATTAATGTGATTATTGGAATGTGTCTAGGTTCATCCAAGGATGTCTAGATTCATTCCAATCAATCACCATCAATTCTTCAATCAAGCCTACCAAAATTTATGGTATTATCAAATCATACCAAAAGGGAAGAGCTTGATTGGAGTTGATTGTCTCTTTCCAAAAGAGATAAGTCAACATACCACCTAGCATGAAATATGGCTTATTTTGCTTCCTCCAAGGGAGCATGTCGGCCATGTTTAATTAAGGGAAGAAGTCCAACTTCTTCCTATTCCAAAATAGAAATTATTTCTCCTCTCGGGTATAATTTAACGGACCGGGTTTTTATCGTAATCCAATTGCGACGAACCCAACATTAAATCCAATTTAATGTCCATATAAATTAAACCCAATATTAAATCCAATTTAATTGTCTATAGGAGATACCTCTGTCACATACTGACAGGGGACGGTTCCTCTTCTTGGAATCCACCGTCCTCGCTACACATTCCGACTGTACTGGACAAGGCTTATGATAATCATCTTACAGAATGATTACCTCTCGCCAGATCTAAGATACAGCCGTCATGTGCACGCGACTGCCATGATCCCTCAAGTCTGACGATTACTCCCGTACTATCGGAACTGGGGAAAACCAATCATACCGACCAAGCCTCCAAGGCTTCCATATGATGATCCCCGCGAGTCAGTCCAGTCGGCTCGACCCCAGCCGACCAACCCATCAAGATCGTGTAGGCATCCCACGCCTGTCGCCGATGAAACACGGCACTCATCCAATGAACACGACTCTTGACGCAAGTCTCAATAGGACTCTCGATGCCCTGTCTCGAGGTCCTCGACTTGGAACGTTTCAGACCCAACTCTTAATCAGTTGGTTTCATGACCACCATCCAATGCGTGGCCCAACTGCACCAGTTGTTATCTATGGTCTGTGGGCTTTGTTGCAATATAAGTTAAACACCGTTTTAACAAGTGTAAGATGAGCGCAACAAAGAAGGTACCATTGGTGACGAACACTTATCTTATTCATCACATAATAATATTACATTTACATCAAGTTGTTGTTAGAATAGGTGACCATGTAAGCCAATTTTGGCGGGTATATGTAACCTATGTCTAGACAATTATAGGTGTTTTGATAAATCATTAATGAATAAAGAAGTGAATTTTCATTTGGCATTACTTTTGTTTGTGTTCACTTGCACCTATTTTTCCATATCTGTTCACTACGCAAATAGAGCCCACGGACTGAGATTCGATTTCGGGGACTGGGACTATGCTTGGAGGTAGATCCATGAAATCAGTCTTCCCGAATCAGTCCGGAAATCTCCAAGTCAAGGAATCCCGAAAATGGGTACCGGGATTCCATTTGAGACTTGCACTAAGCATCTGCTGTCGTGTTTCATCGACGGGTGACGAGGATCGTCTAAGCAGTGTTAGTGGGTTAGCCTGCTAGGACGTAGCTGACTGAGGTGACTCGTGGGAACCGTCTTACGGAGGACCTTGAGTATGGTCTGCAAGGTATGACGAGTATTCCCGGTTCCAACGGTACAGGTCAAGTCCTTTGACTTGAGGAATTACTGAGTTTACCTGTACATCAGAACTGTATCTTAGATATGGTGAGAGATTGTCAGAATTCTCTTTGGTAGTCATAAGCCATGTCTAGTGCAGTCCTGGTGTGCAAAGTGACAGTAGTTTCCAAGAAAGGATCTGTCTCCTGTCAATAGGTTTTGACAGTTGAGTCTCATGTATGCTCTAGGTCTTGTCCCTAAAACTGTGGCCACAGTGACTGAACAGAAGGGAAGGTTTCCCTTGCGGCGTTTAGTGAGGACAGACCGACACTTAGGTCCAAGATGGGTGCCTGCGTTATCCGTGCCCTAGACACTAAGTGATGAGACCGAAGACAGAAGGACAAGCGTACTGTTAGAGCCTAAATGTTCATCCCTGAATATTTCACCTAGTCTCTAGTGCCATGGACCGTTGCTAGATGGCCACCCATGGTAACGGACGGATTCTAGGAATCCGACCAAGTCTAGCTGAATGGTGAACCTAAAGAGTCACACACTATCCACACACAATTAAATATTTAATTTGGAATTAAATATTGGAGTGAAGGAATGATTAAATTAGATTTAATCGGGACCTTTATTTTTCTTGGAGAAATAATTCTTTCTATTTGATAGAAGGAATTAAATTGATAAATTGGATTTATCAAAGGGATTTATTTAATGGGCTTAAATAATATTTATATTTATTTTAGCCTCTTGGAAATATTTAAATAGGTTTTAAATATTCCATTAAATTAAATTAAATCAACGGTTGAGATCAATGGGAGAGATGGATGGCTAGGATCGTTTTGACTAGGTCAAAACACTACTTTGACTAGGACTTTGACTTGGTCAAAATCCTATTCAAACTAGAGTTCTTGAAAGAGGAGTTTAAAGAGGATTAAACTCCTCTTCTATATAAACCCCTAGCATCCTACAATTTACATGATGATGAAACTCCAACACACACACCAACACACACACACTCGGTTTCTCTCTCTCCCATCTCTCTCGTCCGCCTCTCTCTCTCTCAAGAAAATATTTTTCTTAGTTCTTTTTGTTCTTGGAACATCAAGAACTTGATGAATCAATACCATTAATTGATAATGTGTTATTGATTCATCCACTCCAAAATTATACACTTGTTCGTTGCTAGCACGACGTGCAAGATACGTGAGTGGATCGTGTGTCACGAATTAGAGGGTCTCAAGGACGGGATCTTGGTGCAAAACGGGGAACAACGCGTGTAGCCGTTGAAAGACGAAAACGACAACGGGTAGGTCTCGTTTTAAATTTTCGCCCCTTTTAATTTCCAACCCTATGGCCTCCATGATTTGCTTTATGTTATATGTTCATGAGATACACCGAATGCCCGGGAAAATTTCAAAGGCACACCCTTTCAAACGTGTTTTTAATTTAAAAGCATGTTTAAATTCCGTTTTAATTTTTAATTATACCGCGCTTCCGCATTCGCGCTTTTCCCGGGACGATCCACATAATCTTTCAGTGGTATCAGAGCCCGGTTCGGTGTATAGGCCTAGGGTTTATGTGCGTTTTTAAGCATGAAACGTGAAATAGCATGTTGTAATTAAATCTTGAATTTCTTGATTCTTGAAGCATGTTATTTTTATTGCTTTTAATTCGTGTGAATTGCTGAATATTGGTATTTTCTGTTTTTCTTGGGAATCGGGATGGGAATTAATCTGAAAAAACGAGAAAACGTCACAGCCGGCCAGCCGGGAAGGCTGGCCGCGCGCAGCCGAGCGCTGCCGGCAGGGCAGACGCGCGCAGGCATGGGAAGCCTGCGCGCGAGCGCGCTGCGGCCGCGCAGGGGCAGCGCGCGGGCGTGCGCGCATGGAAACGCCTCCGGCGCGCGCGCGGGCAGACAGAGGTGTCTGTGCGCGCGCGCCCGGCAGGCGCGCCCATGCGCGCGCGCGCGCAAGGCTGGCGGGCGGAGGAGCCCGCGCGCGGACGGGCACCAGGCGCGCCGCCAGGCGCGCGCGCACGCAGACGGAGGCGTCTGCGCGCGCGCGCCCGGCAGGCACGCCTAGTGCGCGTCTGCGCGCGCGCTCTGCGCACGACGCAGGGACGCGGCCGGTGGCCAGCAGGCCAGCGCGCGCGCGCACAGGCAAAGGAGCCTGCGCGCGCGTCGGCCTGCTGATGCGCCAGGCCGCGCAGACTGATGCCGGCCAGGCGCGCGCGCACACAGGCAGGGGCCTGCGCGCGCAGAGGCGGCAGGCAGGGCCTGCTGCCCTGCGCGCCCGGCGGCCGACTGCTGCAGGCGGCGGCGGCCGGTGGCTCCTTGGCTAGGGTTTTGAAACCCTAGTGTAATTTTATTTTTAAATTTATTTTCAGTTTTAATTTTGAATTAATTCTGAAAAATTCGTTTTTTGGGTTCAATTTTTCCTAAATTCCTAAAGACATTATTTTAGGAGTAAAATAAATGGATTTGGAATCCCGGGGTTATTTTACTTAAAAATAATGAGGAAAGGTTTTCCTTAAAAAAAAAAATTTACATTGCCAATATTTATATTTTATTTTCACACGTTACGCACATGTTCATTTATTTTCGTCTTGGATTGATGTGATTGGAAATCATGTGTTGTTGGAATATTATGATTATGTGATTGGATCATGTAATTATGTGTGTTGGATGGAAATGGATGATCACGAGCCCTAGACCGAATGTATGGTTTAATTTACTGTTTGGCCTGTGTGCCTCTTTAAACTGCTTTCTCCTTCTCTCTTTCTAGTGCCTTGGAATAATAATAAGGCTTTCTACCTCCCTCCTTATGTACTCCCCCGGGTTTTCGCTGGGGTTTCTAATTTTTAATATGTAATGAGAGTAGACTAGGAGTGAGGTTTTCCATTTTTGTAATTGGTGGAGAAGAAGGAAGGACCACATGGAGAGCACAGACCGGAGGTCCCTTGGCGTTTTCCATGAAGTGAAGAAAGAGAAAAAGAGACCAAGGCCCATCAGAATGATGATTGGGTTACTATTATTGTAATAGTATAGGACCAACCCTAGATTGACCTTAGATCCACTGCGGGCTCAGTGGATCGCATAGGATTCGGGCTTGTGATCATCCAACAGGGGCGTGCTAGGCTTTAATTTTGCATGTGGTTATTGTGATGGATGAATGGGTTTTTATTTATCATGTATAACTGCTATGGATGAATTTCATTTATGCATTTTTGGATGAATGTATGGATATAGTATGAGATCTCGGTCATTATTACTCTCACATTGGTTGGACCAATGTTAAAATATTAGACCCTAGATAAAGTGGACATGAACTCTAGGAGTTCGTCCATGCCTTCCAATCCGTGGCATAGTGAGGAAGCTGTTTTAGGTCAATAGCGTGGTCTCACGAGTCGTGGCACGTTATTGTACTTAAAAGAAGCTGCACTATGTCATGAACGAAAAATGGGCTGCTGCTACCTGTCTCACGAGTCGTGGGGTACTAGTGGGTCCATGGCTCGGTCGATTGGGTCGGGTCTAACGCCTAATTAGCATGATTCGCTTGGAGTCCTCGGGATCATGCAAAAGGGTGAGGCAATAATCTTGGGAATCTCGTGGAACGAGAATGGTATGGAATACCTCCCACAGGATCTTTTCCATGCGAATCGTAAAAGCGGGGTATGGGAAAAATCGCTGTGGATCCCAAGCCCACTAGGAAAGGATTTCCCGAAAACTACGTTTGAGAGTACCCGTGTTTTCGTATAAATAGTGGAGGATTAAATGACTAAAGACCAAGCATTTAATTATTTTTATCAAACCACCGTCTTTACTTTCTGCTGATCGCGCGTGGTTTTTCTACATGTAGATTTTAAAATGTCTAAGAACCCACTTTCAACCATTCTTGAGACAAACAAATTTAATGGAACCAACTACAACGACTGGTTGCGCAATCTCAGGATAGTCCTGGATTATGAGAACCAAGGCTACGTCATGGACGAGCCTCTCCCTAGGACCTTACCGGAAGGATCCACGCCAGAGGAACGTGAGACGTTCGAGACTTGGCATAAGGATAACCGGAAGGTTCGTAGCATCATACTTGCTTCGATGACCAATGAGATTCAGAAGCAATATGAAAGGCTAGACGATGTCCCTTCCATAATGGCTCGCCTTAAGGATTGTTATGCAGTCCCGGACCGGCATACTAGGTATGTCGCGACCAAGGCGTTCTTTGGAACTAAAATGACAGAAGGATCCTCTGTACAAGAGCATGGGGTTAAAATGCTTACCCTAGTGGAAAAGCTCGAGGACCTAAAGGCAGGTCTCGATAACGAAACGTACATAGATGTGATCCTTCAGTCACTCCCACCCTCCTTTGATCAATTTATTGTCAACTACAACATGAATGCACTTGAGAAGGGTATTCATGAGTTGATCAATATGTTGGTGCAATACGAGGCAACGACTAAGAAGTCCACGCCTTCGGTATTGTTTGGAGGTGCTTCTACTTCCAAGACGAAAGGCAAGGGTGCCGGACGTTGGAAAAGGAAGAAAGGGAAGGGAAAGGCAGTCATAGCAGCTACGAACACTCAGAGTGTTCCCATTGCCAAAGAGGGGAAAGGCAAAGGAAAGGGAAAGGTTGTCTCCAAGCAACAGTCGAAGGCATATGACATATGTATCAACTGCCGTGAGAAAGGGCATTGGAAGAGAGAGTGCCCCAAGCTCTTCTCAAACCAAGGTATATTTGTGATTGAGGTTAACATGGTCACTAATTCTGCCTCTTGGGTATTGGATACCGGTTGTGGAGCTCACATTTGCAATGATTTGCAGGTGTTGAAAAGAAGCAGAAAACTAAGTAGCGGGGACATGATCCTGAAGCTCGGAAATGGCAAGGCCATCTCGGCAGAAGCAGTAGGATCCGCCACTTTAGTTATTAGTGATACCATTAGCATAGAATTAGAGCAAGTTTATTTTTGTACCCAGTATGATTAAAAACATCATTTCCATTCCATTGTTAGACAATAATGGTTATGAGTTTAAAATCAATAAAAATTGCTTTTATTTGATGAGGTGTGGAATTGCTCATCTACTTGGTACATTACATAATGGGCTCTATATCTTGCAACAAAACAAATTTCGTTCTTAACGCTCAACACAAACGGAAATTAGATAATAACGGGAACGCACGTCTGTGGCACGCTAGGCTAGGTCACATATCCCAAGATAGGATGAAAAGGTTGGTAGACTCAAAGAACCTAGAGGTTGGGGACTTGAGTGATCTACCAACTTGTGAATCTTGTCTAAGAGGGAAAATGACCAAGAAGCCCTTTGTAGGACAAAGCAGGCTTGCCACAGGTCTGTTGGACTTGGTCCACACAGACGTGTGTGGACCACTAAGGACGCAGGCCCGAGGTGGGTTTCTTCTACTTCATAACCTTCACCGATGATCATTCACGGTATGGTTATGTTTACCTGATGAGGTACAAGTCTGAAGCTCTTGAGAGGTTTAAAGAATTCAGACTTGAAGTGGAGAATCAAACCAACTGCAAAATTAAAGTCCTACGGTCAGACCGAGGCGGTGAATACCTTAGTGCCGAATTCCTAGATTATCTAAAGGAACATGGTATAATATCAGAATGGACACCTCCCGGAACACCACAGTTAAATGGCGTCTCTGAAAGGAGGAACCGAACCCTGTTGGACATGGTTCGTTCCATGATGAGTTTTACCAAATTGCCCCTATCGTTTTGGGGTTATGCATTAGAAACGGCAGCCAAGTTATTGAATTTGGCGCCTACTAGTGTAGTGACCCAAACGCCATATGAGATATGGCACGGCAAGCCTGCATCCTACAACTACTTGAAAGTGTGGGGTAGCCCCGCATACGTCAAGAGGTTAGTGGGAGATAAGCTAGAATCCAGGTCTAGCCTATGCAGGTTCGTTGGATACCCTAAAGAAACTGCGGGTTATTACTTTTATGACCCTTTGGAACAAAAGGTATTTGTTTCAAGGAATGCAGTATTCTTGGAGCAAGGCTTCCCAGAGGATATCCAACCTGATGAGCTGATCCTTGAGGAATCAAGTGATGGAACTCATTCATCAGAAACAGTCGCGGAAAACCTCACCTAGAGGATTCAGGATAGACACTAGGAGGACTGACCTACCTAGAGAAGTCCAACATGCTAGGCATGAAGGACAACCTCAAGGCAGGCCAGCCCCGGCCCCTGAACCGCCGGCTCCGATACAGTCAGCGCCCACAGTTACCACTAACGTTCCCGTTCTCCGAAGGTCCACTAGAGAATCCAGACCTCCAGTGAGATATGGATTTCTAGGTGCGACCGATCTTCTGGATAACGATCCTAAGACATACGGGGAAGCGATGTTAGACATCGACTCTGGGAAATGGCTTGAGGCCATGAAAACCGAAATGGACTCCATGAGCGAGAACCAAGTTTGGAGACTTGTAGATCCACCGAAAGGTGTTAAGCCAGTGGGCTGTAAGTGGGTCTACAAGCGCAAACTCGGCGTTGATGGAGAGGTCACTACCTTCAAGGCTAGGCTTGTAGCTAAGGGATACACTCAACGACCCGGGGTCGATTTTGAGGATACCTACTCGCCAGTAGCCATGGCTAAATCCATTCGGATCCTGCTTGCCATAGCAGCATGGTATGACTATGAAATATGGCAGATGGACGTGAAAACGGCCTTCCTCAACGGCTTCGTTGAAGAAGAGATCTATATGGATCAGCCGGAGGGTTTCACGGTCGCTGGAGAAGAACAGAAGGTCTGTCGTCTCCAGAAGTCCATCTATGGCCTCAAACAAGCTTCCCGGAGTTGGAACATTCGATTTGATGAGGTAATACGGGGTTATGACTTCATCAAAAACGAATCCGACCCTTGTGTATACAAGAAGGTCAGTGGGAGCTCCATAGTGTTCCTAGTGCTTTACGTGGATGACATTCTGCTCATTGGAAATGACGTCAGAATGTTAGGAAACACGAAAGCATGGCTGTCAACCAAGTTTTCCATGAAGGACTTGGGTGAAGCATCCTACATCCTAGGCATCCAGATTGTCAGGGACAGATCTAAAAGGATGTTAGGGCTCACCCAAAACTCGTATATGGAGAAAGTCCTAAAGAGATATCGAATGGACAACTCCAAACGAGGGTTCCTTCCTATGAGGCATGGGATCAAGTTGTCCAAGAAACAGTCCCCGCAGACTGATGAGGAACTTGAAAAGATGAAAGTCATCCCCTATGCTTCTGCCGTAGGTAGCATCCAATATGCGGTCCACTGCACCAGGCCTGACATTGCATACGCTTTGAGCGTGACTAGCAGATATCAGTCCTGTGCAGGAGAGGCACATTGGAATGCAGTTAAGGGCATCCTTAAGTACCTAAGGAGGACTAAGGAAATGTTCTTAGTCTATGGCAATGGAAAAACTAATTCTGGAAGGCTTTAGCGACGCCAGCTTCCAGTCTGATGACGATGATGCCAAGTCTCAATCGGGGTATGTATTCAAGCTCAACGGAGGAGTAGTGGCTTGGAAAAGTTCCAAGCAAGCAACCACTACTGACTCCACCACTGAGGCTGAATACATAGCAGCTTCAGAAGCTGCCAAGGAAGCGGTTTGGATGAGAAACTACATCCAAGAGTTGGGTGTGGTGCCTAGCATCGCCGAGCCCGTTGTCATCTTCTGTGATAACAACGGTGCAATAGCGCAAGCGAAGGAACCGAGATCTCACCACCGTTCCAAACACATTCTTAGACGCTACCATCTTCTTAGAGAAATGGTAGGAAGAGGTGACGTTCGGATGGACCGAGTCAACTCAGCAGACAACACAGCAGACCCGCTGACAAAGCCTATGTCGCAAAGTGCTCATACGCAACATCTTGAGAAGATGGGGATTAGGCATATGGGTGATTGGCTTTAAAGGTCAAGTGGGAGATTGTTAGAATAGGTGACCATGTAAGCCAATTTTGGCGGGTATATGTAACCTATGTCTAGACAATTATAGGTGTTTTGATAAATCATTAATGAATAAAGAAGTGAATTTTCATTTGGCATTACTTTGTTTGTGTTCACTTGCACCTATTTTTCCATATCTGTTCACTACGCAAACAGAGCCCACGGACTGAGATTCGATTTCGGGGACTGGGACTACGCTTGGAGGTAGGTCCATGAAATCAGTCTTCCCGAATCAGTCCGGAAATCTCCAAGTCAAGGAATCCCGAAAATGGGTACCGGGATTCCATTTGAGACTTGCACTAAGCATCTGCTGTCGTGTTTCATCGACGGGTGACGAGGATCGTCTAAGCAGTGTTAGTGGGTTAGCCTGCTAGGACGCAGCTGACTGAGGTGACTCGTGGGAACCGTCTTACGGAGGACCTTGAGTATGGTCTGCAAGGTATGACGAGTATTCCCGGTTCCAACGGTACAGGTCAAGTCCTTTGACTTGAGGAATTACTGAGTTTACCTGTACATCAGAACTGTATCTTAGATATGGTGAGAGATTGCCAGAATTCTCTTTGGTAATCATAAGCCATGTCTAGTGCAGTCCTGGTGTGCAAAGTGACAGTAGTTTCCAAGAGAGGATCTGTCTCCTGTCAATAGGTTTTGACAGTTGAGTCTCATGTATGCTCTAGGTCTTGTCCCTAAAACTGTGGCCACAGTGACTGAACAGAAGGGAAGGTTTCCCTTGCGGCGTTTAGTGAGGACAGACCGACACTTAGGTCCAAGATGGGTGCCTGCGTTATCCGTGCCCTAGACACTAAGTGATGAGACCGAAGACAGAAGGACAAGCGTACTGTTAGAGCCTAAATGTTCATCCCTGAATATTTCACCTAGTCTCTAATGCCATGGACCGTTGCTAGATGGCCACCCATGGTAACGGACGGATTCTAGGAATCCGACCAAGTCTAGCTGAATGGTGAACCTAAAGAGTCACACACTATCCACACACAATTAAATATTTAATTTGGAATTAAATATTGGAGTGAAGGAATGATTAAATTAGATTTAATCGGGACCTTTATTTTTCTTGGAGAAATAATTCTTTCTATTTGATAGAAGGAATTAAATTGATAAATTGGATTTATCAAAGGGATTTATTTAATGGGCTTAAATAATATTTATATTTATTTTAGCCTCTTGGAAATATTTAAATAGGTTTTAAATATTCCATTAAATTAAATTAAATCAACGGTTGAGATCAATGGAGAGATGGATGGCTAGGATCGTTTTGACTAGGTCAAAACACTACTTTGACTAGGACTTTGACTTGGTCAAAATCCTATTCAAACTAGAGTTCTTGAAAGAGGAGTTTAAAGAGGATTAAACTCCTCTTCTATATAAACCCCTAGCATCCTACAATTTACATGATGATGAAACTCCAACACACACACCAACACACACACACTCGGTTTCTCTCTCTCCCATCTCTCTCGTCCGCCTCTCTCTCTCTCAAGAAAATATTTTTCTTAGTTCTTTTTGTTCTTGGAACATCAAGAACTTGATGAATCAATACCATTAATTGATAATGTGTTATTGATTCATCCACTCCAAAATTATACACTTGTTCGTTGCTAGCACGACGTGCAAGATACGTGAGTGGATCGTGTGTCACGAATTAGAGGGTCTCAAGGACGGGATCTTGGTGCAAAACGGGGAACAACGCGTGTAGCCGTTGAAGACGAAAACGACAACGGGTAGGTCTCGTTTTAAATTTTCGCCCCTTTTAATTTCCAACCCTATGGCCTCCATGATTTGCTTTATGTTATATGTTCATGAGATACACCGAATGCCCGGGAAAATTTCAAAGGCACACCCTTTGAAACGTGTTTTTAATTTAAAAGCATGTTTAAATTCCGTTTTAATTTTTAATTATACCGCGCTTCCGCATTCGCGCTTTTCCCGGGACGATCCACATAATCTTTCAGTTGTTAGATAGGTTACAAATCGCCAAACCTATTGGCTTTCTGGTCACCTATTCTAACACTATGCTTAATACTCGAGACTACGCATGCCTCATTGCGTCGACACAGGAAACCATTCCCTGCTCGACCAACCACTGTGGCCACAGCTTTAAGTAGCATGACCGTGTCTCCGAGTGCATAGGAGATACCTCTGTCACATATTGACAGGGGATGGATCCTCTTCTTGGAACCCACCATCCTCGCTACACATTCCGACTGCATTGGACAAGGCTTATAATGATCATCTTACAGAATGATCACCTCTCGCCTGATCTAAGATACAAGCGTCCTCCATCCGTGACTGCCATGGTTCCTCAAATATGAGGACTACTCCTGTACTATCGGAACCGGGGAAATCCAATCATACCGGCCAAGCCTGCAAGGCTTCCATATGATGATCCCCATGAGTCAGTCCGGTCTGCTCGACCCATGTTGACCAACCCATCAAGATCATGTAGGCGTCCCACGCCTGTCGTCGATGAAATACGACACTCATTCAATGAACACAACTCTTGATGCCAGTCTCTATAGGACTCTCGATGCCCTGTCTCGAGGTCCTTGACTTGGAACGTTTCAGACCCAACTCTTAATCAGTTGGTTTCATGACCACCATCCAATGCGTGCCCAACTGCATGAGTTTTTAATCGTGGTCTGTGGGCTTTGTTGCGATATAAGTAAAATACTGTTTTAACATATATGAAATGAGCGCAACAAAGAAGGTACCATTGGTGACGAACACTCATTTTATTCACCACATAATATTACATTTACATCAAGTTGTCAAATAGGTTACAAAACGCCAAACCTATTGGCTTTCTGGTTACCTATTCTAACAATCTCCCACTTGACCTAAAGCCAATCACCCATTGACCTCAAACCCATATTATCCAGATGCTGAGTATGGGCAACTTGCGACACGGACTTAGTAAGTGGATCTGCTATATTTTCTGCGGAGCTGACTCGGTCAATCCGAACGTCACCCCTGCTAACTATCTCTCTGAGGAGATGTAGCGTCTAAGAATATGCTTGGATTGGTGATGAGATCTCGCTTCCTTTGCTTGCGCTATGGCCCCGTTGTCATCGCAGAAGATAACCACTGGCTCAGCGATGCTAGGTACTACACCCAACTCTTGGATGTAGCTCTTCATCCAAACCGCCTCCTTAGCAGCTTCCGAAGCTGCTATGTATTCAGACTCTGTGGTGGAGTCCGTCGTGGTAGCCTGCTTGGAACTCTTCCAAGCAACCACGCTACCATTTAGTCTGAACACAAAACCAGACTGAGAGTTGGCATCATCGTCATCCAACTGAAAGCTAGCGTCGTTGTAGCCTTCCAGTATCAACTCTCCTTTTCAGGTACTTCAGGGTAGTCTTGACCGCACTCCAATGTGCCTCCCCGGCACACGACTGATATCGACTAGTCACGCTCAAAGCGAAAGCCACGTCAGGTCTAGTGCACTGGACAACGTACTGAATGCTGCCTATGGCTGAAGCATAGGGGATGTCCAACATCCGTTTAAGCTCCTCATCAGCCTTAGGAGACTACTTCTTGGATAACTTAATTTCATGCCTCATAGGAAGGAATCCTCGTTTTGAGTTCTCCATCTTGAATCTCTTCAAGACTTTCTCAATGTACGAGGACTGAGCCATTCCTAACATCCTTCTTGATCTATCCCTGTAGATCTTGATGCCAAGGATGTAGGATGCCTCGCCCATATGCTTCATGGAGAATTGTGTTGACAACCAAGCTTTAGTGGTTCCCAACATCTTAGCATCATTCCCAATGAGCAAGATGTCATCCACGTAAAGCACCAAAAATGCAACTGAGCTCCCACTGATCTTCTTGTATACACAAGGATTGAACTCGTTCTTGATGACATCATATCCCCGTATGACTTCATCAAAACGTATGTTCCAGCTTCCGGGAAGCTTATTTGAGGCCATAGATGGACCTTTGGAAACGGCAGACCTTCTCTCTTCTCCAACAGATATGAAACCATTCCGTTGATCCATATAGATCTCTTCCTCTATGAAACCGTTGAGGAAGGCGGTTTTCATGTCCATCTGTCATATTTCATAGTCATACCATACTACTATGGCAAGCAGTATCCGCATGGACTTATCCATTGCTACGGGCGAGTAGGTTTCCTCAAAATGGACCCCGGGTCGCTGAGTATAACCCTTTGCCACAAGCCTGGTTTGAAGGTTGTAACCTCCCCTTCAGCTCCAAGCTTACGTTTGTAGACCTATTTACACCCTACGGGTTTTACCCCTTTGGGTGGGTCTACTAGGGTCCAACCTGGTTTGTACCCATCGAATCTATCTGGGATTTCATAGCCTTAAGCCACTTATCCGAATTGATGTCCGACATCGCTTCTCCATACGTCTTTGGATCATTATCCAACTAAGCGGTTAGGCCTAGAAACCCATACCTATCAGGTGCTTGGGATACTCTGGACGACCTACGGAGGACTGTAACATCATCAGTGGAAACCACCAGCTTAGATGTCACTGCCGCCTCATGGGGTACCTCACTTGATTCCTCAAGGAGTACCTCATCGCGTCAAACTATCCGATGGAATACCCTTTTCCAAGAATACTGCGTTTCGGGAGACAAAAACCTTTTGCTCAAAGGGATCATAGAAATAATACCCCACAGTTTCTTTCGGATAGCTGATGAACCTACATCAACTAGACCTCGAGTCCAGTTTATCTCCCATTAATCTCTTGACATATGGGGGGCAACCCCACACTTTAAAGTATTTGTAGGAGCCAGGCTTGCCATGCCATATCTCATATGGCGTTTGGAATATCTTCTTAGATGGTGCCAAGTTCAAAGCTTTGGCCGCGTCTCAAGAGCGAATCCCCAGAAAGATAAGGAGAGTTCGGTAAAACTTATCATGGATCGGACCATGTCCAACAAGGTCCGATTCCTCCTTTCAGACACACCATTAAGCTATGGTGTTCCAGGAGGGGTCCACTGAGAGAGAATCCCATTCTCTTTTAGATAATCAACAAACTCACCACTCAAATACTCTCCACCTCGGTCCGACCGAAGGACTTATAGATTGCTGAATATTTCTTGTAAACTACAACAGGAAAAGGGAACTAAATTCTAAAAAAGACCTTACTGATCCAGGTGGAAGTTGGTCGAACTATTGTTGAGCAGAGTTGGTTAGTGTAGTAAGGAAAACACGACATTTAATTCCATCAGTATACCTGTGCAGTAGGTCTGCATTTTTGAACTTAAGTAGGTGTTCATCAGGGTCAATGGTACGATTGTAAGCAAGCAAGTGTGGAGGCGGCTGGAAGTGAGCAGGGAGCTCTTTGGCCATAATATCAACGCTGAAAGGAATGCCTCGTTCGGTGGGAAATGCATCTTTGTTCACCTATTGGCGGAGCTTGACCAACTCCTTCCTGAGGGTTTGCCAAATTTCAGGGGGCTGGAAAGGGGCTGCCTCCTTATTGGCAGAACCAGTAGGGAGAGATCCATCTTCCTACTGCCCAGTAGGAGCTTGCTCGTCCCTCGGCTGACTTCCTGGTGTTTCTCTTCGTTCACGCTGAGAAGAAGGTCCTGCTTCACTAGCTTGGGAGTCGCGGAAGGTTGAGGGGATGGTCTCCAGTATCAAGTGGCGAAGGTGTTCGTACAGGAGCGGGTCCATTGCAGCAGGAGCGAGTGTCGGATTGGCCACTGAGACTGGGACATCACCAGTTGGAACAGGGAAAGCACCAACTGGAGCAGAGAAGGCACCAACTGGAGCAGGGAAAGCGCCAGCCGGTGCAGGGCAATCGGTAATTAGAGTAGGGAAACCACCCGTTGGAGCATGGTCGTTAGCTGAAGTGGGGGTGTTAGAGATGCCCATAGTGTGGTTCGAGGTAGGATGGCAGATCTTACTGCAGCAAGGAGAGAGGCATCTCCCAAGAAAGATCCGGTGTTATCTAAATCAATCATATCTCATGTCAAAGCTCAAGTGTTTCCCACAGACGGCGCCAATGATGCGTACTAGGGTCTACCAGCACCACAAAATGTCGAGGGACCTTCATGAAAATCCGAAGATTGAAGGGGAGACTAACCTACATAGAGGGGTTAGCACTCTGATGCTTAAGTCACTAATGTTCTAGTGATAAAATAAATTAGAAAACGTGAAATAAGTTAGAATAATGGGTAAAATGGTGTTGTGAAGTGTTGAAGTGTGCAAAAGGATGTTGAAAATAGCTGAAAAATAGAGGAAAAATGTTAGCAAAGTGAAGTTGCAAAGAGTAAAAAAGATACTTGCGAAATGATTGTGCAATCAGTCGATTTATAATGATCTGTGCGTCCGATTTAGGAGGAGATACATTGATTTTCATACGGCGTTTGAAACCTTAGGAAATCAGCTATCTCCTTCAACAGAGCATGCATGAATTGGATAAGAAGTGAGAGAGATAGGACCGTGGAATCACCCTTGCCACATCTATCATGTTTTCCCAAAAATTTGTTACCTGCTGAAATAAACCCGAATTCCAGCCAATCCTCTGAGAATTTGGATGAGATTTTTTAGTATGACGTGGCTCCATGTGTTGGCCACCTGTATGACTTGGAATCCTTGTTGTTTGATAATCAAGCTTGTTGTGCGAGGGTTTTTCGTGGGCCTGCCAGGTTAGTGAACAAAACCTGGGCCTATGTACAAGAATCCTAGTGCTCTGGGCCACATGTGCCCGGCCTGCTGGGTTGTCCTGCTCGTAGACCCACTCTTGGCTCCTGGGCTTACCAGGTATTATTTTTACGGGGCATCAATGAGTATTATTGTCGTTGTTATTATTATTATTATTATTATTTATTATTATTATTATTATTATTATTATTATTATTATTATTATTATTATTATTATATTTTAATAAAAATCAATTGTAATAATAAAAAGTTATATTCACGTAGTTTAAATCAACTATTTATTTTTATAAAAAATAAATTATATATGAAAAATAAACTAAGAATGAGATCAAGTGATCTTATGATTAAGTTTTTTATAATATTAATTATAAAAAACGTATTTTATGAATTGAATAAATCTTTATGCTCGGGCTACATTTAATGCCTTATTTTTTCGAACACATGAATTATCATGTTAGAGAAAAAGATGTAGATAATTTTGTTTTTAATTTTCATGTAACAATTATTTTACTAATTAATCTCATATTGGTTATAGGAATTTAATATAATTTTATAATTATGGTTTAATTTATATATCGCGGATCATAAAAGACTAAGATAAGAATTAAATATGAAATTTAAAGAATACATGTAACATGTATTGATTTGACTAGACGTTGTAAGTTCTGATATTATGATAAAATACGTAGAGTTGTGAATAACTGAATAATGTTATGCCTATAAAATTTTTATATATTATTATTAATAATAATATATTTTAATATTGTAGCAACTTAGATAAAGTAAAAATATATTTTTATTATATATATATTAGTAGTTTATTTTATTTAGCTTTTTGTCTTGATTGACTATGAATATATTTCATTAACAAATTTATTAAAATTATGAATAGTTGAGGAAAATTACATATTTCAAATTTTATCATATGAAAGTACTTTATTTATAAAAGTATTATTTTTATGTATTTAATTTATTTGTTTATAGATATGTATGCATATATTTTCATATTGGTATACATCACATTAATACATAAATAATACATAAAAAAAATATAAGGAATATTAAATATTGGGAACGGGTTATTGGAGGCCCATCATAAACTTATTTATAGTTAATTTCACATAGAAACAAGTATTTTATCTATTATATCTATACTTCTATCTATGTATATCATAAAAACGTGAATGATCCACTATGTTTAATTTTTTTATCCTTTTTAGTAATAATATATATAAACTTACGAATAAGTAATTTATGTGTACAAATATATATATATATATGTTATATTAGGAGAAGATAAGACTTAGATACTTGAAAGACCTAGCATCTCTTTGAAAGAAATGGAACAATATTTAGGACAATTCTCATTGACTTTAAATAATCTAGCTTATGTTAAAATTAATTATTATTTTTACAAAAATCGGTGGTCGGGTGATGTATAGATGCATAGTATGTCTACTGAGAATTAAATTTTTTTAAATGAAAACCAGTGATAGACGAACCGAAGCAAGTCTCTTTACAGTTTGATTAGCAGGAGACAGGATTAGTAGACTCTGACGCAGATGTTGTGTTTGTTTATGCATACCTTTTGGGGTCTTATTATTTGGTGGTTCTACAAGGTCACAAAAGCTAACTCTCATGCGATCAACGAGTTTTCGACAAATGTGGTCGTGATTCGGTGGTTTGGGTGTGCTTCGATTCAACTCGATAAGACATGCATTCATGCATTTATAAAGGGTGAAAGAGAGAGTAATTGTTATGTCCCCAGAATCTCTCATCCTGAAAAGAAAAATAATAAAAAATGGTAGGATGACATTCAAATGAAAGGAAGCCATTGAAGATGTTGTGGTGATTGTAGGATTGGTTATTGTGTAGTTTCTGTGTGTAGGAAATTCAATCTTATTGAGTTATCTCTTGAAATTGGGATTTCAATTATCTTTTCCTATCATCTTCTCCACTTTTGCCACATTTGTTGTGCCCTCTCCTCTCTCTATCTTCTTTGAAAGGCAAATCTCTCGCTTTGTTCTACGTTAACAAACATGACGAATCAAAAATTACAAAATAATGATAATAATAATAATAATAATAATAATAATAATAATAATAATAATATCATCATCCTAATAATTTGAATCAATTAAATAAATGGACATTCCCAAGGTAAATCCTAGATTAATTTATAATTTTGGCCGATTTGATTTTTGAAAAGCTAAACAAATTATTAAAGACCAGTGAAGAATCAATAGCCCTTGATAATGAGGAAAGAGTAATAAAACTTTTAGATGCAATGGATATAGGGCATTATCAAGATGAATATAAATTTTTACGTATAGGACTAGTGCAAAATGCCTTTAAACCTTTAACATTAGAATATAGAAGAAAATTCTGAATATTTAACAACAAACGAAGGAACAAAAGCAACTATCTTATTCCTTACAGCTAATTCTTTATAGAACTGCATAGAGATCATTTTTTGGTTTATAATAGTAAAGTTTTCAAAAAATCATTTCTTAAATGTCTTTCATCTTTCTTCCATAAATTCTTTTTGAATTTCTCTTATAACTAGAGATCCAGGACTAAAATATATTATTTTAGAATAATCCACAAATGGGACCTCTGTTTCAAATTCAATTAGATCTGGGCTATTCATTTATAAATAGAAATTCGTTTTTGAAGTTAATTCTTCATTTAATCTTGGGTCTTTATATACTGCTTTAATAATATTATTAGTCTAAATCCTTATTTCTTCAACTTTATTATCCCTTGAATCTTCTTGGCTGTTTTCCAATTTGATTTGAGAAGTGGATGCTCTGGGTGGAGTCATAATCTAAACCGGTGAAAAATACGATAATGTAGAGCACCTTAAAGAATTACTTCTTAAACATTTTGGCTGATTATTTACAAAGTCTATTCTAACATTTCCTTCTAGATTTTGGATAATACTAGCATAATTACTTTCTATGTGGCTTAAAATTAGAACTTCTTTCTCAATTGTCCAACTTTCTGGAAACTCCATTCGCTCCATTTTATTTGCCTTCTAGTATTAATTCTAGAACTGTGTAAATTTATTTCAAAAAATATTGTTTGTTGTAAAGACTTATTGTCTTGTATCCTACAGTTAGGATTAAGGGTATTGAGAAGCTTATATTATATTCTATAACATACACATATTAATTCAAATCTGGGTGTATAATTGTACCCATGAGTCCTAACATTTAATGTTATAGCATCCAATATATTCGCATCAGACACTGATAATTGTGAATTTGGATAAACATTAAAAAAGACTGGGCCATGAGCCAAACTGGACTGTATTATCCCAATTAAAGATTTTTCCCTATCTAAATTCCTAACATCTCTAAGGGCAGCTAAAAAGCTTTCAGGTAAACCTTCTAATGTTAAAGGTTTAAAGGCAATTTGCACTAGTCCTATATGTAAAAATTTATATTCATCTTGATAATGCCCTATATCCATTGCATCTAAAAGTTTTATTTCTCTTTCCTTATTATCAAGGGCTATTGATTCTTCACTAGTCTTCCAAATTTGTTTAGTTTTTCAAAAATCAAATCGGCCAAAAATTATAAATTGATTTAGGATTTACCTTGGGAATTGTCCATTTATTTAATTGATTCAAATTCTTAGGAATTTCATATTCCTCTTTCTTGGAATTTTTAACAGTATTTATATCTGAAACAGATAAATATTGCATATTAACCAATATATTAAACAAGTACTGTTGAATTATCTAATACAACTTCAATAACATGGCTCTAATACCATAAGGAGCCATGGCGTATGCCATGGAGGGATCGGGAATATACAAAATCTCGTCCTAAAATCCCACCATGTGGTCCGATCTATAATTTAAAGAAAAAACTCACAGAATTATAAGTGTGTACACCCGCGTACAAAACTAAGGTTTTATTTACTGAGGGAGGAAAGGAAGATATACATGTACAAGTGTTTTTCGGAGGCTCCCTTTCTAATGAATTGAAAGGTTGTATTTATAAGAAAGTTCGGATTTGAAAGTTTTATTTCAAGTCCATCAATAATGACAGATGTCTTCAGCATTGGAGACAGGTGGCTCGAGTAATTTTTCAAGCATGTTGCATGTGTGACACGTGTCCGTGTCTCTGACTTGGTCAAAGTCTTTTAACTTTGTCTTCTTCCAGCATTTACATTCCTTTTAATTTTGCTCTTAGCCTAATGAAAGGCTAAATCTCCACTGTTGAATTATCCATGACAACGAAGATTGCAAGGTTCAAAAAAAAAAAGAAAAAAAAATATTTTAAGTTAATGATAAATATACGGGGAAGATGAATGAATATGGAGAGGAGACCCTTTGGGTCGTTCCCTTATATTATGGGTATGAATGAAGTCCGTGTTGCCACTGTTGCCCAGTTTTGCCGAGTATGGCGTTGTTTGGGCTTTTGGGTGGCGTTTTATGACTGAGTTCATACTTATTAATTTAACGGAGCGTAAAAGGTTGCCAAACTCACTCTTTTTCAATTCATTTAAATCCTCCTTATATATGTCACAACTTAAGATACTCCTTTAGTTTAATCGCCTTTCGCCTACATGGTCGGATTTATGGCGATTTTGTATATTTTTTTTCTATCTCTTGCCTTCCGCCGACATGGTCGGATTTACATTCTGCGTATATGGTCGGGTTTTAGGACGAGTGTTTGTATATTCCCGATCCCTCCATGGCATACGCCATGGCTTCTTATGGCATCAGAGCCATGTTTTTTAAGTTGTATTGGATAATTCAACAGTGCTTGTTTAATATATTGCTTAATATGCAATATTTATCTATTTCCGATATAAATACTATTAAATATTCCAAGAAAGAGGAATATGAAATTCCTAAGAATTTGAATCAATTAAATAAATGGACAATTCCAATTGTAAATCCTAGATTAATTTATAATTTTGGCCAATTTGATTTTTGGAAAAGTAAACAAATTCTGAAGACTAGTGAAGAATCAATAGCCCTTGATAATGAGGAAAGAGTAATAAAACTTTTAGATGCAATGGATATAGGGCATTATCAAGATGAATATAAATTTTTACATATAGGACTAGTGCAAATTGCCTTTAAACCTTTAACATTAGAAGGTTTACCTGAAAGCTTTTTAACTGCCCTTAGAGATGCTAGGAATTTAGATTGGAAAAAATCTTTAATTGGGATAATATAGTCCAGTTTGGCTCATGGCCTAATCTTTTTTAATAATTATCTAAATTTACAATTATAATTGTCTGATGCGAATATATTGGATGCTTTAACATTAAATGTTAGGGTAAATTACATTGACACCCCTTGAGATTAGGTGTAATTACACAAACACCTCCTGTCTTTTGCTTAATTACAGCTACACCCCCTAAGGGATGTTAGTGTAATATTTTTCAGGGGGTATTAGTGTAAGCTTTGCCTTTGAATAGGGGGTGTAATTGTAATACAATTACAACCTCAGGGGGTGTAGCTGTAATTTTACAAAAAATAGGGGGTGTTTGTGTATTTTGGTCTAACCTCAAGGGGTATCACTGTAATTTACCCTAAATCTTAAGACTCAAGAGTATAATTATACACCCGGATCTAAATTAATATGTGTATGTGATAGAATATACTATAAGCTTCTCCATACCCTTAATCCTAACTGTAGGATACAAGAAGACAATAACTCTTTAGAACAAACAATATTTTTTGAAACAAATTTACACAGTTCTAGAATTAATACTAGAAGGCAAATAAATGGAGCGAAATAGGGTTCCACAATGTTGGACAATTGATAAAGAAGTTCCAATTTTAAGCCATATAGAAAGTCATTATGCTAGTATTATCCAAAATTCAGAAGGAAATGTTAGAATAGATTTTGTTAATAATCAACCAGAATATTTAAGAAGTAATTCTTCAAGGTACTCTACAGTATCGTATTTTTCACCGGTTGAGATTATGTTTACGTAGACCGCATAAATCGCGTTCGACTACGATAATAATAATAATAATAATAATATTAATAATAATAATAATAATTATAATAATAATAATAATAATAATAGTAATATTAATAGTAATGGTAATAATAATAATAATAATAATAATAGTAGTAATAATAATAATAATAATAATAATAAAGAATTCCTTATATGTTTATATGAAAGTTTTGATAATACCTAAACTAATATTTAAAACATAATATAATATATATATAAATATGTAAATAAGATAGGTCAATTAATTAACTAATTCTTGATTATTGACAATTTTCTATATTTCTTATGCTATTGATAAATGTAAGAACTTGAAGTAGATGATATCATCATTTTGTCACAAAATTTTTTCATAATCATTTTATTTTATTTCAAATAATATTTGTTTAATATTTATTTATTATTCTTATCATATTCGTATATAATTTTATTCGCAATAAGGACTTTTTTTTTCTTAATCTTATTAATAAGAAAATTGGTATTTTTTATATTTATTTATATTCTTCGATAAATAAATATGTAACTGTGTATAAGTGTTTATTTTTACACATTGTAATTGATTCTCATATCACTAAAAAAATAGGTTTTTTGCTACGCTATAATAAATGACCACACGCTTTAAAATCGTGGTAACTTAATATTATTAACAATGGTCAAGTAAAATCAATGTGAAAGTTTAAATTTTTACGACAATTAACAATATTTACCATGGTTTTAGGATTTTAGTTGTGGCTAATGTTTTGGTGTCACTTGCAGAAACAATGGTTTATGATTGTTGCGGATCCGTGGTTAGTTTGTACTCGCTGCGATTTTTTTTCTTTTAACCATAGTAATTAACCATACGAAAAATCATATTTCTTCTAGTGTATCTTTACATTTTTTCTGATTATCACTACAATAAAATGCATTTATTATGAAAAAAAAATTTAATAAAAGCATAATTTGTCACAAATTAATAATAATATAATTGTACAGGTGATTGATTCTATACTAAGGATCGCAAAAACCGCCCCAACCCGCACCAACCCAAATAGACCGCAAAGCGCGGTTTTGATGATTGTTGGGTTGGGCTTGGTTTAAGCTTTCTAAAAACCGCAAGCATTGGGTTGGGCCAAAAAATTACTTAAATTGGCCCAACCCCCACCGCGTACACTCCTAGCTAACGGGCAGGTAGAAGTCACAAATCGAATCCTGGTGCAAGGCATCAAGACCAGGCTAGAACAAGCAGGAGAGCAGTGGGTAGACGCCCTGCCCAGCGTGCTGTGGTCTTACAAAACTACTCCTCGATCCACTACAGGAGAGACTGCGTTGAACTTGGTGTATGGCTCAGAGGCCATAATCCCCACTGAAGCAGAGCTGGAATCCTTCATAATACAGCACTACGAGCAGGAGGACAACGATGTCCTATTGCGTACCAACCTGGACCTTATTGATGAAATTCAAGAGGATGCTTAAACCCGCATGGAATGATACAAATTTAAGGTAGTCAATGCTTGCAACAGAAGGGTGAAGCGGAGAGAGTTTTAGGTAGGAGACCTCATGTTGAGATGAGTCAGTGCCTTAAAACTAGTAGGAAAGCTAGCTCCCAACTGGGAGGGCCCCTACAAAGTGAGTCGGATTGTCAAATTCGGAGCCTACAAGCTACAAGACGCAGATGGCAGAAAGCTCTCCCGACCATGGAATGCCTACGACCTCAGGAACTTTTATTCCTAAACACCCTGCTCTATACTCATTACTATACTGCCTGCTTAATCAGCATTTACGGCTTAAACAAAGAGCGATTCTCATTCCCTTGCTATGCCATGCTCTATTGACAGGTTGATAACCTTGCTGGCTAATAGCCCTCATAAGCCACCCTGCTGGCACACATAGTCAATAAGCCGCCCTTACTGGCGCATGCTCATAATAACCCGCCTTTGCTGATGCATTCCTACTGGCTTCGAGCCCTGATAAGCCGCCATACTAGAACACTCTTGTTGGCTCCAGAAAGCCTAATAAAGTGCCCCTGAAGGCCACATACTTGTTCCCGTTACAGACTAAAAGTCTTAATAGCTTGCCTTCAACAGGCATACTTATGTCGCTATGATATCTCATAAATAATAGCATACATGTGCTTGGATTATGCTTCTACTTGCTATCTCTAGCACTTGCTTACCGCTTATTGCAACAGGTCTTGCTCAGATCCTGCTGGACAAAGGCAACACAGTGTCCACCCAAAGTCCCGAAGTTAGACCTGTTAGAATAGGTGACCAGAAAGCCAATTGGATTGGCGGTTTTGGGTACGATTTAGCAATCTTTATTAAAGTAATATTGACTTGATGAATATAGTAAGTATTCATCCTTGGCACTATGTGTTTGTTGTGCTTACTGATTACGTTAAGCGACATTTTAACGTCACAACAAATGCCCACAGACCAATTGGATAACCCATGTAGTTGGGTTGCGCATTGAATGGCAGCTATGAAACCAACCTCTGAGGGCTGATCTAAAACATTACAAGTCGAGGACCTCGAGACAGGGCATCAAGGGTCCTATAGAGACTTGCACTAAGGATTGCATTCATTAGATGAGTGCCATGTTTCATCAGTGACAGACGTTGGACGTCTATGCAATATTAGGGGTCAGTTGACAAGGGTGCCAGCTGACTGAACTGACTTGCGGAACTCGTCATATGGAAGCCTTGGAGGCTTGGTCGGTATGACTGGAATTCCCAGCTCCGATAGTACGAGATTAGTCCTCGGATTTGAGGAATCATGGCAGTCGCATGCATATGATGGTTGTATCTAGGATCTGGCAAGAGATGTTCGTATCTGGGATACGTTCATTATAAGCCTTATCCAATGCAGTCGGAATATGTATTGAGGACGGTGGATTCTAAGATAGGATCCGTCACCTATCAATATATGACAGTCGAGTCTCCTATGCGCTCTGAGACGGTTTAAGCTCTTTAAATCTGTGGCCACAACGATTGGTCGAGTAGGGAATGGTTTCCTACGTTGATCAATAGAATAAACGTGTCTCGAGTTATTGAGCATAGTTGTCTAGTCCAGGATGGGAACCGATGCTAATTCCATGCCCTAGACTTAGACCGGGAGACGGATGATGGAAGGACCATACTCGTATGGAACTTGGGAGCCTAAATGTTCACGCCAACATTCACCTAGTCTCTAGTGCCATGGACCGTTGCTAGACGGCCACCCATGGTGACGGGCGTTTTTTCAATTATGGGTTAATTGGAAAAACAGTTAAATAAATTGAATTTTATTGACCAATTGTGTTGAACACAAGCTCAAGTCTAGCTGAGGGTGAACCTAATGAGTCACACACAAATCACTTTGGATTTGGTGGAATTAATTTGGAATTAGTTCTAGAAGAAACGATTGGATTTGGAATTTATTTAAGAGAGAAAATAAATGATTGGATCATTTATTGGGAAATCCATTTGATGGATGGTCCAAGATTAATTAATTGCATTATTTAATTTTGGACTAAAAATCTTTAAATTAATTAGATTAATTTATTGGGTTTTGGCTAGAATAATTGATTGGATCGATTATTCTTAATTTGGACTTATGTTTATTTAATTGGATTAAATAAACTACTGGGATTCGATTGGATTGAGATTAATTAGATTAATTAATTCCCAATGATTCTTGTTTGGACTTTAATTTAATTAAATTAATAAAGTCCAAAAGCATGGAATTTAAGTCCACATCTTATACAAGTTGAAGCATGTTGTAGGAGAATTTGGAGCTTTCTCCTAATGTGTATAGGCCATGTGAGGTGCATGTGTACGTGGTTCTCCATGTGCCATCATGGGTGATACTTATGCTATAATAGTGTATATGTGGAAGTTAGCCTTGGAGGTTTATTGATGGAAGTTGAATTTTGAATTCAACTATTCTTACTTACACATAAAATACACTATATAAAAATACACTAACATGCTTCATTTTTTGATGGAGATTTTAAGAAAAAAACACCTCTGGAAGTTCTCTCCTAGTGTTCTTTTCTTTTGGAAAGAAAAGAACTTAAAACATTCTAAAGATCACTAATTGATAGTGTTGCTTTGGAATTGTTTTCTTCTTCTCTTCACTATATTTTATCTAGCAATAAGCTATAGTTTGAATCCTTAGTGTGGTGTGAACAATACTTATAGGAGTTCTACATTGAACTGGTTAGAACTGGTTCTACGTGCAACGAATACAAGGTTGGTTTTTTAATCCTTTAGTTACATGTCCAGCATCTTCTCCTCTTTTAATTTATGCTTTGACATACACCGAACGTCCGGGAACTTCAAAGAGAACACCCCTTTGAACCCGTTTTATATTATGCTTTAAATTCACGTTTTTACGCTTCCGTTGCATGCCCGGACCGTACCCGATTCTTTAAGTGGTATCAGAGCCCGGTTCGGTGTTGTGGCAATAGGAATTACATGCTATTATGTGTTAAGCATGAAAAACATGTTTAAATTGCTTTTGGAAAGCATGATTTATGGCTTTAAAGCATGATAATATGTGTAGAAACTATGTGTTAATTTTGCTTTTAAAATTATGGATATCCATGCATTTTTGAGAAATGGATTTTCTGTAAATGCATGATTTTGGTTCAGTTTTTATAGCAAAAATATTTTTAAAATATGAAAAACGGCATAGCTGTCTGTATGCTGCCCTGTCGGTCGGTCACTGGGCGCCCACCGGCGTGCATGCTGGCAAGGCGTGCAACGCTGTGCCGGCATGGGTGCTTGCGCACGCGCGTGCGGCGAGCTGTGTGCCGGTCTGAACGACTGGGCCGTTTTGCACCATTTTTTTGTAAAAATTTTGATTTTCTATATTTCTGCTAATTTTCTGAGATGATTAATTTTGGCATATTTTAATTTTACTTAAATTGGATTTTTCTAAAATTATTTTTGATGCCTTAGATCGTTTTGAAAATGGTTTCCAAACCAAAAAATATATTTGTACATTGGATGTTTAGTTGATATCCATATTTTTAATTATATTATTAATATGTTATTTTTTGTATTTTATTATGTTTATTGTTTTAGATATTGGATATCTATTTATAAATGCATGGGATGTATTTATATGCTTGGCATGTTTATATTTGATATAAATATGTTTTATTGTTGTTTATTTGATAAACCATAAGGATGATGACTAGCCATTTTTGGGCCTATGTATGGTTTAATTTCTTGTTGGGTGTGGCCTGCGTGCCTCTTTTTTTTTTTATTCCTTCTATCGTTTTCAGCCTTGGAATAATAAGGCTTGTTTTCTCTCTTTTAATGTACTCCCCCCAACTTTTGATTGGGGTTTCATTTCAGTTGCAATGAGTGTAGATTAGGATGTGAGGTTTTATTTATTTTTGAAAATAAATGTAAGCTTCCATGGAGATGAAGGCCCAAAACAGGTCCGTTGGACGGAGCCCACGACGGAAGGCCCAAGAAGAACAAAGAAGGATTTACAAGGCCCCATTAGAATGATAATGGGATGTAAAAATTGTAATAGTGTAGGCTTGCCCTAAATTGACCAGAGATCCACTGCGGGCTCAGTGGATCACTTAAAAACGGGCTTGTGATCATCCTACAGGGGCATGCTAGGCTTCTTTTGAATGTGTTTAATGTTTTAATGCTTTGATGTATCATGTGTTCGGAATACATCTATTTACATTGAATGTTTAAAAGTTGAGCATGCAAAATACTAATAATGACGAGGTCTCGGTCTTAATAAACTATAACTCTCACTTGGATGGTCCAAGTAAATATTAGGCCCAAAATGGAATTAAAATCAAATGATTTGATTATTCCAAGCCTTCCATCCATAGCAATGTAGTGAGGAAGCTACTTTCACCCATTCGTGGTCTTACGAGTAGTGGCATGTTTCGAATGGAAAAAAGCTGCACTATTGTTATGAACAAAGGAATATGCTCCTATTTCCCTATCTCACGAGTCGTGGGGGGCGACAGTTGAGATATGATTTGGTTGATGGGTCGGGCCTAATGCTGAGTAACATGATTCGCTTGGAGTCCTCGGGATCATGTAAAAGAAGCGAGGAAAATATCTTGGGGATCTCATTGGATGAGAATGGTATTGGATACCTCCCACAAAGCGTTTCCCATGTGACTCTTAAAAGCAGGGCATGGAGAATTGCATTTGTGGACTCCAAGCCCAGTAGGAAATTATTTCCCAAAAACCCCACTTGAGAGTGGTGGGCTTTTTGAAAAAATAGTGGGAGTGGTTAATAACTAAAGACCAAGTCTTAACTTGAATTCAATATTATAATAATTTAATAAATTTTTGCTTTACATTTTGAATGTAGATGTTTAAGAATCCACTCGCTGTAATTCTTGAGACTAATAAATTTGACAGAACAAACTATAACGGTTGGCTGCGAAATCTAAGGATTGTCCTCGATTCGATGACCAGGCTTATATTCTGGATAAGCCTCTTCCTCGGGTCTTGCCGGAGGGGTCCTCATTAGAATAGCGTTTGACGTTCAATGAATGACAGGAGGACAACCGCAAGGTCCGCAACATCATACTAGCATCCATGACTAATGAGATCTAGAAGCAGTATGATCGGCTGGATGATGTCATCTCGATAATGCTCCGCATGAAAGATGTTTATGCGGTACCAGATCGGTATATTAGATATGCTGGGACGAAGGCATTTTTCGGAGCTAAGATGACAGAAGGGTCGTCTGTACACCAGCATGGAGTGATGATGTTATCCCTAGTGGAGAAGCTCAAAGACCTCTGAGCTGATCTTAGAAAAGAGACGTACATCGACGTGATCCTTCAGTCTCTTCCTCCCTCTTTTGACCCGTTTATCGTTAACTATAACATAAATGGGCTTGAAAAAGACCTTCATGAGTTGATAAACGTGTTGGTCCAATACGAGGCAACGATTGAAAAGTCTGTGTCATCTGTATTGGTGGGGGAGGCTTCGACCTCAAGAGCGAAAGGCAAAGGGGCCGGACGCTGGAAGAGGAAGAAGAGTGAGACAGAATCAGCCGCTGCAAGCGCTCAGAGCACTCCTGTTGCCATGCTGGGCATGGGCAATGGAAAGAGGAAGGTGGTTCGGCAGTCAAGGATTGCAAAAGATGTTTGCATATATTGCCGTGAAAAGGGGCATTGGAGAAGGGAGTGTCCTAAACTCCTCTCCAACCAAGGTACATTTGATTTGAGGTTTAACATGATTACTATTCTACTTCTTGGGTATTGGATACCAGTTGTAGAGCTCATATCTGCAAATGGTTTGCAGGTGATGGAAAGAAGTAGAAGGCTAAGACGGAGATGGTTCTAAAGGTAGGCAATGGCAAGGCTATTGCTGGAAAAGCTATAGGACCAATTAGGCTTAGCCAGTGATCATGTTAGGATAGAGTTGATAGGTCACAATTATGTAACCTAGCATGATCTAACTTATGTTTTTCTATTGTTGGACAATGAAGATTACATCTTTTTTATCAATGAAAGTTTTTTTTATTTGACAAAGAATAGCTATTCTTGTCTGCTAGGTTGTTTGCATAATGGTTTCAATATTATCCCATAATTAGTTTATGAATGCTCAAAAAAAATGATAAAATGGATAATCAAAATAAACTCATAGATTTAGCATGCTAAGCTAGGTCACATTCCTCTAGTTAGGATAAGGAGGTTAGTAGATTCAAGGAGTCTAGAAATAGACAATTTCAGTCTGCTAGCTTGCAAGTCCTTCCTGAGCAGAAAGATGGCCAAGAAGCTCTTTGTAGGACAAAGTATGCTTGCTGGTGGTCTATTGGACTGGATCTAGTCAGATATCTGTGGGTCACTGAATACACAAGACCAAAAGAGGGTTCACAAGTCTAAGGGCTTTTGGAAGGCTCGGGGAATTAAATTTGAAGTGGGAACCAAACTGGTTGCAAAATTAACATTCGATTGGATCGAGTGATGTGTATTTAGTGGCAGCTCTTGATGTATCTAAATGGGAATGGAATTCTCACTCAGTGGATTCTTCCTGGAACGCCACAATTGAATGGCGTCTCTGATAAGGGAGGAATCGAACCTTGTTGGACATGGTTCGGTCGGTGTTTTCACTGAACTACCTTGGCCCATCTGGGCATGTTCTTAAAATAGTAGCCAAGTTGTAAAACATGGCACTTTCTAAAGATCGTGGACCAAACGCCATATTGGATATAGCATGGCAAGCCTGTATCCTACAAAGTACTTGAGTATGTGGGATGATATTGCATACGTCAAGGGACTAGTGGGAGGCAAACTAGGTTTTCACAGGTTCATGTGTTTTTCTAAAGGAAATTAGATTTCAAAGGATAACCAGTATGAGGAGGAGCTCCTTGAGGAATCAAGTGGAGCGACAACTCAGTACGATATAGCAAACATCATTTCTAATCGAGTTTGCCCACTGACTATATTTCCAGTTCTCCTAGGGACAACCAGAATACCTTACATACCTGAGAGGTACAGGTTTCTGGGTCAATCCAGTCAATTGGAGTATAATCTAAAAGACATAAGGAGAAGCAATGTTGGACGTTGGATCGAATCAATGACTTGGAGCCATGTGATTCGACATGGAATTCAAGCTAGGTTTGAAACTCTATGTAATTGGAATATTTGTTTTGATGAGTTCATGCAGGGTATGACTCGATCAGTAACGAGCCTGAGGGTCAGTGGGAGTTTGGTTGTGTTCCTAGTGTTTAAAGTGTGTAACGTCTTATTCATTTGGAATGAATTTAAGATATTAGAAAACATTAAAACATGAATGTTGTTCACACAATTCTCTATGAAAGGAATTGGATTCCTATATATAGGGTTAAGCTGTCAAAGACTCAGTCAGGGTTGACTGATGAGGAAGCTTAGATGTTTGACATCCCCTACATCTTTGTCGTAGGCAACATGGGTGTGTTGTATGGTGCATTGGACCTGATATTGTGTATGCTTTGGCATAACGATGGAAATCGGGTGTGTACCAAGGAGGCAGTAGACGGCTGTTGAGAACAGTCTTTAATACCTGAATAAGGATTAAAGAAGTGTTCTTGATGCATGTTCTATGGAGAGTTGATTCTGGAATGCTATAGCGATAATAGCTTTCAGGATCATGTGAATAATATCTAGTCTCAGTATGAACATATATTCAGGCTCAATGGTAAGGTGGTGGCTTGGAAACGTTTCAAGCGGGACATCACGACGGACCATGAATGTTGAATGTATAGCAACTTTAGAAGTTGCTCCGGAGAGTGGTATGGATGAAAACCACATCCAATGGTTGGGTGTGGTGCCTAGCACGGGCTAGCTAGTAGTTACCTTGGAGGATAACAACATGGCTGTAGCGCAAGCTAAAGGACCGAGATCTCATCACGGATCCAGGAAAATTCTTAGACTACCATCTGCTTGGAGCAATGATATAAAGAGGTGACGTGCGGTTGGACCGCATCATCTTGGCAGAAATAAGGTAGACCCGTGACACTGAGCCAGATATCGCAGATTACTCATGCTCAGATAAGTCTGAGAGAGATGCATGATTGGCTTTAGGTCAAGTGGGAGATTTTTAGAATAGGTGACCAGAAAGCCAATTGTATTGGCGGTTTTGGGTACTATTTAGCAATCTTTATTAAAGTAATATTGACTTGATGAATATAGTAAGTATTTATCCTTGACACTATGTGTTTGTTGTGCTTACTGATTACGTAAACGACGTTTTAACGTCACAATAAATGCCCACAGACCAATTGGATAACCCATGTAGATGGGCTGCGCATTGAATGGCAGCTATGAAACCAACTTCTGAGGGTTGGTCTGAAACGTTCAAAGTTGAAGACCTCTAGACAGGGCATCGAGGGTCCTATAGAGACTTGCACTAAGGATTGCATTCATTAGACGAGTGTCGTGTTTCATCGGCAACAGACGTTGGACGTATATGCAATATTAGTGAGTTAGTTGACAAGGGTACCAGCTGACTAAACTGACTCGTGGGAATCGTCATATGGAAGCCTTCGAGGCTTGGTCGGTATGACTGGAATTCCTGGTTCTGATAGTACGAGATTAGTCCTCGGACTAAAGGAATCATGGCAGTCGCATGCATATGATGGTTGTATCTAGGATCTGGAAAGAGATGTCCGTATCTGGGATACGTTCATTATAAGCCTTATCCAGTGCAGCCGGAATATGTATTGAGGACGGTGGATTCCAAGATAGGATCCGTCACCTGTCAGTATATGACAGTCGAGTCTCCTATGCACTCTGAGATGGTTTAAACTCTTTAAGTTTGTGGCCACAGCGATTGGTTGAGTAGGGAATGGTTTCCTACGTTGATCAATAGAGCAAACGTGTCTCAAGTTATTGAGCATAGTTGTGTAGTCCAAAATGGGAACCAACGCCCAATTCCATGCCCTAGACTTAGATCGGGAGACGGATAATGGAAGGACCGTACTTGTATGGAACTTGGGAGCCTAAATATTCACGCCAACATTCACCTAGTCTCTAGTGCCATAGATCGTTGCTAGATGGTCAATCATGGTGACGGGCGTTTTTTTCGATTAAGGGTTAATTGGAAAAAATAGTTAATTAAATTGGATCTAATTGACCAATTGTCTTGGATACAAGCCCAAGTCTAGTTGAGGGTGAACCTAATGAATCACACACACATATCACTTTTGGATTTGGTGGAATTAATTTGGAATTGATTTTAGAAGAAGCGAATAAATTTAATTGGATTAAATTTATTCAAGAGAGAAAATAAATGATTGGATTATTTATTGGGAAATCCATTTGATGGATGGTCCAAGATTAATTAATTGGATTAGTTAATTTTGGACTAAGAACCTTTAAATTAATTGGATTAATTCATTGGGTTTTGGCTAGAATAATTGATTGGATCGATTATTCTTAATTTGGACTTATATTTATTTAATTGGATTAAATAAAATATTGGGATTCAATTGATTGAGATTAATTAGATTAATTAATTCTCAATGCTTCTTGTTTGGACTTAAATTTAATTAGATTAACAAAGTCCAAAAGCATGGAATTCAAGTCCATATCTTATACAAGTTGAAGCATGTTGTAGGAGAATTTGGAGCTTTCTCCTAATGTGTATAGGCCATGTGAGGTGCATGTGGAGGTGGTTCTCCATGTGCCATCATGGGTGATACTTGTGTTATAATAATGTATATGTGGAAGTTAGCCTTGGAGGTTTATTGATGGAAGTTGAATTTTGAATTCAACTATTCTTACTTACACATAAAATACACTACACAAAAATACACTAACATGCTTCATTTTTTGCTGGAGATTTTAAGCCAAAAACACCTCTGAAAGTTCTCTTTATGTGTTCTTTTCTTTTGGAAGGAAAAGAACTTAAAACATTCTAAAGACCACTAATTGATAGTGTTGCTTTGGATTTATTTTCTTCTTCTCTTCACTATATTTTATCTAGAAATAAGCTATAGTTCGAATCCTTAGTGTCGTGTGGACAATATTTAGAGGATTTCTACATTGGGACTCTCAAGTGAATGAAACAAGGAAATGAAAAGGGAACAAAGCTAGAATCGGTTCTACATGCAACGAACACAAGGTTGCTTTTCTTTACGTTTTCATGTATCTTTTGGTTTTTAATCCTTTATCCACATGTCCAGCATCTTCTCCTCTTTTAATTTATGCTTTGACATACACCGAACGCCCGGAACTTCCAAGGGAACACCCATTTGAACCCGTTTTATATTATGCTTTAAATTCACGTTTTTACGCTTCCGTTGCGTTTTCGAGCCGTACCCGATTCTTTTAGTGGTATCAGAGCCCCGTTCGGTGTTGTGGCTATAGGAATTACATGTTATTATGTGTTATGCATGAAGAACATGTTAAAATTGCTTTTGGAAAGCATGATTTATGGCTTTAAAGCATGATAATATGTGTAGAAAATATGTGTTAATTTTGCTTTTGAAATTATGGATATCCTTGTATTTTTTAGAAATAGATTATCTGTAATGAATGATTTTGGTTCAGTTTTTATAGCAAAAATATTAAAAAAAAATAAAAATGAAAAATGGCATAGCCGTCTGCATGCTGCCCTACTGGCCGGTCACTGGCCAGCAGGCGCGCAGGCCTGGCGCGTGCGCCCGCTGGAAAAACCTACTTAACAGGCATCTCACGAACTGATAAGCTGGGGTATCCCCAGTATTTCGATTATACTAACCTGCAAGAAAGAACGAGGCAGCAAGCGTATTCATCCATAAACAATAACAGACATCTTTGGAGGAAATGCATAAGCGGACTTTATAAACCATTCAAAGAAATGGGGAAAGAAGAAATAGAATTCAGGCACCTTTGTGCCAATGGTTCAGCAAAAATATTCAAAGCCCACAGCCGGGCACTTCAAAACCTCACACAGGAGGCAACAAATATCCAACAAAATGAAAATTGTTCTCTTGCAAATAGGTGGGACATGTTTCATTTACCATCAAGAGGAGGCACATTCCCTTCACCTGTTGCAGGAGGAAAATCCTAATTATTAATTTTACTGCAACTTTCAGTTTTTCCACAATAAGGACTATCACAAAACAAAAGCCTTCGTAAACACTCCCCCAGATGAGATATTATAAGAATTATTTTCAAAGAAAACTCATTGAACACTTCATGACATTTACAAGTTTTCAAATATTTTTGTATAATATTCTTAACAATAGTAAATAATATAGTTGGTCCTTAAAATTTGCCTTTAAAATTACTTTATTTTTTTATTTTAGTATCATTAAACTTAGTTTTGTTCTCAATTTGGTCCCTCTAACTATTTTTCCGCAAAAATGTGGTCGGAAAATGGTCATGTAACAGGCACATGGCTTAGTTTGCGGGGACAACATTGTCACTTTTCACTGTTTTTAGAAAAATAAAACAATTAAGCACGGCCAGTCCGTGCTCTAGGGCACGGGCTTGTTTTCTGGACCAATAAATATTTAGCATCAAGACCGAGAGTTATAGCCCACGTCGTATTTCACAACACCACAGTGTTCTCCAATTAGAACTTCAACACACGAACAAACAGGTGAAGGAAGTGGATCCGCTCGGGAGCGCGGCAGAAGCGTGAAATCATAAAAAGATGCAAAATCACATAACATTTAGAATCGATCAAAGGGGTGTGCCCTTTGATCTTTTCCAGGCGTTCAATGTAGGATGTGTTGGTACTAGACACTAACAGATAGGACACATAGAAAAGCGTAAACGGAAGTTTATTGAACATAAACATAATTGTTACCTTCATAGTGTTCTGAGTATTAGCTACTAACTTTGTTCCTTTCTTCGTATTCCAAACACATTCACTAGGTTTCAAATGTAGAAACCCTCTAATGTAGTCCACACCACACCAAGAAAGGCTTGGATCTCTTTGCTAGAAGAAATCGAGCCTAGGTAAATAATGTTCTTCAATCACCTCCTCGGTGCTATGTATGTAATGGATTATCCCACGTATAAACAATTCAATTACTTAACATCTTCCTGAATTAACTCCAAGTCGATTCCTTCACCTCCTCGGTAATTTGTGTGTGACCCTTTAGGTTCACCCTCAACTAGACTTGTACTCATGTCCAACACAAGCCCATTACCATGGGTCACCGTCTAGCAACGGTCTATGGCACTAGAGGCTAAATGAATGTTGGCGTGAACAATTAGGCTTTCGATTTCCATATGGGTAAGGTCTTCCATCTATCGTCTCCCAGCCTGAGTCTAGGGCTTGAGATGCGTGTCTTCCCATCCTGGACTAGGCAACAATGCTTGACACCTGAAACCGCATTCGCCACATTGCATTGATATACGAAATCATTTCCTATTCGATCAATCATTGTGGCCACAATTTTAGAAAAGCATGAACGTGCCTACGAGTGCATAGGAGATACTACTGTCACATACTGATAGGGGGCATATCCTCTTCTTGAAACACATCGTCCTCGCTACACATTCTGACTGCACTGGACAAAACTTATGATGAACGTATCCGTGACATAAACGCTTCTATCCAGATCCAAGATATAGCCACTATGTGTATGTGACTGTCATGGTTTCTCAAGTTTGAGGACTACTCATGTACTATCGAAGCCAGAAAACGTAGTCATACCAACCAAGCTTCCAAGGCTTCCGTATGATGATTTCCCGCGAGTTAGTCCAGTTAGCTCGACTCCTGGTCAACCAACCCACTAAGACCGTATAGACTTCCAATGTCTGTCGCTGAAACGCAACACTTATCTAATGAATACACTACATGGCACAAGTCTCAGTAGGACACTTGATGCCCTGTCTTGAGGTCTAAAAAGTTAATTAATAAATTAAAATGAGAAAAACAAACTTAAACTAACCATTTCATCCTCCAAAAGGTCAAAACTCGACCACGTTTTTTGCTATAAAATGGTTAGAGCAGCCAATATAAGACTAAGATTAAAATTTTGAAATGTTAATACCAAAAACTAAATTTGAAAGATGAAATGATTACACTAAGATAAAAATTTTGAAATGTTAATACCAAAAACTAAATTTGAAAGATGAAATGATTACACTAAGATAAAAATTTTGAAATGTTAATACCAAAAACTAAATTTGAAAGATGAAATGATTACAAACGCAATTTTAATTAGGACAAATTGTATATTTTCCCCCTGTGTTATCAAATGTTGCTAAAAATCTCAATGTGTTATGAAAATATGCAAAATATCCCCCGTGTTTTATAAAATCCTGCAAAAAAAACCCCTCTTCATTAGGAATTAACGGAGAGTGTCCAAATGTCTATTTTACCCTCTTCTTTTGGATATTTAAATATATTACAATGAATTAATATTATTAATTAATTTAAATTACTATTTAATTTGAATATATGTTAATAAATTATATTTATTTATGAAATAAATTAATTAAATATCAAAATACCGAAGAATATATAAATTTTTAATATTTATATATATATAAATAAAAATTAATTATACAATCATATATTAATAATAAATTAAAATTATTATTTAGTTTAAATTATTTTAATAAATTATATTAAATTAAAATACGAAAAAAGTATATTTAAGTATAAAAAATATTTATATTAAAATTATATTTCTATGATTATAAATGTTAATAAATATATATTAATAAATTACAATAACTATATATTATTAACTAATTGATTACATATATGTAAATAAATTATACTATTAAATAATATTTAAATTTGTTTTTATATAAATATAAATCAATTTCTTTAATTTTGAAAAAATAATTTTTTTAATTTTTTTAAAAAAAATAAAATTCTAGGCGACGGGACGGCATTTCTGCCGCCGTCGCCCAGTGACCATGGACGATCGGTTTTAATTTTCAAAAAGTAAATTTTTTAATTTGTTAAAAAAAATAAAATTCTGGGCGACGGGACGACATGACATGGGCGACTGGCGGTCGCCCAGATCTAAGCGATCCTCATCGCGATCACCCAGTTTGTGGGGCGACGACAACGTCGGCCCCTCTACAGGCGAGCGGCAAGGGTAGGGGGTGGGGAACGGGGCTGGTGGTGGGACTGGGGGAGGGCGGCTAGTGGCAGGGGCTGGGGGTGGTTGGGGTTGAAAAATATTTTATTTTATTTAAATAATTTATTTTTATAATTTTAAATATAATATCTATCAAAATTGATTAAATTTAGACCATTGATCTTTTATAAATTTAAGTTCTAACGGTTGAGATGAATGGGTTAGATCCTACGATTTTAATTCAATAAAAAAAGATCCAACGGTTATTAAAATAAGAACAATATATAATAAATAAAGGTATAACGGTCTTTTAGCCAAAAAATTAACGCCGTTAGCTTTGACTAATGGTGAGGGGCATGTGTGCAGGGTTTTACAAAACAAATGGGTTTTTTGCATATTTTTAAAATACAGGAGACGTTTTAGCTGATTTTTAAAAACACAGGGAATAATATGCAATGTATCCTTTTAATTAAAGAACCAATTATAATATTATCCATGGAAAAAACTTATAAACTCGTCAAAAAATTAAAACGCGAACGTCAGTATGTGTGGCCATCAGGTGATGCCATGGGACAACTTTTCGTCATCAAAGGATCACTTGATAGAGTCAAAATACACGAGCCCTAAAAAATTCTAACTGGTGAAGCGACCATTGTGATTATATACTATATAATAAGTTGAAAAACTCGTGATTGTGAACGCAACAATATCCACCAAGAAAGATTCTTATTAGAGAGGGAATCATCGTAATTGGACGATGTGAATTTCTAAGATTCTGGCCCTTTGCAGATTCATTCTTCCGATGATAGTGCACTAAAATAGCCGAAAAGCAGCAGATATAAAGCACTACGAGGTGGGACTTTTGGTGCTTATGTAATGCACTAGACTTTGTTATGTTTGTCAAAGACTCCACTATCCTTTGAAAATTAAAGATAGTACTATTCTGCTGAAATCCAAGTAGATGACATAGAGGGAAATGGGGGAAGTCTACCTGAGATTGGATTTGTTCAAATTTAAATTATTTACATGACAAGTATAATATACTTATAATATGATTGATGAATAATTTATAAAAAGTGATCAATCATATATACGGCAACCGGTTTAGATAAATTGGGGCTTGCCCGAACTTCGGGTTTAAGTTTTTTGAACCCATCAGGCTTGAGGCGGGTTCTAGGTTTTGTTTGATCCCCCAAAAAAAAGGACGCCCACTTGACACAATTATTATTAATAATGATTTTTTTAATGGCCTACCTCATTTAATTAAAAATGATGATTTTGAAATTGAGTATAGATGATGTTTATATTTAAATAATTATTAATGAACAATTATGGTTATTTATTGAAAACTTCAATGATTTGTAATACTTAAATGCATAGAGTTTATTTGTAGTACGTTCTACATTTCAGCAATTGTTTAATAGCAAGGTGAATTACATCTACCTCTCCTGAAATTTGGTATAATTACAAATACCTTCTCATTGTTTGAGAAATTATAAATACCCCCCTGAGGTTTATCACTCTCTAACAGATAACCCATTTCTATCCATTTTTATGGGTAAATTGACCAAAATGCTTTTATGCACTTAATTATTTTTTTATTTAATTCTTAAAATTTTTTGGACTATAATGCGTAGGGAGAGGTTTCTTAAGTTTTTTACACAGAGGAGCAATAATGCAATTTACCTCGACTGATTTTTCTTCAATTTTAATAAAAAAAATAAGGGCAAAATGGTCAATTTCAGGAATTTGGTTAAAAATTACAAACCTACCTCAGGGGAGATAGATTTAATTTACCCTTAATAGATATTTAATCCTAACTGCTAACATATGTTTTCGTTAATTGTATTTTATTCCATCTGAAAACATTATCATTAATGCTAAAAAAATACCCAGGAAAAGAAAACAAATGTCTTAGAGGTCATATTATTTCATTATTTATATTATTTTTTTAGGTTTTTTTTCCTTTCCTATATATCTAACCCAAATTCCTTTGTGCTTTTTTCCAAATAAACTGCTTTCTTTGTGCTTTATTCAAATAACCATATTCTAAACCGCAGATTTAATTGTATTTTTAGTCCTCTAATTTATTAGAATTATAAAATGCTCCTTCACCTTTTTGAATTTTTAATTTTAAGATAAAACCACCCAAAAATTTCAAAGTTAGCTAGAGTCGTGATGTCATTCCCCAGCAAACTTTGAAAAATCGCAAAGTTAAAATAAGTGAAAGACTATTTTAAAATCCTAATAAGTTATAGGAGTGAAATGCCAAATAAATATAATTATAACTATGACTAAAAATGTAATTAAATCCTGAAAATTTTGCTTCATGAGTACAAAATTTTGTAAAGGTCGAAAACTTTTTAAGCATAAAGTACATTCATATCTCAGGAAACTCTTAATATTGTCAATAGTCTCTAAGTCGAAAAGATGGGTCCACATGGTGACCCTTCGATTGCTTAATGGGAGAAATCGTGAGCTACTTCATCTCAAGGTGCCCTTTGAGCCTTCGAACAATGAAAATGGTTAACAAGGCCAAAAGCTGCTGAGTAGACAAACACTTGTGCAAGAATTAAAAATGGAGATTCAGAGTTCGAAGAATCTTTTCATTTTCAAGGTGTACTAGGTAAGATGGGAAGGCGCAGTGTTTTGTTTACATAGAAAATAAGGGATAACTACGCCCCCCCTTTCCTGAAATTTGTGTATTTTCACATAAATTTCTTATGATTTGAAAAATTACACTTAGTATTCCTTGATGTTTGTTTTCGTCCATTAAATAGATTCATCTGTAAGTAAAATTTACGGAATTTATTGACATCAATCACAAATAAGTTGAATGAAAATCTATGTTTATCAATGATTGACTTACATGTTTATTATATGTAAAACAATCTTTTCTGATCAATCTATCCTTATAAGGTTGAAGATGGACTTCCTCACATAGATTAGCGTGTCAAGATTTATATATAATAATAGTTTGGTTAGAAAAAAATTATTTGACCTGTAATAATTAGTAATAAGTTAATTCGGGAAAAATATAATGAATTTTGACTAAGGGATAAATCTATTTGATGAACGTAAACAAATATCAAGACATTAGATATAATTTCTGAAATTACGAGAACTCTTGTAATTACACCAAAGCTGATAGGTGGGCCGTTCAGTTATCTCCATAAACAATGATACAGATAGCGCAAACCTGACAAGACATTTGGCTGCATTTCATTATATTTATGACATTAACTGAGAACGTGATTAGAGCAAAAGTGTATCAATAAACAAATAAAACGGGATGGAGAAAATGCACGTTGTCGGGTCATTAATCTAGAGATTCGACGTCTATATATACCTTTGGCCTATGATGTCTGGATTTCCATCTCCCTAGGTACGTACTAACTAGACAACAATGTGGAGCTGCAAAGTCTTCTTGTTCTTCATGTTACTGTCAACAATGGTAGTGGGATTCGAAGCACGTCCTCAGAAACCCTATTATCAACAGAGAACAAGTGTGACTGAATCTTTTCGAGAAATGTTCCAGAAAAAGATATTACTCGAGGAGGATTATAATGGTGACTCCGGCGTTAATGGTTACAAGCCCAGCCGGTATAGTCCTGGGGGACCTGACCCTCGCCATCACTAGCAAGAATGTTTCAAAAATGTCATAAATTTTCAAATTTCAGTCCAATTTTTTTCTGTGTTTTCATGTCGTCTGATCAGTTGTGTCCAGTCCCAATTACTATACATGTTGTAAATGCAGACACTTTTAATGTATGGATTGATCTTTTTTGCCATCGAGGTTAATTACAAATGTGTAAAGTTATAAAGCGTTAGTACTTTTTAATCCGATTGGATTTTCGATGGTAAATGGTATTCCATCTCCTACTCCATTCAACGTATAATTATTATTTTTAAATAAAATACACGATGTCATTTTTATACGCATAGAGTGTGTATGTTGAATGTAATAGGAGACGAAATATAGTTTCAACAAAAAATCCAATCCGCTCTTTAATGATCGTTAAAGGCAAAGGATCTTCAACCATATATCCACATCATACATTGATGTTATGCCACGTATGTATTGTATGTTGTTTGACTTTTAAATTATATTATAATTTAGTTATATCATTTTATTTAAAAAAAATGTCACGTAATAAAAAAATACGATAAAAGATCCACACCAAAATAAAAAGGGGTTAGACCTGCCTAGAATTAGGGTGAATTTAAATAAATGTTACGTAATAAAAAAATACCATAGAAGATCCACACCAAAATAAAAAGGGGTTAGACCTGCCTAGAATTAGGGTGAGTTGAACTTTTTTCTCCTAACATGGCTAAATATCAATTCCTTTCTTATTTTAATAAATAGAAATACTTTCTCTGACCTTGCACTACTGAGAAAGGAGCAAATATAGCAACTACTATATCAACTGCAACAGGAGAAAATCTTAACTACAGTAAATGTTTCGAGTTTAAGTACATAGATGTTGAACTTCACTATCCGGGAGGGTTAAATGCAATTTCTCCTTGTACATGACAAATGAAAAAAAAAAAAAACCCCTATGAAAGAAAATGAGAAAATAACATTTTTCGTTCTGTAACTTAGGACCTTTTCACTTTTAATCTCATCGATTACGGAATTCTTACTTTTGGTCCCGTAACTTCTTAAAAGTAGCACTTTTGGTCCCATACCACATTTTCGTTAAATTTTTTAACGGAAAACAACACGTGCTTAGCACGTGGCCATTAGGGCCTTTACACTTTTGGTCCCATATGTTATGGGATTCTCACTTTTGATCCCATATGTTATGAAATTTTCACTTTTGGTCCCATATGTTATGAAATTTTCACTTTTGGTACCATGCACCTAACGACCACGTGACACTTTCTGTAAATTATCTAACAGAAAGTGTCATGGGATCGAAAGTGCTACTTTTTGAAAGTTACAGGACCAAAAGTGAGAATCCCGTATCCAATGAGATCAAAAGTGGAAAGATCCTAAGTTATGGGATGAAAAATGCTATTTTCCCTTAAAATAAATTACCCTATGTGATTTCAAAAACAAAGCAAATTTACTCCTTATGTTTTTTGTTGATAAGGGGATAATTTGCCTCATTTTTAAAAAATAGAGGGTAATTTGCTTTTCTTTTTTCACACGAGGACATTTGCTCATTTTCCATCATATGGGGATAAAATGCATGGTACTCCGAACTTGAAAGAATTGGTAAATTTCTATATCCTTTATTTATTCATAGGTTATATTTCATTACATACATTAATAATTTTAAATTATATTAACAAAATATTTATGGAGTTATGCTAAAAGAATCTAAACTAACAACAAGTCTAAAAGGAGCAATTAAGCATGTGAGAAATAACAATTATAAACAAAGAATAAGTTGTGTGCTATTTATTAATTATTTTGGTTTCATTTATGCTTCACTAAATACTTATTTGTTTTAATTTTAAATTTACACTGATATAGCCCATAGTAATCTGTCTTTAAAGAGATATGGAGAATGAACGATTTGAATCTCAGCAAGTTGTCTATCAAAATGAAGTACAAATGGATCTGTCAGAGAGTGCGAGCGAAAGCGATAATAAATAAATATTGTGTAAATTAAAAGTAATAATCATCAAGATCCCAAAGGGTGTACCCTTGGGTGCAAAACCAGGCGTTCAATGTAGGATATAATAATAAAATGATGTATGTATCATATAGAGCATAGATATACAAAAGAAACAAGAGCGTAAATCAATGATTACCTTTGTAGTCTTCTTCCTTGCACGCTTACAAGCGTTGTTCCTCTCTGAAAATGTTCACCAAGTTCAAACATATGAACTCTCTAACGAAGTCCACACCACACCGGGAGAGATCACGTTTTTCTTGCTAGAGAAAAACGGATCTAAGAGGAAGTGATCCAAGAAAATACAACACTATTATGTTAGTGTCTCTTCTTGATCTAGCTTTGTTCTTCAAAATGATCCAAGACCAATGAAGAACAAAGAGGGTAGTACGTGTATAGAGAGGGGCCGAAAATTGAGAGAAAATGAGAGTGTGTTTTTTTCTTTTTCCTAGAAAAAGATGAAATATGATTCTCTTCCTTTGATGATAGTATATACTCATATATATACTTAAGAGAAAATTGCATTTTTGGTACCATAATTTTGGGTACATTGCAACTTTCATACCATACTTTTCAACATAACCAATTTAGGTACTGTAGAAACGGCTCCGTCTGCAGGTTTAGTACCGCTGTTAGTTTTTAAACGGTGTGGCCACGTGCAATCTTTCCCCTTCACGTGACCCGCACGAGGGAGGGATCTTCTTTTCAGTAAAAAGAAAAAAAATAACAGAAGGTAAAAAACACGATTGCCAATTCTCCCCCAAATCGCCCTTGAAGAACCCTAACCTAATCGCACCAAATTCTCCCCCAAATTACTGCAAATTTCTGCCTCCCTCGTGCAATAATGTAGCTCGCAAGTGCTCACGCACTCTTGTACGTCCTGTCTTGGTTTGAAATCGCGCGAGGATGTTGCAGCCAAGACACCTAAATGAGTGCGGGAAAATGGATTATGGTACGTTTTTTTTTTTTTTTTTTGCATTTATTTTTAAGTTTAAAGTTTGATTGGTTGTATATGTGTATTTGTTGGTGTTGGTGAGCATACTTATGCTATTTGAATGGGTTTTCTTGGCACATGCATTTTTTGGGAATGAGTGTTGTGATATTGATTATTATTATTATTTGTACTGAAGGTGGTGCTTGTTGTGTTGTTGTTTTTATATTGTTGTTGTTTATCTGAAACTGAGCACATTGATGAAAATGGTCCCATTGTCTCTGTTGGTCCCATTGCTTTTTAATGGTCCCATTGATGCTTTTTATATTATGTAGTGTGCAGTGTAATGTCTCTGTTGTTGATGAACCATGTTTAATTTTTATTTTTTATTTTTTAATTGTTCAGGTGAGCACAAACAGTTTGCTACCTTTAGAATATTTCATCGTGGTATATTTGTGCACAATCCAAGAGCACAATATGTTAGGGAAAGTGTTAATATATTTGATTTTGTTGATTTGAATTCTCTGTGTAATAGTAAAATTGACAAATTATGTGAGGAATTGGGATTCTTGGGGGTGAAAAAATATTACAGAATTGATTTCTTAAAGAAATTTAGGTTGGTGATGTATGAAACTGATTTGTGGCAATTGTTTGATGGGCATGAGAGGGATGTCTCCTTATATTTAGATTATAATGAGGATGAAAAGGGGAAGTCTGTGGCTGAAAATATTCAAGAAAAATATTAGTGTGGTAGGACATACAATGTGAAAAATGTCAATTCTGCTTGGTTGAGCAAGAAGTACATTGATGCTTTTAGGGCTGATCCGAAAAAAAATTTCAAAGGTTTTAGGCATGAGGCAATAAGAGATATAAGGTGTAATGTGTCCCCATTTCAAGCATACAAGGCTAAGAGAAGAGCTATCAGAGAGATTGAGGGTGATTATGATGAGCAATATGCAAAACTGTGGGATTATGTATATGAACTTAGAAAGCAAAATCCAGGGAGTACAGTGTTAATTGAGCTGAATGATGGAACAGAGCAGAATAAAAAGTTTGACAGAATCTATATTTGTTTCAAGGCATTAAAAGATGGCTTCTTAGCTGGGTGTAGACCAATAATAGGGGTTGATGGATGCCACTTAAAGGGTCCACATGGGGGAATTGTGCTCACTGCAGTTGGGATTGACCCTAATAATTATCTATAGCCAATAGCATATGCAGTTGTGGGTAGTGAAACAAAGCAATCATGGGAGTGGCTTTTGATGTTGCTGAAAGAGGATTTGCAGATTGTAAAGAATGATGTCTACACATTCATATCAGATAAGCAGAACGGGCTCTTACCTGCTTTTGAAAACATATTCCCAGGTGCTGACAACAGATTTTGTGTCAGACATCTTCATGGAAACTGCAGGTTGGAAAGGATTGGCTTATAAAAGAGCTTTGTGGGCTGCAGCCAAGGCAACAACAGTCTCTGAATTTGACAAATGTATGACTGCAATTGGGGAGATGGATGTGAAATGCATGGAATGGCTGATTGAGAAACCGACAGCCCAATGGTCACGGTCACACTTCAATCCATGGCCAAAATGTGACATCTTGTTGAATAATTTATGTGAATCATTTAATAGCAGTATCCTAGATGCACGAGAGAAGCCAATCCTAACCATGTTGGAGTGGTTAAGGATAGAAAGAAAAAGAAGAAGGAGAAGAAGAAAGAGACTAAGATGACTAGACAGGGCTTCAAGATGAATTGTAAATTTTGTGGGGCTCCAGGGCACAACAAAAAAGGGTTTCAGTGGAGGAAATTTGCAGAGGAATTTATTCAAGACGAAGGAGAACAAAGGCCACAACCACAAGTACCAAATGAAATGACACAGGGAGATGATATTCCAGTTCAAGAGATGGACACTCAGCCTCAGCATGTTGAGGAGACTACTGCAGCCACTCAGCCCAAACTAACTGTAAGTTCCTTTCACTTTTTGTATATTTGATTTCACTTGATTTTGCTTATGTATATTAATTTTATCTATGTACATCTTCAACAGGCAAGGAAAAGAACTTCTGCTAGAAATAAGGGCATTACAATTTCAGAGCTTTCAAGAGCTTCAGTGAGTTTATTGCTGAATATTTATGCTTATTTCATATTTTGTAAGATATACATGTGTTTATATTTTTTACATTGTGTATACTGTGTTTACTAAAAACAGCCAAGGAAAGCAACTATTGCAAACAGCACAAAGCTTCAGCTAAGGAAAGCAACTTCACGACCATTTTCTAAAGCCAAGAAACCGAGTGGGGGTGGATAATGGTATTCAAACTTGATTGGCACTTTTTGGATATTGCAAAATTTTGATATTAGGCAGTGAGATGTTTATGGTAGATGCAAAGACTTAGCTTTTGTATAGTGCAAACACCCAACTTGGTTTTTGTTTTTTGGTTTGGGTGTTTTTTTGGTTAAGAGGCAGGTATACATGGCCATGTTAGGCATCCTCTTTTGCCTTCATATTTTGTAAGGCATACAGTTTTATTGTATTGTAAAAATTGGTGGAAAAACGGTGGAGAATGGTAAAATGCCTTGGTATTTTCTAAGCAAATTTTGTCTTTCTATTTCATACAAAATGGGAGTATATTTTCTTAGCAAAATAGGTGTTAATGTATAGCAAAAACAGGTGATATTGTTTGTTAAAAATTGGTACAAAAATGAGTGGAGATTGGTAAAAAAAGAGTTTGGAAAATAATGAAAATTTGCTTCCTAACAGGTTTGAACCCTCAACAATGACTAAAAACACTTTATTAATGCCTTTTGCTGCAAAATTTAACGACCACGTGCATTGCACGTGACTTTTCCATTAGTTTTCTAACGTTGGTACTAAACTTGCACAAGAACCATATTTTCTGGTATCTAAATTGGTTATTTTCAAAAGCATGGTATGAAAGTTTCAATGTACCCTAAAGTATGGTACCAAAAATGCAATTTTCTCTATACTTAATTAATGTGATTATTGGAATGTGTTTAGGTTCATCTAAGGATGTCTAGATACATCAAAATCAATCCCACTAATTCATCAATCAAGCCTACAATCTCATAAGGTATGATTTAATCATACCAAATGAAAGCGGCTTGATTGGAATTGATTTATCCCTTACCAAATGAAACAAGTCAACACTACATCAAGGCCATGCATGACCCATTTTGAGGCTTCTAAAAGAATTAATTTTCGGCCATGCTTATTTGGGAAGAAGTCTAACTTCTTCTCATTCCAAAAGTGGAATTAACACACCTCTTGGGTCAAAATTTAATGGACTGGATTTTATTGTAATCCAATTACAACAAGCCCAAAATTAAATTCTATTTAATACAAGGTCCACTTAAATAATTCCCATTGATCTTTTAATCCAATTAAAAGATTCAATTTTCTATTCTCTAGTTTAATCAATAAATCTCATTAACCAATTAAAACGAGGGCCCAATATAATGTCGGTCTCTCCATCCAATGGACAATCCTGTTGAGGTCCAAGCTATTATTGCAAAAATCAACGAAAATACAGTAAAAGCTATTTATGTATACCCTGCGCAATAGGAATTGAGAAGAGTATTGTTGGAGTTGTAAGCCGATCTCCATCATTTTTAAACCACCCAAAAGAACCATATTCTGACTTTTATCCCGAGAATAGCCAACAACAGTTTCCACTGAATGAATAATGGATCCAGACCATCCAATTACTCATTATCCTCCAAAGTTGACTCCAAGTCAATTTCTTCACCTTCTTGGTGATTTGTGTGTGACTCTTTAGGTTCACCCTCATCTAGACTTGGGCCCATGTCCAACAGGAGCCCGTTACGATGGGTCGCCGTCTAGCAATGGCCCATGGCACTAGAGACTAGGTGAATGTTGGCGTGAACATTTAGGCACCGATTTTCTATAGGTACGGTCCTTTCGTCTACCATTAAACATGCATAAACGGATCAAAAGGTGTGACCTTGATTCTCCTGAGCATTCGGTGTATCTCATGTTCAAGAAAGACACAACATGGAGGTAATAGAATTTTGGAGAACAAGAAACATAAAGAGAAAACTTACCCTCGCAGTCTTCTTCGTTCGACTACACGTATTGTTCCCCATTTTGCCACCAAGATCTCAATGTAGACACCCTCTAAATCATCCACACGCTTCACCGGATAGTAACGAACTCTCATGCCAGCAAGAATTTGTTTAGGGGAGAAGATACATCGATATAACGCTATTGATCTCTTTTATGTTCTACTTTGAATAAATCAAGAAGAACAAAGGGAAATTCTTGGAGAAGTGAAGAGTGGTGGACGAGATTGCGAGACAGATTTGAGATGGCATAATGTGTAGAGATTAGTAGTCTGTGTGTCTGTGTTTTAAGTATTTATAGAAAACATAGTTTCCTATTCCTACTCAACCTCTTCTAAAAAGGGACACTTTGACTAGGATTTTGACCTAGTCAAATCCTAGTCAACCTAGGCTTTGATTAAGTTAAATTAATCATGGCCCTTCATCTCATCAATCTCTAGATCAAATTTCATCCATCCATTTTCGATGGACTTTATGGAATGGGCCTATTTAATTCTAAATTAAATAGTCTAAAGGTCCAATGGACTCTATATTAAATCCTATTTAATATTCCAAGCTCACTAATTGATTCACCCTTTTAATCTAATTAAGAGGGAAGCCCATGCTTCATTAAATCCATAAATTCAATTTATAAACTCAAGCCCGATTAATCCAATCAATCCATCAAGGCTTGAATCTCCAAGAAGTATAATTTAATCTTATTAAATTAAACCTTCTGCCGGAATTAATTCCTTTCACATCCGGTGAAGCGGGTGTGACTCTTTAGGTTCACCCTCAACTAGACTTGGACCTACATCTTGTTATCTCATAACCAAAGTAGTCCGTCACCATAGGTGGCCGTCTAGCAATGATCCATGGCACTAAAGACTAGGTGAATATGTGGCGTGGACATTTAAGCTCCGACTTACATACAGGTATGGTCCTACTGTCGCCTATCTCCCGACCTTAGTCTAGGGCATGGAATAGGATGTCGGTTCCCATCCTTGAGTTAGGCATCTATGCTTCAAACTCGAGATAGGTTTAACTCTATAATTGACGTAGGAAATCCTTTCCCCCCTGAATCAAGTGCTATGGCCATAGACTTTGAGAGTCTAAACCATCTCAGAGCGCATAGGAGATCTCGCTGTCATAATCTTTGACAGGGACAGATCCTATTGGAATCCACCGTCCTCTCTACGTACTCCGATTGCACTAAACAAGGCTTATGAAGGCCATGTCTTGTGACACGATCACCGTTTGCCAGATTCAAGATACAACTTTCATATGTAAGCGACTATCGTGATTCCTCAAGTACGAGGACTAATCCCGTACTATTGAAACCGGGAATACAAGTTATACCGACCAAGCCAGTATGGCTTTCGTAGGACGATTCTCGCGAGTCACCTCAGTCAGCCAACACTACCCTTGTCAACTAACCTACTAATATTGCATAGACGTCCAACGTCTTTCACTAATGAAACACGGTACTCATCTAATGAATGCAAGTCTCTATAGGACCTTCGATACCCAATCTCGAGGTCCTCGACTTAGAGTGTTTCAGACCTATCTACAGAAGTTGGTTCTATGACCGCCAACCTATGCGCGGTCCAACTTCTTGGGTTCATAAGTCCGGTCTGTGGGCATTTGTTGTGACATTGAAACGACATTCAATGCTAGCAGTAAGCACAAAAAACTCATCGTTGCTAATGATGAATCCTTACTACATTCATCAATATAATATTACTTTCGTTCAAATATTGATGAATGGTTCTCTGAACACCCAACCACATTGAATTTCTGATTACCTATTCTAACAATCTCCCACTTGACCATTAAGTCAATTACCCATTTTGTTCAAAAATCCTCTGAGCATGCGTACTCTACGATACCGACTAAGGTCTCGTGAGTCTGCTATATTTCCTTGCCGAAGCAATACGATCTAACCGTGTTACCTCTATCCACCATCGCCGCCTGGAGATAGTGGTTGTCTAAGAATTTTCCGTGGATCTTTTGATGAGATCTCGGGTCATAACTTTTTCCATAGCCTGGTTGTCTTTCATATAGGCGACAATCGGCTTGGCTGTGCTAGGCACCATGTCCAACCTATGGACGGGGCTTTCATTCATAATCACTATCCAATGCAATCATCTTTGAGCCTGACTGTGCATACCTTTGAGACTAACCGCCTTTCACTATGCTCTGAAAGTTAGTATCTCTTTAGCCTTCTAAAACAACTCCCCACCGACGGTACATTGAGAACCCATCTTTAGTCCTTATTCAGGTACTAAGGATTGTTCTTGACTACTGTCTTCAACCCCTAGTGCATTACCGATTTCTGCTGAGTCATGCAAGAAGCACACTCAACATTGAATCCTATGCACCGAGTAAACAAATCGCATGTTTATCTAGGGTTAGGACGTAGGGGATACTCAACATCCAAGCCTTCTCACTAGTCTACCGTGACTAAGTCTTGAACGACTTAATGCTTTATTCATAGTATCTAAGCTTTCTCATCAGTTTAACCACGACTAATTCTCAAACAGCTTATCCCTCTACGTATCCGAGCTTTCTCATCAGTCTATCATGATTAAGTCTTTGAACAACTCAATTCACGATATGTATCATAGAACCCTAAAATGTCATGGAGAATTTTTGTGAGCTACAGTTGTGTTTTAGTGATTCCTAACATCTTGTATTCATCCATGATGAACAAGACATTACACACTTAAATACTTGAAACACAATTTCTACTCCCAGTGATCACCTACGCCGTTCAAGACCGAGTCATACTCCGTATGAGCTTGTCAAAATTATTATTATTCCAGTTATGCGGTGTTCCAAACTTTGTTTGAATTTCCTAGTGGATTCTATGGCTCCTCTCCATAAATCTGACTACGATGTCCAACATCACGTTCCACGGGTTGTTTGGATTACTATCCAAATTTGATCAAACTTATCCCAATTACTCGTAACTCTATGACATTCGGGTTTGTTCTTAAGAGGACATTAATATGATCATTTTAAGTAAGAAATGCCAATATAAGCAACGTTAGCATTATTCTGCCATAAACCTGTACAAATCAGACATTCAGTCTAATTTATCTCCTACTAGTCCCTTGACGTATGTAGGATCCTCCTACATAGTCAAGGACTTTGGCAGGACACAGGCTTGCCAAAACCATGGCACCATGGTGCGTGACTCCTAGCAAAATGCCACGTTCCTCACATTGGCAATTTTCGAGTCCACGACTACATGGGCTAAGTTAATTTGGTGAAACTTCGATCGACCCCCCCTCCTTCTGGTCCAACGAGGCTCGATTATTCCCTTTATCAGAGACCATCATATTTGGCCTTTATTGAGAATTTCATTCTCAACTGGATGCTCAAGAACTCCCACTAAATACACGACCTTTTCGATCCAATCAGAACATGTTTAATTTTGCGACCATTCTCTGCTCAACACCCCAAGTCTAATTCCCAAACCTCCTATGGGACCTTTAGGCTTCTGAACCCCCTTATGGTCTTGTGTATTCAATAACGTACAATTGTCTTACTGGATCCCATCCAATAAACTATTTGGTAAGCCTAGTTTGTCCAACAAAGCGCTATCGAATTTTTCCTTCTTCATAAAAGACTTGTAAATTTAGTCAAATATTAGACCCTAATAAATGGACTAGAACTCGCATTGTTCGTCCAAGCCTTCCATCCATGACAAAAGTGAGGAAGCTAGTTGTAGCCAACTGCGTGGTCTCACAAGTCGTGGCATGTCTTTTGGACTTAAAATAAGCTGCACGATTGTTGTGAACGAAGTGAATACACCCCTGTTTCCCATCTCAAGAGTGGGGGGGGGGGGGACAGTAAAGTGCTATGATTCGGTTGATGGGTTGGATCTAACACTTAGTAATATGATTCGCTTAGAGTCCTCAGGATCATGTAAGGAGGTGGAGTGAGGCTATACATCTTGGGGATCTCGTTGGACGAGAATGCTATGGAATACTTCCCACAAGGTTATTTTCCATGTGAGTCGTAAAAGCGGGGAATGGAGAATTTCTCTTGTGGATCCCAAGCCCACTAGGAAAAGGGTTCCCAAAACCCCATTTGAGAGTGATGGGATAGTGGGAGAGGCTAAGGACTAAAGACCGAGTCTTAACTTAGATTTAATATTACTTCATTCTACTTATTGTTTCCTGCTATACTTATTGTGAATGTCTAAGTATCCACTAAGTCCAATACTAGAGGCTAATTAGTTAAATGGAACCAACTACACGGATTGGATGTGAAATCTTAACATGGTCTTAGATTTTCAGAACCTATCTCACATTTTGGATGAGGATGTTCCTCAGGCCTTGCTGGTGAGTCGACAACTTAAGAACAGTAGGCGTTGAAGAAGTTTAAGGACGACCATTGGCGAAGTCCGCAGCATTGTACTGACCTCGATGACAAACGAGTTCTAGAAGTAGTACGATAAGCATGACGATGTTGGCTCAATTTTACTTTGTTTGTATAATGTCTATGCGGTCTCGGACCGCTGTGTAAGATATGATGCAACGAAGACATTTTTGGAGCTAAGATGAGGGAAGGGTTGTCTGTACAAGAACATGTAGTGATGATGCTATCCCTTGTGGAGAAGCTCAAAAGACCTTCATGTTGGTCTTGAAAGGGAGACATATATTGTCGTGATCCTTCAGTCTCTTCCTCCCTCCTACGAACCATTTATATTCAAACCACAACATGAATGAGCTTGAAAGAGATTTTTGTGGGTTAATAAATGTGTTGGTCCCATACGAGCCAATGATTTTACAATGTGCACCATTGGTACTATTAGGAGAGGCTTCAACCTCTATAGCGAAAGGTAGGAGTGCTTGACGCCAAAAGAGGAAGAGGCTAAGGTGAAATTAGCTGCTAGAACTTCGAGTGTTGTTCGTATTACACCACAAAGTGGAGGTAAAGGAAAGAGGAAAAGGGTTCAGCGGTCAAGTTCATAGGTTCCTAAGAACGTATGCATTCATTGCCGTAAAGAGGGCCATTAGAAAAGGGAGTATTCTAAGCTCCTCTTCAATGAAGGGAAAATTTGAATTGAATATTCACGTGATCACTCTACTCTCTTTGGTATTAGATACGAGTCTTATCATAATCTACCAGTGGTTTGCAGGTAATGATAAGGAGTAGAAAAGCAAGATAGTTCTAGGATTCAACAATGGCAAGGCTATTGCTGAAAGGACTAGAGACTAGTTAGGCTTGTAATTATGATAATGTTAGGATAGTTTTGTTAGGGATTATGTAACCTAGCATGATCAAAAGTATGTTCTTTTATTGGACAAAAGATTTGGGTTCATACGTTTTGTTGGTTCATGTCTGCTGGAGTTTATGCATAAGTTCCCAAAACTATCCCATAAAGGTTTATGAATACTCAAAATTCAAATGATCTAAATTTATTAATAAAGATCAACTTACAGATTTGGCATCTGTAAGAGGCTAGGACGGTTTCATCTTATTAAGGATAAGCAAGTTAGAAGATTCGAGGAATATAGGGAATGACGATTCGAATCGACTAAGCTTGCAAGCCTTTTATGAAGAAGGAAATGTCCGAAAAGCGTTTTGTTGGACAAAGTCGGCTTACCAAATAGTTCATTGGATGGGATCTAGTAAGACAACTGTAGGTTACTGAATACACAAGACCATAAGGGGGTTCAGAAGTCTAAAGGTCCCATAGGAGGTTTGGGAATTAGACTTGAGGTGATGAACCAGAAAAGGTCGCAAAATTAAACCTATTTCGATAAGGATCGAAAAGGCCGATTATTTGGTCGGAGTTCTTGAACATCTAGTTGAGAATGGGATTCTCAACGAAATACTTTGTTTAAAGGCCAAGTATGACGTTCTCTGATAAAGGGAGTGATCGAGCCTCGTTAGACAAAGGTCGATTGAAGTTTCACTAAATTACCTTAGCCCATGTAGATGTGGATTTGAAAATTGCCAACGTGAGGAACGTGGCATTTTTTCCTTAAAGTCACGCACAAGTATGCCATGTTTTGGCAAGCCTATGTCTTGATAAAGTCCTTGAGCATGTAGGAGTATCCTACATATGTCAAGGGGCTAGCGGGAGACAAATTAGACTCGGTGTCTGATTTGTACAGGTTTACGGCAGAACAATGATAACGTTGCTCATAATCGATTTGCTTACTTAACTGATCATATTCCAGTCCCCTTGAGAACAAACCCGAACGTCGTAAAGGTACGAGTGATCGGGATAAGTTCGGTCAAATTTGGATAGTGATCCAAACAACCTGTGGAATGTGATGTTGGACATCGCAGTCGGACTTATGGAGAGGAACCATAGAATCCGCTAGGAAATTCAAAAAAGGTTTGAAACTCCGCATAACTGGAATAATCGTTATGACGAGCTCACACACAGTATGACTCGGTCATGAACGACGTAGGTGATCAATGGGAGTGAAAATTGTGTTCCAAGTGTTTAACTGTGTGTAACATCTTGTTTATCATGGATGAATTTAAGATGTTAGGAATCACTAAAATACAACCGTAGCTCACGACAATTCTCCATGACATTTTAGGGTTCCCACATACATATCGTGGATTGAGCTGTTCAAGACTCAGTCATGATAGACTGATGAGAAAGCTCAGATATGTAAAGGGATAAGCTATTCAAGACTAAGTCGTGGTAAGACTGATGAGAAAGCTTAGATACTATGGCTAAAGCATTAACCCTTTCAAGACTTAGTCACGATAAACTAATGAGAACGCCTAGATGTTGAGCATCCCTTACTCCTTGACCCTAGATGACAATGACATATGTTTAATCGATGCATGGGATCCGATGTTGAGTGTGCTTTGTGCATGACACAATGGAGATCGGTAAATGATCTGAGGGGTTGAAGACAACAATCAAGAACAATCCTTAGTACCTGAATAAGGACTCAAGATGTATTCTCGATGCACCGTCTGTGGAGAGTTGTTTTCGAAAGGTTAAAGAGTACTAGCTTCCAAAAACATAGTGAAAAAAACACTTAGTCTCAAAAGTATACACAGTCAGACTTAATGATGGTTATGGTAGCTTCAAAGGGGTTTTTCAAGCGGGATACCATAAGGGCTTCATGAAGAAAAGTGGGTCGGCCTGGGAACGCAGCAAAAGCGTGGTGGAGATAAAAAACTATGTGGAATAAAAGAATGTAAATCGCGTTCAAGGGGTGTGCCCTTGAAGGTTTCGGGGCTATAGGTGTATAAACGCGTAATACAAACATGTATATAACAATTAAGCGTTCATGGCTATGGAATAAAAGAGGAAAAAAAGAACATAAACGTAAAATATCTTTCTCGATTTTCTACTTCGATCGGCTACATGCATTGATCTCCTCCCAACGTTCATCCACGCGAGGTCTCAACGTAGGGACCCTCTAATGTAGTCCACACCACACCAAGAGAGATCTCGTTTTTCTTGCTAGAGAAAAACGGATCTAGAGGATGAAATCGAAGAAGGGATTACACTATCAAATTAGTGTTCCTTCTTGATCTTACTTTGTTCTTCAATGGATCCTTGATCAATGAAGCAACAAAGAGGATTTAGAGAGTAGAGAGAGAGGGGCCGAAATGGCTTGCGAGAGTGTAGAGAGTGTTCTTCTTTTTCCTAAAAAAGTTGAATAATAAAACTCTTATCTTTGATGATAGTATATACACATATATATACTTTATTAATGTGATTATTTGAATGTGTCTAGGTTCATCCAAGGATGTCTAGATACATTCCAATCAATCCCCACTAATCATAAATCAAGCCTACAATTTCATAAAGTATGATTTAATCATACCAAGTGAAAGAGGCTTGATTGGAATTTATTTGTCTCTTTCCAAAAGAGACAAGTCAACTTGTCATCAAAGGCCTTCATGGCTGATCTTAGTGCTTCCAAAAGAAGTAATTTTTGGCCATCCCCTTTTAGAAGAAGTCCAACTTCTTCTAATTCCAAAATTGGAATTAACACCTCTCTTGGGCCAAGATTTAATGGACAAGATTTTATTATAATCAAATTACAATAAGCCCAAGAATTAAATCCTATTTAATTCATGGTCCATTTGGATAATTCCAATTAATCTTATAATCCAATTAAAAGATACAATTTTTTACTTAATCGATAAATCCCATTTACCGATAAAACAATGTCCCAATACAATATCGGCCCGTCCATCCAATGGACTATCCCATAAGTAACCCAATTACTTATCATTCTTAGAAATTGACTCCAAGTCAATTCCTTCACCTCCTCGGTGATTTGTGTGTGACCCTTTAGATTTACCTTTAGCTAGACTTGGGCTCGTGTCTAACAGGAGCCCGTCACCATGGGTGGTCGTCTAGCAACGGTCCATGGCACTAGAGACAAGGTGAATGTTGGTGTGAACCTTTAGGCGCCGATTCTGTACGGGTATGGTCCTATTGTCAACCGTCTCCCTACCTTAGTCTAGGGTATGAAATTGAGCGTCGGTTCCCATCCTTGAGTAGGTGTCTATGCTTAATACTCGAGATGCGTTTACTCTATCGATCGACGTAGGAAACCCTTTCGTACTCAATCAATTGCTATGGCCATGGATGTTTAGAGTCTAAACCATCTCAGAGCGCATAGGGGACATCACCGTCATATACTGATGGGGGACAGACCCTATCTTGGAATCCACCATCTTCGCTACATACTCCAACTGCACTGGACAAGGCTCATAATGACCATCTAACAGAATGATCACCTCTCGCCAGATCCAAGATACAGTATTCGTATGCACTTGACTGCCATGATTCCTCAAGTCCGAGGACTAATCCCGTACTATCGGAACCAGGAATTCTAGTCATACCAACCAAGCCTCCAAGGCTTCCATATGACAATTCCTGCGAGTTAGTTCAGTCAGTCGACCACCTTATCAACTAACCCACTAAAATTGCATAGACGACCTTCGTCTGTCGTCGATGAAACTCGGCACTCACTTAGTGAATGCAATACTTACCGCAAGTTTCAATAGGATACTCGATGCCCAGTCTCGAGGTCCTCGACTTGGAACATTTCAGACCAACCCTCAGAAGTGGTTTCATAGCAGCCATCCAATGCGCAACACAACTACATGGGTTATCCAATTGGTCTGTGGGCATTTGTTGTAACGTTGAAACACCGTTCAACGTTAGTAGTAAGCACAACAAACATAGTTCCGGTGATGAATACTTACTCTATTCTTTAGGATAATGGTGAATGATTGGGATGTATCTAGACATCCTTGGATGAACCTAGACACATTCCAATAATCACATTAATTATGTATATATATGAGTATATACCAACACCTATATATGAGATTCATTATTCATCTTTTCTAGAAAAAGAAGAACAAAAATCGGCCTCTCTCTTCTCTCTAACTTTCGGCCTCTCCGCTTCACTTTCACTACTGTTCTTCAATTGATCTTGGATCAAAAGGGAAGAATAAAGTAAGTTTAAGAAGAACACTAATCAATAGTCTTTGTCTTCTTAAACCGATTCCTTATAGACCCGTTTTCTTCTAGCAAGGAAAACGAAGGTTTCTTCCGGCGTGGTGTGAATCACCTTTGCAGAGTTCATACGTTTGAACCCAGTGGACATTTCGAAGAAGGCACAGAGCAAATAGCCGCGCACACGTGAAAATCTACAAAGGTAACGGTTAATTACGCTTTCGTAGCTTTTCATTTCCTCTATGCTCTATGTACAATATGCATTTTAATATTGATACATCCTACATCGAACGCCCGGTTGAGCACCCGAGGGTACACCCCTTGGGATTTCACGATATGCAATTTTAATTTACGCATTATCTCGTCTCTCGCTTCCGCTCGCGCTCCCCGGCGGATCTGCTTGTTCCTACAACACTTAGAGAGAATTTTCAGAGGTGTTTATGGCTTAAATCTCCAGCAAAAATGAAATAAGTTAGTAAGAAAAATATCTAGCAAAGTTGTTTTGTGTATGTGGAATGTAGAGTTAAAAAAACCACCTACATAAGTAACCTCCAAGGAAACTTCCACATACACACACGTATAGCACATGCACTACACATGATAGCAAGAGAAAACCACCCAAAAATCATTTAATTTTTGTGTGTATTATTGTTAGAATAGGTGACCGTGAAGCAAATCTGATTGGGCTTATGTAACCAATGTTTGATAGTTTCGGTGTTTTAATAATTATCATGTATAAGAAAGTGATATTGATATGGTTTAATACTTTGTTTGTGTTCACTTATTGCTTTATATTATTAACTGTTCACTGCATAAGCAAAGCCCACAGAACGAAATGTCAATCCAAGAAATTTGAACTGCGCATAGGATGGCAGGTCATGAAATCAGTTTCAGTGGATCGGTCTGAAACACTCCAAGTTAAGGGATCTCGTGATAGGGTATCGCGAGTCTGTTTGAGACTTGCACTAATAAATTGCATTTGTGTTTCATCGACAAGTGACGAGGGTCATCCATGTAATGTTAGTGGGTCAGCCAGCTATGTGCCAGCCGACTGAGGTGACTCGTGGGAATCGTCATATGGAAGACCTTGAGTAGGGTCGGTCGGTATGACTTGTATTCCCGATTCCAACAGTATGGATTTGATCCCCAGACTTGAGGGACTACTGAGATCACATACACACCATGCCTGTATCTTAGGTTTGGCTAAAGGCAACCAAGTCAAGAGACTTGGTTGTCATAAGCCCTATCTAGTGCAGTCAAGATGTGTAGTGTGGACAATAGGTCCTAAAAGAGGATCCATCTCCTTTCAGAAGGGTTGACAATAATGTCTCACTTTACTCTGAGACTCGTCCTACATAGTGACTGAACAATGCGATGGTATCCCTGTGACGTTTAGTGTGGATGAGCTAAGGCTTAAGTGAAGAATGGGTACCAACATCCTAAATGTCCATACCCTAGACTGTAGCTGTGAGATAGTAGATGGAAGGATAAACGTATTGGAGAGCCTAAATGTTCACGCCATAATATTCACCTAGTCTATAGTGCCATGGACCGTTGCTAGACGACCACCCATGGTGACGGACGATTTTCCTTCATGAGATGATTGGAGATTCGGCCAAGTCCAGCTGAGGGTGAACCTAAAGAGTCACACACAATCCGCCGGTAACAAAGGAATTAATTTAGAATTAATCTCGAGAGGTTGAACAATTTAATTATATTAAATTTGTTCCCCTTTTCTTGGATTGTTGATTCCTTTAATTAGATTAAATGGAATTAACTAATAAATGAGATTTGTTAGAAATGAGAAAATGGGCTTAAAATAAATAAATATTAATTATTTAAAGCCTATGGATTATTTAAATAAGATTTAAACATTCCATAAAATAATCCATCAAGGTGATGGACGGACAAGATTGAAGTATATGATCAAGGGCCAAGATTAGTTTGACTAAGTATAGTCTAGTATGACTAGGATTTAACTAGGTCAAAATCCTAGTCAAAGTGTGCTTCTTAATTAGAATTTGAAGAGGAATAGGATTATTCTACTTCTATAAGTACTCATAGAAGCACACACATACATGATTGATCATCTTGTGAGCACACACACACACACACCACCGGCCACACTGTCTCTCTCTCGTCCACTCTCCCCTTTCCCTTCAAGAAAGGCCTAGTTCCTTATTTAATACAAGTGGACTCTACACGGATTGATCACGTTAATTAACAATGCTTGGTCGATTCATCCTTCCTATATATATACTCTTGATTTCTTGCTAGCACGGGGATCAAGAACTGGTAGGATTGCATGGACGATTTAGAGGGTTCCTATCATTGGGATCTTGATGGCAAAATATGGAACAATGCATGTAGCGGTAGGAAGAGAAAACTACGACCAGGTAGGTCTTAATTTCGTTTTTGCGTTTCCACCCTCTGGCCACCATGATAATTGCATATTTATTTTGATTATTAGATACACCAAACACCTGGGAGGTTCAAGAGAACACTCTTTGAACGTATATTTATGTTTCCGTACAAGCATGTTTTATTTCATGTTTTTATTTATATCATGATTCTGCATTCGCGCTTCTCCCGGGTCGATCCACCCATCGTCTTTCAGTGGTATCAGAGCCCGGTTCAGTGTATAGGCCTAGGGTTTTATGTGATATATGTGTAAAGCATGATTCATGTTGCTTTTAATTTACCTTTGAAGCATGTCGTATTTTCATGGGTTCATCGTATTAATTTTGAACGAGATCTTGGTTTTCTTGGTTTCTTGAAAAATGGGGCAAAAAAAATAATAACAGAATAGAAAAACGCCGAACGCGGCAGCCTTTCGGTTGACTGCATGCGCAATGCGCATGGCCAGGCGCGCACAACGCGCACAGGAAGTTGGTTGAGCTGCCCGCTGCGCGCAGGGCAGAGCTGCCAGGCGAACGCACGCCCGGACAACGTTTAAAAATATTATTTTTTTTGCTTCGTTTAGAACCACCAAAAATTTAATATTATTTGAATAATGCGGAAAGGTTTTTGTAACAAGAAAAGGATTGAAATTTTCGTACCAATTTTGAGTGTCGAAGTTATTTTTGTTTATGGATTAATGATGTTGGATATCATGGATTCTGTGCAATGCTATTTCTCTTTCCTGAAAACGGATGATCACAAAGCCCTAAACCGTATGTATGGTTTCAATTTAATGTTGGGCCTGTGTGCCTTGTTTATTTTCCTCTCTCTCTCTCTCTCTCTCTCTCTCTTCTGATTGCCTTGGAATAATACGGCTTTCTATCTCCCTCCAATTGTACTCCCCTCGGGTGTTCGCCGGGGTTTCTTTTTAAGTTGTAATGAGCGTAGTATAGTTTTGAGCTTTTTGTTTTATTTTTGATGAAGAAGATGAAGGATGGCCCAGAAAGGATGATCCAAGGAGTTCTATGGAGACCCGGTGGAAAAGAGGCAAGGCCCATCAGTGTGTTGATGGATTTCTATTATTAAATTTAATAGTGTAGGACCAACCTTAGATTGACCATAGATCCACTACGGGCTCAGTGGGTCGCATATGATTCAGGTTTTTGATCATCCAATAGGGGCGTGCTACGCTTTTATTTTTGCATGTGGCTTATGTGATGGATGAATGGTTGATTTATCGTATTACTGCTATATCATGCAAAACGTCCTATGCATAATGTATGTATGTGATATAATGATATCTCGATCATTAAACTAACACTTGGTTGGACCAAGTTAAATATTAGACCCTTAATAAATGGACTAGAACTCTAGTAGTTCGTCCAAACCTTCCATCCATGACAAAGTGAGGAAGTTGGTTTCAGTCAATTGCGTGGTCTCATGAGTCGTGGCACGTCTTTTGTCTTGAAAATAAGCTGCACTTTGTTGTGAACAAAGTGAATACACTCCTGTTGCCTAGTCTCATGAGTCGTGGGGGTAGCAGTGAGTGCTATGATTCGGTTGATTGGGTCGGTCCTAATGCCTGAATAACGTGATTCGGTTAGAGTCCTCGAGATCACGTAAAAGGGTGAGACAAGATATCTTGGGAATCTCGTTAGACGAGAATAGTATGGAATACCTCCCACAAGTTATTTTTTGTGCGAATCGTAAAAGCGGGGTATGGAATATATCGTTGTGGATCCCAAGCCCAATAGGAAATGTTTCCCGAAAACAACGTTTGAGAGTGTTGTGTTTTCGTAGAAATAGTGGGAGCATTTAATTATTAATAAAAACTATTTTAGTTCTGCTGATTATATATTCCGTTTTTAAATGTAGATTTGAAACCATGTCTAAGAACCCGTTATCAACCGTGCTTGAGAAAACAAATGTAATGGAACAAATTACAACTAGTGGTTGCGCAATCTGAGGATAGTCCTCGATTATGAGAACCAAGGCTATGTCATGGACAAGCCATTTCCTTGGACTTTGCCGGAAGGATCCACGCCCGAAGAATATGAGGCATTCGAGACTTGGCATCAGGATAACCAAAAGGTTCGTAGCATCATACTGGCATCTATGACTAATGAGATACAAAAATAGTATGAGAGGCTAAACAACGTTCCTTCCATAATGGCTCGCCTGAAGGATTGTTATGCAATCCCGGACCGGCATACTAGGTATGTGTTGACGAAGGCGTTCTTTTGTACTAAGATGACCGAGGGATCCTCTGTACATGAGCATGGGGTCAAGATGCTTACCTTAGTGGAAAAGCTCTAACACCTCAAAGCAGCGCTCGATAACGAGATGTACATTGATGTGATCCTTCAGTCGGTCCCACCCTCCTTCGACCAATTTATTGTAGGGCATCCATGAGTTGATCAATATGTTGGTGCAATACGAGGGAACGACCAACATGTCTGCGCCATCGGTATTATTTGGAGAGGGTTCGACTTCCATGGCGAAAAGGCGAGGGTGCTGGACATTGGAAAAGAAAGAAGGGAAAGGGAAAGGCCGTCACAGCTGCTGCCAACTCTAGGAGCATTCCCATTGCCAAAGTGGGGAAAGACAAAGGGAAAAGGAAGGTTGACTCGAAGCAACAATTAAGGGCAAATGACATATGTATTCATTGCCGTGAGAAAGGGCATTGGAAAAGAGATTGCCCCAAACTCCTTTCCAAGCAAGTTTCGTTTATGATTGAAGTTAATATGGTCACTAACTCTGCCTCTTGGGTATTAAATACCAGTTGTGGAGCTCACATTTGCAACGACTTGCAGGTGCTGAAAAGAAGCAGAAAACTGAGTAGCGGTGATATAGTCCTAAGGCTTGCCAATGGTAAGGCCGTTGCTGCAAAAGCAACAGGAACCGCCAGCTTAGTAGTTAGTGATCGTGTTAGGATAGATTTAGAGGAAGTTTATTATGTACCTAGCGTGATAAAAAATATCATTTCCATTCATTGTTAGACAATAGTGGTTATGAATTTTTGATCAATAAAAACTGTTTTTATTTGACGAAGGGTGGATTTGCTCATCTGCTTGGTACACTTAATAACGGACTCTATATCCTGCAAAACTCTAATTTCATTATGAATGCTCAACACAAACGCAAAATAGATAGTTACGGGAACGCACAACTATGGCATGCAAGGCTAGGTCACATCTCTTAAGAAAGGATGAAGAAGTTGGTAGACTCAAAGAACCTAGAGGTTGGGGACTTGAGCAATCTACTAACTCGTGAATCCTGCCTTAAAGAGAAAATGACCAAGAGGCCCTTTGTAGGACAAAGTAGGCTTGCCATAGGTCTGTTGGACATGGTCCATACGGACGTGTGTGGACAACTAAGGACACAAGCCAGAGGTGGTTTCTCTTACTTCATAACCTTTACCGATGATCACTAACGGTACGGTTATGTTTACCTAATGAGGTACAAGTTAGAAGCTGTTGAGAGGTTTAAAGATTTTAGACTTGAAGTTGAGAACCAAACTGAGTGCAAACTTAAAGTCCTACAATCAGACCGAGGTGGCGAGTATCTTAGTGGCGAGTTTCTTGATTATCTAAAAGAAAACGGTATAGTCTCTGAATGGACACCTCCCGGGACACTGCAGTTAAACGACGTCTCTGAAAGGAGGAATCGAACCCTATTAGACATGGTCTGATCCATGATGAGTTTTACAGAACTACCCTTGTCTTTTTGGGGCTACGCACTGGAAACAACAACCAAGTTACTAAACTTAGCGTCGACCAGTGCCGTGACCCAAACACCATATCAGATATGGCACGACAAGCCCACTTCCTACAACTACTTGAGAGTGTGGGGTAGCCCTGCATACATCAAAAGATTAGTGGGAGACAAGTTAGAATCAAGGTCTAGCTTGTGCAGGTCGTTGGATATCTTAAGGAAACTGCATGTTATTACTTCTAGGACCCCTCGAAACAGAAAGTCTTTGTTTCGAGGAATGCAGTGTTCTTGGAGAAAGGTTTTCGAACGGGTGTACAACGTGATCAACTGCTCCTTGAGGAATCAAGTGAGACGAATCAGTCATCAGCGGCATAAGCTGTGGATACCTCACATAGAGGTTTTAGGATAAGTGCCCAACGGATCGAGCCACCTCGCGATGATCAACATGCCCGGCATGTCGAACAACCTCACGAGGAGCCAACCATGGTACCTGAACCACTAGCTCCTGTCATATCTCCGCCCGCAGTCACCACTGACGTTCTAGTCCTTGGTAGGTCAGCTAGAGTGTCTCGCCTTTCCATGAGGTATGGCTTCTTAGGCGTGACCGGTCAATTGGATAAGGATCCTAAGACATACGAGATGCGATGTCTGACATCGACTCGGGAAAATGGCTTGAGTTCATGAAAGACAAAATGGACTCCATGAGCAGAAACTAAGTGTGGACACTTGTAGACCCACCAAAAGGCGTTAAACCAGTTGGGTGTAAATGGGTCTATAAGTGTAAACTTGGCGTTGATGGAGAAGTTACCACCTTCAAACCTAGGCTAGTGGTGAAAGGTTACACTCAATGACTCGGGGTCGACTTTGAGGATACCTAGTCGCCAGTGGCCATAGCTAAGTCCATTCGGATCATGCTTGCCATAGCTGCATTGTATGACAATGAAATGTGCCAAATGGAGATGAAAATGACATTTTTCAACAGTTTCGTTGAGAAAGAGATCTATATGGATCAGCCGGAGGGATTCACTGTTGTTGGAGAAGAGCAAAAGGTCTGCCGTCTCTAAAAGTCCATCTATGGCCTCAAACAAGTATCCCGTAGTTGGAACATTCACTTTGATGAAGTCATACAAGGATATGATTTTATCATAAACGAATATGACCCTTGTGTATACAAGAAGGTCAGTGGGAGCTCTATAGTGTTCCTAGTGCTTTATGTGGACGACATTATGCTCATTGGAAATGACGTTAGAATGTTAAGTGACACAAAAGCATGGTTATCCACACAATTTTCCATGAAGAATTTGAGTGAAGCTTCCTACATTCTAGGCATCCAGATCATTAGGGACAGATCAATAGAATGTTAGGACTAACCTAGAACTCGAATGTGGAGAATCTTGAAAAGATTTAACATGGATAACTCCAAACGAGGTTTCCTTTTCATAAGGCATGGGATTAAGTTATCGAAGAAACAGTCTCCCAAGACTGATGAGGATCTTGAAAGGATAAAAGGCATCCCCTATGCTTCTGCCGTGGGCAGCAGCATCCAATACGCCGTCCACTGAACGAGGCCTGACATCGGTTACGCCTTAAGTGTAACTAGTAGATATCAATCCTGTACAGGCGAGATACATTGGAGTGCAGTCAAGAGCATCCTTAAGTACCTAAAAAGGACTAGGATATGTTCTTGGTCTATGGCAATGGAGAATTGATTCTGGAAGGCTTTAGCGACGCTAGCTTCCAGACGGACGACGATGATGCCAAGTCTCAATCGGGCTATGTGTTCAGACTCAATGGTGGTGTGGTAGCTTGGAAAAGTTCCAAGCAAGAAACCACAACTGATTCCACCACTGAAGCCGAATACATAGCAGCTTCGGAAGCTGCCAAAGAAGCGGTTTGGATGAAAAACTACATCCAAGAGTTGGGGGTGGTGCCTAGCATTGCCGAGCCCGTGATTATCTTCTATGATAACAATGAGGCAATATCGGAAGCGAAGGAACCGAGATCCCATCACCGATCCAAGCACATATTTTGACACTACCACTTTTTGAGGGATATGGTAGGAAGAGGTGACGTTCGGATGGACCGAGTCAGCTTAGCAGACAACACAACAGCTTAGTTGACAAAGCCTATGTCAAAAATTGCTCATGCGCAGCATATTGAGAAGATGGGGATTAGACATATGGGCGATAGAATTTAGGTCAAGTGGGAGATTGTTAGAATATGTGACCATGAAGCCAATCTGATTAGGCTTATGTAACCTATGTCTGACAGTTTTGGTGTTTTAATAATTATCATGAAGAAGAAAGTGATATTCATATGACTTAATACTTTGTTTGTGTTCACTTATTAGTTTGTATTATTAACTGTTCACTGCACAAGCAAAGCCCACAGACCGAAACGTCAATCCAAGAAACTGGAACTGCGTATAGGATGGCAGGTCATGAAATCAGTTTAAGTGGATTGGTCTGAAAGGCTCAAAGTCAAGAGATCTCGAGATAGGGTATCGAGAGTCCATTTCAGACTTGCACTAAGCAATTGCAGTCGCGTTTCATCAACAAGTGATGAGGATTGTCCATGCAATGTTAGTGGGTCAGCCAGCTCGATGACAACTGACTGAGGTGACTCATGGGAATCGTCATATGGAAGACCTTGAGTAGGGTCGGTCGGTATGACTTGTATTCTCGGTTCCAACAGTACGGATTTGATCCTCAGACTTGAGGGACTACTGAGATCACATACACACCATGCCTGTATCTTAGGTTTGGTAAAAGGCTACCAAGTCAACAGACTCGATTGTCATAAGACCTATCTAGTGCAGTCAAGGCGTGTAGTATGGATAGTAGGTCCTAAGAAACGATCCATCTCCTGTCAAAAGAGTTGACAGTAATGTCTTACTTTATTCTGAGACTTGTCCTACATAAATATGTCGCCACAGTGACTGAACAATGGGATGAGATCCCTGTGACGTTTAGTATGGATGGGCCAAGGCTTAAGTTAAGAATGGGTACCAACATCCTAAATATCCATACAATAGACTATAGTTGTGAGATAGTAGATGGAAGGATAAACGTATTGGAGATCCTAAATTTCCACGCCATAATATTCACCTAGTCTCTAGTGCCATGGACTGTTGCTAAACGACCACCCATGGTGACGGACAAATTCTATTCATGAGATGATTGAAGATTCAGCCAAGTCTAGCTGAGGGTGAACCTAAAGAGTCACACACAATCCGCCGGTAACACAGGAATTAATTTAGAATTAATTCCTGGAGGTTGACCAATTTATTAGATTACATTGGTCCACATTTTCTTGGATTGTTGATTCCTTTAATTAGATTAAATGGAATTAACTAATAAATTAGATTTATTATAAATGAGGAAATGGGCTTAAAATAAATAAATATTAATTATATAAAGCCCAATGGATTATTTTAATAAGATTTAAATGTTCCATAAAATAATCCATCAAGGTGATGGATGGACGAGATTGAAGTAGAGAGATCAAGGGCCATGATTAGTTTGACTAACTCTAAAGTCTAGTTTGATTAGGAATTGACTAGGTCAAAATCCTAGTCAAAGTGTGCTTCTTAATTAGAGTTTGAAGAGGAATATGATTATTCTACTTCTATAAATACTCATAGAAGCACACACATACATGATTGATCATCTTGTGAGCACACACACACAAACGGCCACACTCTCTCTCTCTCTCGTCCCCTCTCCCCTTTTTCCTCCAAGAAAGGCCTAGTTCCTTGTTTAATACAACTAGACTCTGGACAGATTGATCATGTTAATTAATAATGCTTGGTCGATTCATCCTCCCTATATATATACTCTTGATTTCTTGCTAGCACGGGGATCAAGAACCGGTAGGATTTCGTGGACGATTTAGAGGGTTCCTATCATCGGGATCTTGGTGGCAAAACGTGGAACAATGCATGTAGCAAGACGAAGATAAAACTACAACCGGGTAGGTCTTAATTTCATTTTTTCGTTTCCACCCTATGGCCACCATGATAATTGCGTGATTATTTTGATTATGAGATACACCAAACACCCGGGAGGTTCAAGGGAACACCCCCTAAACGTGTATTTATGTTTCGTACAAGCATGTTTTATTTATATCGTGCTTCCGCATTCGTGCTTCTCCTGGGTTGATCCACACGTTGTCTTTCAGTGATGTACACATGTCGAGGAGTTGAAACTCCTCCTTAACTAGCTTCAACTTGAAAAATGGACTTGGATCTTTCTGTTTTTGGACTTGTATTTAATCAAATTAAATAAAGTCCAAACATGTATCCATTGGGCATTATTAATCTAATTAATTTCAATCCAATTGAAGACCAATTATTCATTTAGTCCAATTAAATAAACATAAGTCCAAATTAAGAATAATTGATCTAATCAACTATTCTAGCCAAAACCGGATAAATTAATCCATTTAATTTAAAGGTTCTTAGTCCAAAATTAACTAATCCAATTAATAATTTTGGATCATCTATCAAATGGATTTCCCAATAAATGATCCCATTGTTTATTTTCTCTCTTAAATAAATTTAATCCGATTAAATTTATTCTCTTCTTCTAGAATTAATTCCAAAATAATTTCACAAAATCCAAAGTGATTTGTGTGTGACTCATTAGGTTCACCCTCAGCAGACTTGGGCTTGTGTCCAACACCAATTGGTCAATTAAATCCAATTTAATTAACTATTTTTCGATTAACCATTAATCAGAAAAACGCCCGTCACCATGGGCGGCCGTCTAGCAACAGTCCATGGCACTAGAGACTAGGTGAATGACTGAAACATTATGTGGGTCGGCCCGAGAGATGAACGCGAATAGCGGAAGCGCGAAAGATAGCATAATAAAAATTGCAAAGCATAATTAAATGGGATTTAAACCATGCATAACATACATAAACGAATCAAGGGGTGTGCCCTTGATTCTCCCGGGCGTTCAGTGTATCTCATGTTCAACAAAACACAATATGGAGGCCATAGAATTTGAACCGAAAAAAAATAATTAAAGAACCTACCCGGTTGTAGTTTTGACTTCGTTCGGCTACATGCATTGTTCCCCGTTTTGCACCAAGATCTAAAGAAAGAGACCCTCGAAATCATCTCACTCGCTACATTGGAAAGCAAACAACCCTTGTGCTAGCAAGAAATTATTTGGGGAGAAGAGACATCGATACACGCTATCAATTAACGCAATCGACGTCTCTTATGTTCTAACTTGAAAATCAAGAAGAACAAAGTAGAAATCTTGGAGAGTGAAGAAGAGGGATGGACGAAAATCGAGAGAGATGAGAGATGAGAGTTGTAGAGATTATTAGGTGTGTGTGTGTGTGTGTGTGTGTGTGTTTTTGAGTATTTATAGAAGATAGAATTTCCTATTCCTACTCAAACTCTTCTAAAGAGAAACACTTTGATTAGGATTTTGACCTAGTCAAATCCTAGTCAAACTAGGCTTTGATTAAGTCAGATTAATCATGGCCCTTCATCTCATCAATCCCTTGATCAAGTTTTGTCCATCCATTTAATAAAATAGTCCCATGGACTTTATATTAAATCCTATTTAATATACAAACCCATTAATTTAATTAATGGAATGGACTTTATTTAATTCTAAATTAAATAGTCCCATGGACTTTATATTAAATCCTATTTAATATACCAAGTCCATTAATTAATTCACCCTTTTAATCTAATTAAAAGGGAAGCCTATGCTTTATAAAATCCATAAATCTAATTTATGAACTCAAGCCCAATTATTTCAAATAATCCATCAAGGCTTGAATCTCCAAGAAGTATAATTTAATTCTATTAAATTAAACCTTCTCTCGGAATTAATTCCAAATTAATCCCCTTTCATTTGGTGTAGCGGGTGTGACTCTTTAGGTTCACCTTTCAGCTAGACTTGGAGCTACTTCTTGTTATTTCATAACCAAAGTAGTCCGTCACCATGGGTGGCCATCTAGCAACGGTCCATGGCACTAGAGACTAGGTGAATATGTGGTGTGAACATTTAGGCTCCGAGTTACATGCAGGTAAGGTCCTACCGTCACTCCATACGTAAGGGTACGATCCTACTGTCTCCTGTCTCCCGGCCTTTAGTCTAGGGCATGGAATTAGGATGTCGGTTCCCATCCTTGACTTAGGCATCTATGCTTAATGCTCGAGATAGGGTTAACTCTATGCAGGAAATCCTTCCCCACTAGATCAATTGCTATAGCCACAGACTTTGTGAGTCTAAACCATCTCAGAGCGCATAGGAGATCTCCCTGTCATATCCTTTGACAGAGGACAGATCCTATCTTGGAATACACCGTTCTTACGTACTCCGACTGCACTAGACAAGGCTTATGATGACCATGTGGTATAACGCGGTCAAATTTCACCAGATCCAAGATACAACCTTAGTATATAGGGGACTGCCGTGATCCTCAAGTCCGAGGACTAATCCCGTACTATCAGAACCGGGAATACGAGTCATACCGACCAAGCCCGAGTGGCTTCCATATGACGATTCCCGCGAATCACCTCAGTCAGCAGCCACCTAGCTGGTTGACCCACAAACACTGCATGGACGAGCCTTGTCACTTGTCGATGAAATGCCACTGCAGATGCTTAGTGCAAGTCTCAAATAGATTCTCGATGCCCTGTCTCGAGCTTCCTTTGACTTGGAGTATTTCAGACCGATTCGGCGAAACTGATTTCATGAACCTACCTCCAAGTGCAGTTCCAATTTCCCGAAATGTTATTTCAGTCTGTGGGCGTTAGTTGTGGCATCAAAATGATGCAAGCAGTAAGCACAACAAACTTATGCCTATGAATCCTTACTACATTCATTAACATAATATTACTTGTTCAAAGATTGACGAATGTTTCTTAGAACAACCAATACCATTGACTTTCTGGTCACCTATTCTAACATGTTGGTGTGAACATTTCGGCTCTCAAGTACAATACGAGTATGGTCCTTCCATCATCAGTCTCCCGGTCTAAGTCTAGGGCATGAAATTGGGCGTCGGTTCCTATCCTGGACTAGACAACTATGCTCAATAACTCGAGACACTTTAACTCTATTGATTGACGTAGGAAACCATTCCATACTCGACCAATTGCTGTGGCCACAGACTTAAAGAGATTAAACTGTCCCAGAGCGCATAGGAGACTCGACCATCATATACAGACAGGTGACGGATCCTATCTTGGAATCCACCGTCCTCAATACATATTCCGACTGCACTGTATAAGGCTTATGATGAACGTATCCTAGATACAAACATCTCTTGCCAGATGCTAGATAAAACCATCATATACATGTGAGTGCCATGATTACTCAAGTCCGAGGACTAATCTCATACTATCGGAGCCGGGAATTCTAGTCATACCGGCCAAGCCTCCAAGGCTTCCATATGTCGATTCCCGTGAGTCAGTTCAGTCAGCTAACACCCTTGTCAACTAACCCACTAATATTGCATAGACGTCCAATGTCTGTTGCCGATGAAACATTGAACTCATCCAATGAATGCAATCCTTAGTGCAAGTCTCTGTAGGAACCTCGATGCCCTGTCTCGAGATCCTGGACTTAGAACGTTTCAGACCAACCCTCAGAAGTTGGTTTCATAGCTATCATCCAATGCGCAGCCCAACTACATGGGTTATCCAATTGGTCTGTGGGCATTTGTTGCGATGTTAAAACGCCGTTTAACGTAATCAGTAAGCACAACAAACACATAGTGCCACAGATGAATACTTACTATATTCATAAAATCAGTATTACTTTAATAAAGATTGCTAAATAGTACCTAAAACCGCTAATCCAATTTGCTTTCTAGTCACGTATTCTAACATTCTCCCACTTGATGTAAACCCATTCACCCATGTCGCTCAGACTTATCTGAGGATGAGTAACCTGCGATATCCGACTTTGTCTCACGGGTCTACTTTATTTCTGCCAAGATGATGCGGTCTAACCGCACTTCACCTCTTCATACCGTTGCTCCAAGAAGGTGGTACTGCCTTAGATTTTCCTGGATCTGTGATGAGATCTTGGTCCTTTCGCTTGCGCTACAGCCATGTAGTTATCCTCCAAGTTAACTACTGACTTTGCCATGCTAGGCACCACACCCAATCATTGGATGTGGTTTTTCAACTTTCATGGTCCGTTGTGGTATCCCACTTGAAACCTTTAAGCTACCACATTACCATTAAGTCTGAATATATGTTCATACCGAGACTAGATATTATTCGCATGATACTGGAAGCTAGTATGGCTATAGCCTTCTAGAATCAACTCTCTATAGAACGTCCATCAAGAACACTTCTTTAATCCTTATTCAAGTATTAAAGACTGTACTCAATAGCAGTCTAATGCATCTTTGGTACGCACCTGATTGCCGTCATTATGCCCAAAGCATACACAACATCATGTCCAATGCACCAAACAACATACTCATTCTGCCTACGACAAAGACGTAGGGGATGTCAAACATCTAAGCTTCCTCATCAGTCAACCTTGACTGAGTCTTGGACAGCTTAATCCTATATATAGGAATCCAATTCCTTTCATGGAGAATTGCATGAACAACGTTCGTCTTTTAGTGTTTCCTAACATCTTAACTTCATTCCAAACAAATAAGATGTTACACACTTTAAAGACTAGGAACACAACCAAACTCCCACTGACCTTCAAGCTCATTACTAATTGAGTCATACCCCCTATGAACTCATCAAAACGAATAATCCAGTTACATGGAGTTCCAAACCTAGTTCGAATTCCACATCGCATCACACGGCTCCATGCCATTGATTCGATCCAATGTCCAACATTGCTTCTCCTTATTTCTTTTGGATTATAATCCAATTAACCGGGCTGACCCAGAAACTTGTACCTCTCAAGTATGTAAGATATCCTGGTCGTCCGTAGGAGGACTAGAATATAGTCAGTGAGCAAACTTGATTTCAAATTATGTTTACTATATAATACTGAGGTGTCTCTCTACTTGATTTCCCATGAAGCTACTTCTCACACCGGTTATCCTCTGAAATCCAATTTTTCTTAGGACAACACATGAACCTTTACAAACCTAGTTTGCCTCCCACTAGTCCGTTGACGTATGCAAAACCATCCTACATACTGAAGTACTTTGTAGGATATAGGCTTGCCATACCATATTTAATAAGGTGTCTGGGCCATGATCTTTAGAAAGTTCCATGATTTACAACTTGGCTACTGTATTAAGAACACGCCCAGATGGCCCAAGCTAGTTTAGTGAAACACCAATCGAACCATGTCCAACAAGGTTCGATTCCTCCCTTATCAGAGACGCTGTTCAATTGTGGCGTTCCTCGAAGAATTCCACTGAGTGAGAATTCCATTCCCATTTAGATACATTAAGAGCTCCTACTAAATACACACAACTCAATCCAAACGAAGGTCAATTTTGCAACCAGTTTGGTTCCCACTTCAAATCTAATTCCCTGAGCCTTCTAGAGGCCCTTAGGCTTGTGAACCCTCTTATGGTCTTTTGTATTAAGTGACCCACAGATGTCTGACTAGATCCAATCCAACAGACCACTAGCAAGCATACTTTGTCCTACAAAGAGCTTCTTGGCCATCTTCCTACTCAGGAAGGACTTTGCAAGCTAGCCACCTCAAATAGTCTATTTCTAGACTCCTTGAATCTACTAACCTCCTTATCCTATGTAGAGAAATGTGACCTAGCTTTGCATGCCAAATCTGTGAGTTTATCTTGATTATCCATTTTATCACTTGTTTTGAGCATTTATAATTTAATTTATGGGATAGATTGGAACAATTATGCAAATAACCTAGCAGACAAGAATAACCATCATTTGTCAAATAAAAGAAACTTTCATTGATCAAAAACATGTAATTCTAATTTTCCACCAATAGAAAAATATAATTTGATCATGCTAGGTTACATAATTGTGACCTATCAACTCTATCCTTACATGATCACTAATAGCTAAGCCTAACTAGTCCTATAGCTTCTACAGCAATAGCCTAGCCATTGCCTAGCTTTAGAACCATCTCTATTTTAGCCTTCTACTTCTTCCCATCACCTGCAAACCATTTGCAGATATGAGCTCTACAGCTGGTATCCAATACCCAAGAAGCAGAATAGTAATCATGTTAAAGCTTAAATCAAAATGTACCTTGGTTGGAGAGGAGTATAGGTTACTCCCTCTTCCAGTCCCCCTTTTTATGGAAATATATGCAAACATCTTTTGTAATCCTTGATTGCCGAACCGCCATCCTCTTTGCTTTGCCCATGCCCAGCATGGCGACAGGAGCTCTGAGCGCTTGCAGTGGCTGATTCTGTCTTACCCTTCTTCCTCCTCTAGTGTCTGGCCCCTTTGCCTTTCACTTTTGTGGTCGATGCCTCCCCCACCAATACAGATGGCGCAGACTTTTCAATCATTGCCTCGTATTGGACCAACATGTTTATCGACTCATGAAGGCCTTTTTCAAGCCCATTCATGTTATATTTAACCATAAACGAGTCAAAAGAGGGAGGAAGAGATTGAAGGATCACGTCGATGTACATCTCTTTTCCAAGATCAGCTCGGAGATCTTTGAGCTTCTCCACAAGGGATAGCATCATCACTCCATGTTGATGTACAGACGACCCTTCTGTCATCTTAGCTCCGAAAAATGCCTTCGTCGCAGCATATCTAAAAATGCCGGTCCGGTACCGCATAAATGTCTTTCATGCGGAGCATTATTGAGCTGACATAATCTAGCTAATCATACTGTTTCTGGATCTCATTAGTCATGGATGCCAGTATGATGATGCGGACCATGTGCATGTCCTCTTGCCAGTCATAATGTCAAATGCTCTTCTGACGAGGACCCCTCCGGCAACACCCGAGGAAGAGGCTTATCCAGAACGTAATCCTGATTTTCGAAATCGAGGACAATCCTCAGATTTCGCAACCAATCATTATAGGTTTTTCCGCAAAATTTGTTAGTCTCTAGAATTACAGCGAATGGATTCTTCTTAGACATCTACATTTAAAATGTAAAATAGAAATTTAGTAGATTATTATAATATTGAATTCAAGTTAAGACTTGGTCTTTAGTCATTAACCCCTCTCACTATTTCTTCAAAAAGCCCACCACTTTCAAGTGGGGTTTTCGGGAAATCATTTCCTAGTGGGCTTGGAGTCCACAAACGCAATTCTCCATGCCCCGCTTTTACGATTCACATGGAAAAGGCTTTGTGTGTGTGTGGGGGGGGGTATCCAATACCATTCTCATCCAATGAGATCCCCAAGATATTTTTCTTGGCTTCTTCACATGATCCCGAGGACTCCAAGCAAATCATGTTACTCAGTGTTAGGCCCGACCCATCAACCAAATCATATCGCAACTGTCGCCCCCCACGACTCGTAAGACAGGAAAACAGAAGCAAATTCCTTTGTTCATAACAATAGCACAACTTTCTTCCATTGCAAACTTGCCACGACTCGTGGGACCACGAAAGGGTGAAAATAGCTTCCTTACTACATTATTATGGATGGAAGGCTTGGAATAATCAAACCATTTGATTTAATTCCATTTTGGGCCTAATATATACTTGGACCATCCAAGTGAGAGTTATTATTTAGTAAGACCGAGACCTCATCATTATTAGTATTTTGCATGCTCAAGTTTTAGACATTCAATGTAAATAGATGCATTCCAAACACATCATACATCAAAGTATTAAAACATTAAACACATGTAAAAGAAGCCTTGCACGCCCCTGTAGGATGATCACAAGCCCGTTCCTAAGTGATCCACTGAGCCCGCATTTGATCTATGATCAATCTAGGGTAAGCCTACACCATTACAATTTTTACATCCCTTTATCATTCTAATGGGGCCTTGTAAATTCTTCTTTGTTCTTCTTGGGCCTTCCGTCGTGGGCTCCATCCAACAGACCTCTTTTGGGTCTCATCTCCATGGAAGCTTACACTTATTTTCAAAAATAAATAAAACCTCACATGCTAGTCTACTCTCATTACAACTTAAAAGAAAGCCCAATCAAAAAGTCGGGGGGAGTACATTAAAAGAGAGGAAGAAGGCCTTATTATTACAAGGCTGAACACGATAGAGGGAAGGGAAAAACAAAGAGGCACGCAGGCCTCACCAAACAATAAATTAAACCATACAAAGGCTTAAAAGGTCTAGTGATCAGCCTTATTGTTTATCCAATAAACAAAAATTGCACATTTATATAAATTATAAACATGCCAACAAATAAATACATTCCATGAATTTGTCAATAGATATCCAATATCTAAAAACCAAAACATACTTAAAATGCAGAAAATACCATATTAATAATGCTATTAAAAATATGGATATCAACTATACATCCAATTCACTAAATATTTTATTTTTGTTTGCAAAAAATTTCCAAAATAATTTAAGACATAAAAAATAATTTTAGAAAAATCCAATTTGACTAAAATTAAAATATGCAAAAATTAATCACATTCAGGAAATAGCAGAAAGTAGAAAATTGAAATTGCAAAACGGCCCAGCCGTTCTGCCGGTCACACGCGCGTGCACGCACAGGCACATCGCGCGTGCACGGCCTGGCTGCGCGCCCAGCGCGTAGCATGCCCAGCGCGCGCCTGTTGCCCCTGCTGGGCAGCCGGCACCGGTTTTCATCAATTTTTTTTAAATTTCTGTTGTAAAAACTGAAACATAAACATGCATTTACAGAATATCTTTTCCTACTCAATCAATTGCTATGGCCATAGACTTTAAGAGTTTAAACCATCTCAAAGCGCATAAGAGACATCACCGTCATATACTGACGGGGGACAGATCTTATCTTGGAATCCACCGTCCTCGCTACATACTCAAACTGCACTGGACAAGGCTTATAATGACCATGTTACAGAATTATCACCTCTCGCCAGTTCCAGATACAGTCTTCGTATGCACGTGACTGCCATGATTCCTTAAGTCCGAGGACTAATCCCATACTATCGGAACCAAGAATTCCAGTCATATCGACCAAGCCTCCAAGGCTTCCATATGACGATTCCCGTGAGTCAGTTCAGTGAGTCGACCACCTTGTCAACTAACCTTCTAAAATTGCATAGACAACCTTCGTCTGTCGCCAATGAAACTCGGCACTCACCCAATGAATGGAATACTTAGTGCAAGTCTCTATAGGACACTCGATGCCCAGTCTCGAGGTGCTCGACTCGGAATGTTTCTGACCAATTCTCAGAAGTTGGTTTCATGGCCGCCATCCAATGCGCAGCCCAACTACATGGGTTATCCAATTGGTCTGTGGGCATTTGTTGGGACGTTGAAACGTTATTCAATATTAGTAGTGAGCACAACAAACGCAGTACCAATGATGAATACTTGCTCTATTCATCTGGATAATATTGCTGTAATAAAGATTGACGAATAGTTCCCAAAACCACCAATCCAATTGGCTTTCCAGTCACCTATTCTAACACTTCATCATGAAAGCCGCGTCCATGGGTTGGACGTGGTGCCTAGCACGACCGAGCCAGTGGTCGCCTAGGTGGTGGACAACCACGCTATGCAAAAGTTATGACCCGGAATCTCATCACAAGATCCATAGAAAATTCTTAGACAATCATCATCTCCAGGAGGCGATGGTAAGAGAGGTAACACAGTTAGACCGTATTGCTTCGGCAAAGAATTATAGCAGACTCACGAGACCTCAGTCGGTATCGTAGATTACTCATGCTCAGAAGGTTCTGAACAAAGTGTGTAATTGAGTTAATAGTCAAGTTGGAGATTGTTGGAATAGGTTACCAGAAAGTTAATATTATTGACTGTTCTGAGAACTATTCACGGATCTTTGAACGATAATAACATTATATTGATAAATGCGGTAAGGATTCTTTGTAGGCAGGGATGAGTTTGTTGTGCTTACTGCTATCATTCAATGTGGTTTTGATGTCACAACAAATGCCCTCAGACTGGATATGTAAATCTAAGAAGTTGGACTGTGCATAGGTTTGGCGGTCATGGAACCAACTTTTGTGGATCGGTTTGAAATACTCCAAGTCGAGGACCTCAAGATTGGGTATCGAGGGTCCTATATAGACTTGCACTAAGGATTGCACTGAGTGGATGAGTACCATGTTTCATTGGTGACAAACATTGTACGTTTATGCAATATTAATGGGTTAGTTGACAAGGGTCTGTTGGCTAACTGAGGTAACTCATGAGAATCATCATATGGAAGGTACACAGGCTTGGTCGGTATGACTGGTATTCCCGATTTAGATAGTATAGGATTAGTCCTTCGACTTGAGGAATCACGACAGTTGTTTACATACGAAGGTCGTATCTTGGATCTGGCAAGCGGTGATTGTGTCATAAGACATGGTCATCATAAGCCTTGTTTGGTGCAGTCGGAGTACATAGAGAGGGCGGTCGATACAAGACAAGATCTGTCCCCTGTCAAAGATTATGACAGCAAGATCTCCTATGCGCTACGAGTTGGTTTAGACTCTCAAAGTCTATGGCCATAGCATTTATTGAGTAGGAAAGGAATTCATCTAGTCATAGAGGTAAACTTGTCTCGAGTTTGAAGCATAGATGCCTAGTCAAGGATGAGAATCGACGTCCTATTCTTTACTAAGCCCATTCGACTAAGGCTGGGAGACAGGGGATGTAGGACCGTACCTGTATGTAACTCCGAGCCTAAATGTTCACGCCACATATTCATCTAGTCAATAGTGCCGTGGACCGATGCAAGACGACCGACCCATGGTAACGGACTACTTTGGTTATGCGATTACAGGAAGAAGGTTCAAGTCTAGCTTAGGGTGAACCTAAAGAGTCACACACGATTCACCAGAAGTGAAGGAATTAATTTAGAATTAAATTCAGGAGATAAAACAATTTAAGTGGATTCAATTGATCCCTTTTTGAGTGACAAGCCGACATCGATTAAATGGATTAATCGGGCTTGGTTCATAAATTAGATTTATGAATTTAGAAGTTGCGCATTCCATTTTAATTTAGATTAAAAGGTGGAAATTAATATTTTGGGCTTAAGTATTAAATCAGATTTAAAACATAAAGTCCATTGGGCCTTGCGCCATTTAAATTAGATTTAATAAGCCCATTCGATAAAGCCCATCAAGAATGGATACGAGATATGATCTAGAGGTTTTGAGATGGAGGACTAGGATTCATACTAGGATGAAGTTTGACTAGGTAAAGTCCCTAATTGATTATGATGTATCTCTTTGGAAGAGTTTGAGTAGGATCAAATGAACTAGTCATATAAATACTCAAACACACACACACACACACACACACACCCCTCACACACTAATTTACACAACTTTGCTACATCTCTCTCATCTCTCTCTCTCCATCTCGTCCACACACTTCTCTCCAAGATTTTCTTTGTTCTTCTTCATTCATTCAAGGTAGAAAATTAGAGGCATCGATAGCGTTAATCAATAGCATTGTATCGATGTCCCTTAACCCCTAAACGACTTCTTGATAGCACGAGAGTTCGTCAGTATCCGGTGAAGCATGTGGACGGTTTTAGATGGTCTCAACATTGAGATCTTGGTGGAAAAATGGGGAACAATGCGTGCAGCAGAACAAAGAAAACTACGAGGGTAAGTTTCCTCTTTTACATTTCTTGTTCTTCCAAATTCTATGGCCTCCATGTTGTGTACCTTTCTTGAATATGAGATATACTGAACACCTGAGAGAATCAAGGGCACACCCCTTGATCCGTTATGGATGTTTAAGGTATGCTTTAATTACATTTTAATCACTTTTGGTTTTAATATAACATGGCTCCCGCGGTTCCGCCGTGCCTCTCCCGGGCTGATCCGCTACTTACATATCTAGGGTCAAGACGTAAGGGATACTAAACATATAAGCATTCTCATTAGTGTATCATGACTAGGTCTTGAATTTCTTAATGCTTTATCTATAGTATCTAAGCTTTCTCATCAGTCTTACCATGACTGCGTCTTGAATAGCTTATCCCTCTACATATCGGAGTTTTCTCACCACTATATCATGACTGAGTTTTGGACAGCTCAATCCACGATATATATATATATATATATATATGGGAGCCCTAAAATCTCATGGAGAATTTTCGGGAGCTACAGCTATGTTTTAGTAATTCCTAATGAGTTAAATTCATCCATGATGAACAAGGCATTACACACTTAAACACTTGGAACATAATTTCTACTCCCACTAATCACCAACGTCGTTCATGACCAAGTCATACTTCGTATGAGCTCATCAAAATGATTATTCAAGTTATGCCGAGTGTCAAACTTTGTTTGAATTTCCTAGCGGATTCTATGGCTCCACCTCATAAATCTGATAATCATGTCCAACATCACGTTCTATAGGTCGTTTGGATCACTATCCAAATTTTGACAGAACTTATCCCGATCACTCGTACCTCTTCAACATTTGGGTTTGTTCTCAATGGGACTGGAGTATGATCAATTAAGGAAGAAATGCGGTTATAAACAACATTAGCATTATTCTTCCGTAAACCTGTACAAATCAGACACTGGGTCTAACTTGTCTCCCACTAGTCCCTTGACGTATGTAGGATCTTCGTACATGCTTAAGTACTTTATCGGGACACAGGCTTGCCAAAACATGGCAATCTTGTGTGTGACTACGATAAAAAATGCCACGTTCATCACGTTGACAATTTTCGAGTCCACGTCTACTCGGGCCAAGGTAATTTGCTGTAACTTCGATCGACTTCAGTCCAATGAGGATCGATTGCTCCCTTCATCAGAGACTGTGATACTTGGCCTTTACAGAAAGTGTTTTGTTGAGAATCTCATTCCCAACTGGATGTTCAAGAACTCCCACTAAATATATGGCCCTTTTCGATCCTTACCGAAATAGGTTTAATTTTGCTACCATTTTTAGTTCACCACCTCAAGTCTAATTTGGAAACCTCAAATGGGACCTTTAGACTTCTGAACCCTTATGGTCTTATGTATTCGGTAACCTACAGTTGTCTTACTAGATCCCATCCAATAGACTATTTGGCAGGCCTACTTTGTCAAACAAAGCGCTTTCGGACTTTTCCTTCTTCAGAAAAAACTTGCAAGTTTAGTTGATTTGAATCGTTTTTTGCTAGATTCCTCAAATCTCCTAACATGCTTATCCTTAATAAGAGAAAATCGTCCTAGCTTTTAAGGATGCAAAATCTGTAAGTTGGTCTTGATTAATTCGTTTAGATGATTTGAATTTTGAGCATTCATAAACCTTTTATGGGGTAGTTTTGGGAACTTGTACATAAACTCTAGCAAACATGAACTAAAATTTAATGTCAAATAAAAACAATTTTTATCGATCAAAAACATATGAAACCAAAATCTTTTGCCCAATAAAAGAACATACTTTTGATCAGGCTAGGTTACATAATCCCTACGAAAAACTATCCTAACATGATCACAATTACAAGCCTAATTAGTCTCTAGTCCTTTCAGCAATAGCCTTGCCATTGCTGAATCCTAGAACTGTCTTGGCTTTCTACTCCTTATCACCACCTACAAACCACCAGTAGATTATGATAAGACTGGTCTCTAATACCAAAGAGAGTAGATTGATCATGTCAATACTCAAATCAAATTTTACCTCGATTGCAGAGAGCTTCGGTACACACCCTTTTCCAGTAGCCCTGTTTATGGCAATGAATGCATACGTTCTTAGGAATCTTTGAACTTGACCACCGAACCATTTTCCTCTTTCTTTTACCTTCGCCTTTGCGATGTAATAAGAACAACACTCGAAGTGCTAGCTGCTGATGTCACCTCAGCCCTCTTTCTCTTTTAGCGTCAGGCACCCTTGCCTTTCGCTATAAAGGTTGAAGCCTCTCCTACTAGTACCGCTGGCGCAGATTTTCCAATTGTTGCCTCGTACTCGACCAATATAATTATCAATCCATTAAGATCTCTTTCAAACTCATTCATGTTTATAATAAATGGTTCGTAGGATAGAGGAAGAGACTGAAGGATCATGTCAATGTACATCTCTCTTTCAAGACCGACATGAAGGTCTTTTGAGCTTCTCCACGAGGGATAGCATCATCACTCCATGTTCTTGTACAAAAGACCCTTCCATCATCTTAGCTCAAAAAATGCTTTCGTTGCATCATATCTTACACGCTGGTCCGAGACCACATAGACATTATGAAAAGGAAGCATAATTTAGGCAACATCGTCATTCTTATTGTATTACTTCTAGAAATCATTTGTCATCGAGGTCAGTACAATGCTACGGTCTTTGCAGGTGGTCGTCCTTCAACTTCTTGAACGTCTAGCGCTCTTCAGTTGTCGACCCCTCCGGCAAGGCCTGAGGAACATCCTCATCCAAAATTTGAGTTAGGTTCTGAAAATCTAAGACCATCTCAAGATTTTACAGCTAATTCGTGTAATTTGCCCCATTTAACTAATTTACCTCTAGTATTAGATTTAGTGGATACTTAGACATCTACAATAAGTAAAGCAGGAAACATTAAGCAGAATGAAGTAATATTAAATCTAAGTTAAAACTCAGTCTTTAGTCCTTAACATCTCCCACTATTTCTACGAAATCCCATTATTCTTAAATGGGGTTTTGGAAAATCTTTTCCTAGTGGGCTTGGGGTCCACAAGCAAAATTCTCCATATCCTGCTTCTACGATTTGCATGAAAATAACCTTGTGGGAGGCACCTATGCCATTCTTGTCCCACGAGATCCTCATGATATTTTTTCCTTGCCTCTTCATGAGATCCCGAGGACTTGAAGCGAATCACGTTACTCGGCATTAGACCCAACCCATCAATCGAATCATAACACTCACCGTCATCCCCCACGACTCGTGAGATAGGGAAACAAGAGTGTATTCACTTTGTTCATAACAATCGTGCAACTTAATTTCAGTGAAAAAGACGTGCCACGACTCGTGAGACCACGCAATTAGGTGAAATTAGCTTCCTCCCTTTTGTCATGGGTGGAAGGCATAGACGAACAATGTATGCTCAAGTACATTTACTGGAGTCTTATATTTAACTTGGTCCAACCAAGTGAGAGTTTTGTATAATAGACCGAGACCTAATCACATATGATATACTTTGCATGCTAATAATAAACATGATAAATAAACCATTCATCCATCAATCATTTCACATACAAAATAAAAGCCTAGAACGCCCTGTAGGATGATCACAAGCCCATACCCTATGCGATCCACTGAGTCCACAGTGGATCTATGGTCAGTCTAATCGTAGGCCTACGTTATTACAAGATTTTTTTATAACCCATTACATACAATGGGCCTTGTAAAATCCTCTTCATCTTCTTGGCCTCTCCATCGTGGGCCTCACCAGGCCTCTTCTCCATTAATCCTCCGTGGGCCAATCGATGACCTCCTTCATGGGCCTCCAACGCCTTCGGCTTTCTTCCTTATATTTATTTACAAAAAGTAAAACCTCACTCCTAATTCACACTCTTAAATCATAAAAAAATATGAAATCGCAATCAACAGTTGGGCGGAGTACATTAGGAGGGAGAAAGAAAACCTTCTTATTTCAAGGAAAAAACGAGAGAGGTAAGAAGATGCAAAGAGGAACGGAAGCCTCAACCCAACAAATAAATTTAAATAAACCATACATGCGGTCTAAGGGCTTTGTGATCATCCTTTGCCAATCCAATTAACGCAAATAGCATAAATACAAATCCCATGTAAAACATGTTATTCAAACATTTAAGATATCCCATACCATAAAATAAGTGGAGAAATTATATGGAAAATATACACACAAAACATTGGATAATGGTGCAAAGTATACAAAATGATTTTTGTTCAAAAATCCTTTTCCATAACTAACAAGGCAACATTTAATTCTAGAAAATACCCAATCTCAACTAAAATTAAAATGTCCCAGGTTAATAACTTCCGAAAAATTCCCAGAAAATATAGAAAAATTAGATTTCTGGAGATGCACGAAAAAAATAATGCAAAATCGTAAAATCGGCCCAACCCTGCCGGCCAGGCGCGCGCAGGCGCCACTGCCTGCGTTGCACAGAGCGTGTGCGCCCGCACAGCCTGCGCAGGACACGCGCCTCTGCGTGCACGTGCCCTTGCCCACGTGCGCCTGTCGCCCACTACGCGCAGCCTGCCTGCCGGCTGCCTACGTTTTTCAAGCATCTACTTGAAATATGATTCACTTGATAAGCCTATTACACTTTTAGCATGTTTGAGCTATGAAATTTTTCAACTTGCTCTGAATTCTCTATTTCATGGCTTTGTAATTTAAGTTTGTGTTCTAAATCCCTACAGGAAATGCTGCTATTAGTACCGACTGACTTATCCCCAAAAAAAGTAACCTACAGTAAGAAAAGAGAGGAAATGGCCCGAGGGTTTTTGCAAGGCCTGCTCCGACTTCAAGGAATTCAACAGCAGAATTCTGATTTTAAAAATATTTACCATGTTAATTTAAAAGATAAAAGTAGGTAGATAATGATTTTATTATATACGATTAACTGCTTGAAATGGCTGAACTTATGTCATTTATGACTAATCAAGAACATATATTTTGATGTATTTTATTTCTCATCATCTTCTTTTTATTTGAATTTACTAATTTATTCAATTTAAACATTTTATGTAACAGTAAGTGATTTTTAATATAAATTGAAACTTGCTCTTTTTTTTTATATTTCTACTGATATGCTTTATATATAATTGAAATTTTTTACATATTGCATATCTTCTTCTTTTAATTGTTAAGATTTCTATCAAATTGTAGGTGAATTTTCTTATGTAATTTTGTATTTATTTGTTCAATTTATGCAACATGAATTCTCATTTTGAAATTAATTAGGATTTTTGGTATAGGATTAACGCACTCCGGTTGGTGAAATCTAATTTCTGTATGAAGGGACAAGCGGATCCTCCTCGGGAGCGCGAGCGGAAACGTGAGAATCGAAAATAGCGTAAATTTAAAACAATTATCACAAAATCCCATAGGGTGTACCTTGGATGCTCAATCGGGCGTTCGATTTAGGATGTAACAATATTAAAAGCATATATTTTACATAAAGCATAGATATTAAAGATAAACTACGAAAGCGTAAAATCGAAATTACCTTTGTAGTTATATCGTTTAGACGGCTACAAGCGTTGTTCCTCTCCGGAAATGCTCACCAAGTTCAAACTTATCAACTCTTTAGAGGTAATACACACCATACCGGAAGAGATGCACGCTTTGTTTGTTAGAGGAAAACGGATTTAGAGGTTTTGGTTTTACGAAAATAGAACACTATTAATTAGTGTCTTTTCTTAAGCTTGCTTTGTTCTTCCAAATGATCAAGGTCAAATGATGAACAAAGGGGATATGTGAGAGAGAGAGAGAGAGGGGGGGGGGGGGCGAAAATTGAGCGGAGAGGTGTAATGTATTTTTCTTCTTTTTCCTAGAAAAAGATGAAAGTGAATTGTCTTACATTGATGATTGTATATACTCATATACATACAAAATTAATGTGATTATTGGAATGTGCCTAGGTTCATCCAAGGATGTCTAGATGCATCCCAATGAATCCCACTAATTCATTAATCAAGCCTACCATCTCTTAAGGTATGATTTAATCATACCAAAAGAAAGAGGCTTGATTGGAATTGATTTGTCCCTTACAACAAGAGACAAGTCTACTCATCAAGGCTTAGCTCTCCAAGAGTGGTAATTTTCAGCCATACCACTTTAGCGAAGAAGTCCAACTTCTTCCTATTCCATAAATAGAATTAACACACCTCTTGGGACAAAATTTAACGGATCAGGTTTCACTGTAATCCAATTACAAGACACCAAAAATTAAATCCTATATAATTCAAGGTCCACTTAAATAATTTCCATTAATCATTTAATCCAATTAAAAGATCCAATCTTTTGACTCTCTACAGTAACCAATAAATTCCATTTACCGATTAAGCGAGGGCCCGATACAATATCGGCCCGTCCATCCAATGAACAATCCTTTAAGTAATCCAATTACTTAATTATCCTCCGAAATTAACGCCAAGTCAATTTCTCCAGCTTCTCAGTGATTTGTGTGTGACCCTTTAGGTTCACCCTCAGCTAGGGCCCGTGACCAACAGGGGCTCGTTACCATGGGTGGCCGTCTAGCAACGGTCCATCGCACTAGAGACTAGGAGAATGTTGGCGTGAACATTTAGGCGTTGATGCCGTAGGGTACGGTCCTTCTGTCTACCATCTCCCGGACTTATTCTAGGGTATGAAATTGGGCGTCGGTTCCCATCTATGCTTAATACTCGAGACTACGCATGCCTCATTGCATCGACACAGGAAACCATTTCCTGTTTGACCAACCACTATGGCCACAGGTTTAAGCAGCATGAACGTGTCTCCGAGTGCATAGGAGATACCTCTGTCACATACTGACAGGGGAAGGATCCTCTTCTTGGAACCCACCGTCCTCGCTAGACATTCTGACTGCACTGGACAAGGCTTATAATGATCATCTTACAGAATGATCGCCTCTCGCCAGATTCAAGATACAGTCATCCTGTGTATGTGATTGCCATGGTTCCTCAAGTCTAAGGACTATCCGTACTATCGCAACCAGGGAAAACTAATCATACCGACCAAGCCTCCAAAGCTTCCATATGATAATCTCCGCGAGTCAGTTCAGTCGGCTCGACCCCAGTCGACCATCCCACCAAAATCGTATAGGCGTCCTACGCCTGCCGCCGATGAAACACGACACTCATCCAATGAATACGACTGCTGGTGCAAGTCTCTATAGGACTCTTGATGCCTTGTCTCGAGGTCTTTGACTTGGAACGTTTCAGACCCAAGTCTTTATCAGTTGGTTTCATGACCACCATCCAATGCGTGTCCCAATTGCATGAGTTATTAATCATAGTTTGTGGGCTTTGTTGTGATATATGAAAAACACTATTTTAACATATGAAAAATGAGCACAACAAAGAAGGTACCAATGGTAATGAACATTCATTTTATTCATCACATAATATTATAATACATCAGGTTGTCAAATAAGTTACAAAATGCCAAACCTATTGACTTTCTGGTCACCTATTCTAACACTGTACACACATTTTTTAGGCCGAACATATGTCAAAATATTTAGTTTTCAGATGAGGTATCGCCATTTTTCGTGTGGGACTACTTGTGCGCAATACAAAAAAATAATTTTTAAAGTAACGGTTTTTGTAACGGCCAAGTAATTAATTTGAAATAGTTTTTAGAATTTGTAACGGCTTTTGTAACTGCCAAGTAATTCGCGGCTGTTTTATGAGTTAAAGAAAATTTATAACGGTTTAGCTGAAGGTCGTTACAATTTGGAACGACTTTTGCACCGCATGTATTGGCCGTTGCAATTCTTGACCAGATGGAGAAAATGAATCTGGACCTATTTTAGGAACGACCAATGTAACTTTATTATATTTATTTTGGATTGACCATTGTAACACACAGAGTAATGGGTTGGCTTCTGATTCGGAACAGTTGTTTCCATTCTTTTTGTAAAGACTTGTCATATTTTGTAACGGCTTTATTTTGATATTCGTAATTAGCTTTTTCATAACTTTTGTAATGGCCTTTGTGACGCTTTGTTTGACTGTTTTTGTAACTGTGTTTGTTATTGTTTTCATTTTGTTTTTGTACCGATTTTTGGGCCGACTTTTTTAAAATGGATAAGAATCTTATGCACGATCATTGGAATGACTTTGTAATTCTATGATATGTAGAGGTATTCTAAAAGTCGTTACAAGATTAAATTTTACATTTATTTTATATTATTTACATTAATTTTTTATTTAATATTAATTTTTTGTATAAATAAATTATTGAATTATTTACTATATATGTAGCTTAATTTCTTAAATATGAAATATTATATAAAAAATATAGCAAGAAAATAAAAATAAGTTAAATAACAAAATAAAAATATTCTTTAAACATTGTTTTTTTACAAAAAAAAATCCTAAATTAAACCGGTCTCCCTATCAACAACGTCTTCCTCGTCTCGTCGTCGGTTGCTGGGGGATCAGTTGGAGTTGGTGGAGGATGCATATAAGTTGGCGTCATCTGCCGCATAAACTCCTTGAGATCCGTGACACGATAGTCATGGATCTAAAATTTTTAAAATCATAATATTAAAATCTACTAATTGTATTTTTAATTTGTATAAAATTAATTTTTCTGAAAAAATTTAAATTTTTTAAAAATAGCAAAAAGTCCTTATTTTTCAAAAAATTGCATTAAAGTTCCAAATTTCCTAAAAGTTGCATTAAATTCCTTAATTATTTGAAACTCCATTACTTTCCTAAATTTGCCACTAAAGTCCCCTATTGTCGTAAACCATTATTTTTTAAAATTACGAAAAAACTTACTCAATCTTTTGTAAAAAATTAGAGAAATTACACCTAAAAGTATAGAAAAATTTGAAAAAAATACAAAAAAAATCAAATCCTTTTTTTTTATAATTACAGAAAATTATTTTCCAATATTACGACAAAGTTACTTATTTTTCCAAAAAAAAAAAAACAGAAATTACACCTAAAATTACAGAAATATCTAAAAAATACAAAAAAAATTAAGATTTTTTATTACAAAAATTAATTTTCAAAATTACGATAAACTTCAGAAATTACACCTAAAATTATAGAAAGAATTGAAAAAAAATTTCAGATTTTTTTTTTATAATTACAGAAAATTATTTTCCAACACTTCAACACTCCAACAAATATACCCAATAAGCATCATACATTCCAACACTCCAACAAATATGCCCAATAATCATCATACGTTCCAACACTCTACTAAATATACCCAATAAAAATAGAAAATATCCAACAAACATACCTAATAAACTATCTAACAAATATATCCAATAAAAATAAAAAATATGCATGGATTTTTTGTAATAATTTACAAAATTTTAGAATATGACAGAAATTATGGGGAAAAATGACAGGAAATATGGGAAATATGGGAAAAAAGCTACTTACCTAGAGGGCGGGCGGCTAGGGCGGGCAAGGGAAAGGGCGGCGAGGGCGAGGGCGGCGGGTGAGGAAGGTAGGCAGCGACGAGGGTGGGCGAGGGTAGCTAGGGAAAAAGTGGGAGAAAAATTTACAAGTACCACTTATATACAAAAACTTTTTGGAATGGCCGGGACCATCCCTAAAAATTGCTGCAAAGTGTGTTACAACGAGTGAAGAGTCATGCCTAAAGGTATTACGAAAACAGATCCTACAGGTGTTACAAATTGAGTGGCGAACTTTGACACTTGATAAAGCCATCCCTAAAAGTATTCCAAATATTTAATTATTTTTCATTAAAATATCAATTAAATAAAAAAATATTCGTGCTTAACAATTAAATGTTGTAGAAAAGTAAGTATCCATTATGTGGAATAATGCAATTGAAATACATAAAAATATTTTATAGATGACAATGATATATTTTCACAACATGCAATAAATTTATATATTCATAAACGTTAGTTTTACATTGATGTAACTATCATCTTACATTGTTGAACTGCATGGTTAATCGGGCCATCAAAATTCATTTCAAACCGTTAGGTATGATGTAATGGACAAAAAATTACATTTGGTAAAGTTTTAGACTTATTGGGTGCACGGATGTTGAGATATCGTTCAATCATGCCATCTGATTTTAAATCATACCCTCTAATATAATCTAATTGGCACATTCTTATATATGCTCATCTTTAGTATGAATTGGGTGCCCGAATTTTTAAGGTATCGTACTTGAAAATATATGTTTTTTGAAAGGGAACCAATTTTGTTACAGCTTTTTCCACGGTTATTAAATATTAATTTCTTGGACGGTTTTTTTGGTATAGATTTTGGGACGGCCAATTAATTAGAAGGAATCCCCCCTAAATTTTTAAATTTTCCGCCAAAATTTTATACCAATATTTTATGCGACCCTTGGAACGACTTGTCTTATTTTTACAAACCATTACAAAATAATAAGGGCGTGCCAAAAACCATATGAAATTAGTAACATCCGTCCCTAAAAGTATTCCAAATATTTAATTATCTTTTAGTAAAATATCCATTAAATAAAAATCTGTACTTAACAATTAAATGATGTAGAAAAGTATCCATTATGTGGAATAATGCAATTAAAATACATAAAAGTATTTTATAAATGACAATGATATATGTTCACGACATGCGATAAATTTGTATATTCATAAATGTTAGTTTTATATTGATGTAACTATCATGCTACATTGTTGAACTGCATGGGCTAATCTGGCTGTTAAAAATTCAGATCAACCCATTAGATATGATGTTATGGACAAAAAAACTACATTCGATAAAATTTTAGACTTATTGGGTATACGGATGTTGAGATATCGTACCCCGAACACAAGCATAATCATTGAAGATGGTGTATCGTTCAATCAGGCCATATGATTTTAAATCATACAATGATATGATCTAATTGAGACATTCTTATATATACTTAAATTTGGTATGAATCGGGTACGGATATGTTAAGATGTCGTATTTGAAAATATATGTTTTTGAAAGTGAACAAATTTTGTAACGGCTTTTTTCATGGTTTTTAAATATTAATTTCTTGGATGGATTTTTGGTACAGATTTTGGGACGCCCAATTAATTAGAAGGAATTCCGCCAAAATTTTGTACCGGTATTTTATGTGACCCTTGGAACGGCTAGTCTTATTTTTACAAACCGTTACAAAATAATAAGGCCGTGCGCAAAATCATATAAAATTAGTAATGGCCGATGTTTTTGGAACGACTTATGTAACGTTTTTTTCATTTATATTTTTGGACCGGCTTTTCGTACATGCTTTGGACTGGTTCACTTGACGAAAAAATTAAGTTGTCCCAATATGCATGCGGAATTGCAAAAGCCGTTACAAATTGTGACGGCCTGAATGAAATAACAAAGTCATGCCAAAAACCATATGAAATAAGTAATGGTAGATGTTTTTTTGGAACGCCTTTGGTAACTTTTTTTTCATTTATATATTTGGAACGGCTTTTCGTACATCCTTTGGATCGGTTTACTTAACGAAAAAATTGAACTGTCCCAATATTCATGCGGAATTGCAAAAAGCCGTTACAAATTGTGATGACCTAAATTTTTGTATCAACTTTTGTCATTCAAGTTATTTGTAATGGCTTTTGTTTTGGTTTGGCAGTTACAAAAAGTTGAATTTTTTGGGGGTTTTAAATGACGTCATGAAAAATTTTCGTTACAAAGTGGTGACAAAAGCCCTGTGTATTGGCCGTTTCGAAAAAATCGTTACAAAACCATTATTTTTTTGTAGTGATAGTTATATAATTACGTGTTTCTAACGCGTCAAGATAAATTGTTAATGATCTCAAGGGTTTTCTGATGATATATATATATATATGTGTGTGTGTGTGTTCGTAGCAAGTTATGAGTATAATGAATTGATTGATTATCCGGATGAAATGACTTTATTTCGATATGATCATATATACACATTTGTTCTTAGCAAGTTATGAGTAACAAATAGGTCGCTCCGTTACTTAAAATTCACTAAATTTGTTGATATTAACAAAAAAAAATTAAATAAAAATCGATATTTACCCTCGATTGACTTATTAATGGCTTAATGCTGACCAAACAAATCTTTTAATTACCCTTTAAACGGGGAAAACATACCTCTTCTCATGCATTAACGTGTGACGATATATAAGGGAAGTTTGGTCATAAAAAGATTCATTTGACCTAAAATAAGTTAGTAATAAGTCAATCGATGGCAAATCTCACCTTTAATTCAATTCTATTTGCTAATATCAACAAATTCGTTGAATTTTGACTAACGGAGGGATCCATTTTTAGACAAAAGCAAATCTCAGGAATAGTAAATGTAATTTCTCAAACTACAGGAGATCTACATGTAATTACACCAAATCTTAAGGGAGTGTAATTATCCCTATATATTAATACATCTTGACAATTGAACCACTTTATCTAAAAACATGTTTGGTCTTATAATTATTAGAAAACACATCAGAGGAGATGATGGTATTCCAATCAAGATAAGTTGCAATATTCCAATCAACTTTTTCGGAAGTCGCATGCGAAAGTTCATGATTACAAGTATGAGAGCAAAGTAACTGATACGATATTTTATTATTGTGTATGTAGGTTGTGTAGTATACCGAACTATATTATTACAAATACAAAACTATCAGAACATTGTAATGCATAACGTATTAAAGTTTTCTTTTAATGCAGGCATAGGGAAGAATTTATACAATTTTTATATCTACACTCATGTTTGTGTTTTGAAAAATATTTAGATTTATGTATTTCCCTTTTGAACTCGATGTCAGTAATTTTATTAGTTTTATAAAATGATTTCTTAATATATACATGGCGTTCCTCACATAATTAAACATTTATTTATGATTCGCCTTTGTAAAGATTTATTGATTTTTTTTAAAATACAGATTATTTATTATTTTATATTTCAATGGTTATGTACTATTTTATATACTAATTTATAGGTTTAATTTGAGATATTTCTTTGATACAAGTCAAGATAGATTATTCGCAGCGGATTGCATAAATTTTTTTGACTTTTCATCATATGTAAATTGTACACATATTGCGTATTACAATATGGCAATAGTTGTTGCTTACAACTAGCTGTTGCATTGGTAGATTATATTGGAAAATATATTTATTGCAAAACATTTGTGTCTTATTGTTACATGTTCTAGAAGTCGTTTTCCATCTGTTTTAAACTCTCCACAACTTGTGCTGATTAAACAACAAGACTGTGGCAAAGAACCATTTAAATTCGTGTTTTTGAACAACTTCGGGAAAAATGTGGTACCAGATGAATGAATATTGAAAATTCTATATGTGATATTACTTTTGTGTTTTTTTTTTTTTTTACAAGAAAATGAATCATAATATTATAACAACGCCACCAAAACCACTTACAAACACTCAGCAGCAAACCCATCCAGGATATTATGGTATGAGACTCAACAGAAGCCTAACAAGGATCTATATTTGGCTCTCGCTACCTTAAAATCAAAGAGATAAGACTTAGCAAAATACACCGTAGCCTCATATGTGTTAGAATAGGTGACTGTGAAGTTAATCTAGTTAGGCTTATGTAATCTAATTATGACACTCGTGGTGTAAATAAGTTTATTCTGAATAAAGTGATGTTCAGTTACGGAATTAATACTTTGATTGTGTTCACTTATTGCTTGATATCTACAACTGTTCAATGCACAACCAAAACCCATAGATCAGAAAGGTTAATCGAAGAAACTGTACTGCGCATAGGATGGCAGTCATGAAATCAGTTTCTGTGGATCGGTCTGAAATACTCCAAGTCAAAGGACCCGGAGATTGGGTATCGTGGGTCCATTTGAGACTTGCACTAAATGATTGCAGTCGTGTTTCATCAACGAGAGACGAGGATAGTCCATGCAATATTAGTGGGTTAGCCAGTTCAGTGCCGGCTGACTGAGGTGACTTGCAAGAATCGTCATATGGGAAACCTTGAGTAAGGTTGGTCGGTATGACTTGCATTCTCGATTCCGACTGTACGAGATTGGTGCTCGGACTTGAGGGACTACTGTGGTTACATGCACACCATGCCTGTATCTTAGGTTAGGTAAGAGGCTACCAAGTCGAGAGACTTGATTGCTATAAGCCCTATGAAATCTGTGGCCATAATGACTGAACAGTGGGATTTTATCCCAGTGACGTTTCATTGGGTAAACGAGTATTTGCTTAAGTCAAGGATGGGTACCGATTCCTAACATCCATACCCTAGACTAATAACTGTGAGATAGTAGACGGAAGGATAATGCTCATACACATTTAAGGCCTAAACGTTCACGCCATGGTTTCACCTAGTCTCTAGTGCTATGGACCGTTGCTAGACGGCCACCCATGTAACGGATGAACTCCTATCATGAGATGATTGGATATTTGCCCAAGTCTAACTGAGAGTGAACCTAAGGAGTCACACTCAATTCACTGGAAACGGAGGAATTAATTAGGAATTAATTCAGGGAGGTCAAAAATTTTAACTAGATTAAATTGGTTCTCTTTTCGAGTGTCAAGCCTTTAAATATTGATTGGATTAATTACGCTTGGTTCATGAATTGGATCTACGAATTAAAAAGAAGGGCCATTTCCATCTTTAAGTAGAATGAAGATGGAAATATTAATTTTGGGCGTAGGTATTTATTTGATATTTACAACAAGCCCATTAGGAATTGTTGGACTATTAAATACGATTTAAGAGTCCATTCCACAAAGCCCATCAAGGGATTGACGGACGAGATCAAATCTTGGGGCTAGTTCAGATGAAGGGCTAGGATTCAGTTTGATTTAATCAAACCCTATGTTGACTAGGATTTGACTAGGTCAAAGTCCTAGTTGTGTTAGGAGTGCCTCTATTGAAAAGTTTGAGTAGGATTAGGAAGAAGGCATCCTTATAAATACTCATAGCACACACACACACACACACATTAATTCTCTACTACTCTCATCTCTCTCTCACACACACACTGTTAGAATAGATGACTAGAAAGCCAATTGGATTGGTGGTTTGGGGTACTATTTAGCAATCTTTATTAAAGTAATATTGACTTGATGAATATAGTAAGTATTCAATCGTGGCACTATGTATTTGTTGTGCTTACTGATTACGTTAAACGGTGTTTTAACATAACAACAAATGCCCATAGACCAATTGGATAACCCATGTAGTTGGCTGCGCATTGGATATCAGCTATGAAACCAACTTCTGAGGGTTGGTCTGAAATGTTCCAAGTCGAGGACCTCGAGACAGGACCTCGAGACAGGACATCGAGAGTCCTATAGAGACTTGCACTAAGGATTGCATTCATTGGATGAGTGTCGTGCTTCATCGGCGACAGACGTTGGACGTCTATGCAATATTAGTGGGTTAGTTGACAAGGGTGTTAGCTGACTGAACTGACTCGCAGGAACCGCCAAATGGAAGTCTTGGAGGCTTGGTTGGTATGACTGAAATTCCCGACTCCGATAGTACGAGATTAGTCCTTGGACTTGAGGAATCATGGCAGTCACATGCATATGAAGGTTGTATCTAGGGTCTGGCAAGAGATGTCTGTATCTGGGATACATTCATCATAAGCCTTATCCAGTGCAGTCGGAATATGTATTGAGGATGGTGGATTCCAAGATAGGATCCGTCAGCTGTCAGTATATGACAATCGAGTCTCCTATGTGCTCTGAGACGATTTAAGCTCTTTAAGTCTGTGGCCACAACGATTGGTCGAGTAGGGAATGATTTCCTATATCGATCAATAGAGGAAACATGTCTCGAGTTATTGAGCATAGTTGTCTAGTCCAGGATGGGAACCGACGCCCAATTCCATGCCCTAGACTTAGACCAGGGGACGGATGATGGAAGGACCATACTCATATGGAACTCGAGAACCTAAATGTTCACGCCAACATTCACCTAGTCTCTAGTGCCATGTACCGTTGCTAGACGGCCACCCATGGTGACGGGTATTTTGCGATTAATGGTTAATTGGAAAACAGTTAATTAACTGGGTTAATTGACCAATTGTGTAGGCACAAGCCCAAGTCTAGCTGAGGGTGAACCTAATGAGTCACACACAAATCACGATGGAATTGGTAGAATCAATTTAGAATTAATTCTAGAAAAAGCGAATTAATTTAATTGGATTAAATTAATTCAAGAAGAAAAATAAATGATTGGATCATTTATTGAGAAATCCATTTGATGGATGGTCCAAGAATTAATTAATTGAATTAGTTAACTTTTGGACTTAGAACCTTTAAATTAATTGGATTAATTTATCAAGTTTGGATTAATTAATTGATTGGATCAATTAATTAGAGTTTGGACTTATGTTTATTTAATTAGATTAAATAAAATTATGTGCTTCAGTGAGATTGAAATTAATTGGATTAATGAATGCCCAATGGGCTTTGTTTGGACTTAATTTAATTAGATTAGTAGTCCTAGTCCATGAAAAAATGCAATTTATAGCAAGTGAAGGATGAATTAAAATCCTCCACATGTGAGGCACATGTGACCAACCTTTATATGATTTGGTGGGTGATTTTATTTGCTATAATGGTGCATGGTTATGTAGATAGTGGTGTATGTATGTAGGTTGCTTTAAAAGTTGACAAGAGAAGATGAATTTTGAATTCAACAACTCTACATACACAAAAACCATTCACATAACTTGTATGGCCTTGGTCTTGCACGAATTTTTACATCAAGAAACACTCCAAAATCTCTGAAAATTTTCTCCTTTTTGTGTTCATACCTTTTGGAAAGGTTTGAACTAAAACATTCTAAAAGCACTAATCAATAGTGTTCATTTGGAGTTGTTTGTTTCTTCTTATTCTTCTCCACTACTATCTAGCAATAGTTTAGAGAACTCTTCCATGGTGTGGTATGGACAAATTAGAAGAGTTCTACTTTGAGCTCTCAAGTGGACATACAAGGAAGAAAAGAAGAAACAACGCTAGAAGTCGTTCTACGTAAAAACGAACAAAGGTTGGTTTCTATTTACATTTTATGTATCTTTTGTTTTGAATGCTTTAGCCACATGTCCAGCATCTTCTCCTCTTTTATTAATGCACTTGACATGCACCGAATGCCCAGGAACTTCATAGGGAACACCCCTTTGAACACGTTTAAATTACCCTTTTAAAAATTCACGTTTTTTACGCTTCCGTAGCGTTCCCAAACCGTACCCGATTCTTTCAGTGGTATCAAAGCCAATTTGGTGTTGTGGCTATAGGATTTACATGTTATTATGTCTTAATCATGAAGAACATGTTTACATTGCTTTTGGAAAGCATGGTTTATGGCTTTAAAGCATAATAATATGTGTAGAAAATATGTGTTAATTTACTTTTGAAATTATGGATATCCATGCTTTTTTTAGAATTGGATTTTCTATAAATGCATGTTTATGTTTTAGTTTTTATAGAAGAAGTTTAAAAAAAAAATTTTGAAAAACAGTGTCGGTCGGTCGACATGGCAGTAGGGGCGCGCAGTGCTGCGGACAGCGCCTGTGCGCGCGGCGGGCCGGCCGTCTGTCGGCTTGAACGGCTAGGCCGTTTTGCACCATTTTTCATGAAAATTTTAATTTTTTGATTTCTGCTGTTTTCTGAAAGTGATTAATTTTGGCATATTTTAATTTTACTTGAATTGAATTTTTCTAAAATTAGTTTTTTGATGGCTTAGATTATTTTGGAAATGGTTTCCAAACAAAAGAAAAAAATATTTTGTACATTGGATGTATAGTTGATATCCAACTTTTTAATTACATTATTAATATGGTATTTTCTCCATTTTTTATGTTAATGGTTTTAGATATTGGATATCTATTTATAAATGCATGGGATGTATTTATATGCTTGGCATGTTTATATTTGATATAAATGTGTTTTGTTGTTGTTTATTTGATAAACAATAAGGATGATCACTAGCCCATTGACCTATGTATGGTTTGTTTTTTTTTGGGTGAGGCATGCGTTCCTCTTTGTTTTTATTCCTTCTATTGTTTTTAGCCTTGGAATAATAAGGCATGCTTTCCCTTTAAATGTACTCCCCCCAACATGTGATAGGGGTTTTATTTCAGTTGTAATGAGTGTAGATTAGCTTGTGAGATTTTATTTATTTTTGAAAATAAATGTAAGCTTCCATGGAGATGAAGGCCCAAATGATATCCGCTGGACGGAGCCCACGATGGAAGGCCCAAGAAGAACAAATAAGAATTTACAAGGCCCCATTAGAATGATAATGGGATGTAAAAAGTGTAATAGTGTAGGCCTACCCTAGTTTGACCATTGATGCACTGTGGGCTCAATGGATCACTTAGGATTGGGCTTCTGATCATCCTAACAGGGGCGTGCTAGGCTTATTTTGCATGTACTTATGTTTTATGCTTTGATGTATGGTGTGTTTGGAATGCATCGTATTACATTTAATGTATGAAAATTGAGCATGCAAAATACTAATAATAATGATGTCTCGGTCTTAATAAATAGTAAGCTCTCACTTGGATGGTCCAAGTAAATATTAGGCCCAAAATGGAATTAAAATCAAATGGTTTGATTATTCCAAGCCTTCCATCCATTGCAATGTAGTGAGGAAGCTACTTTCACCCATTCATGGTCTCACGAGTCGTGGCACATTTGGAATAGAAGAAAGTTGCACTGTTGTTATGAACAAAGGAATATGCTCCTGTTTCCCTATCTCACGAGTCGTGGGGGCGATAGTTGAGATATTCATTTGGTTGATAGGTGAGGCCTAACGCTAAGTAATATGATTCGCTTGGAGTCCTTGGGATCATCTGAAGAGGCGAGGCAAAATATCTTGGGATCTCATTGGATGAGAATGGTATAGGTTACCTCCCACAAATTATTTTTCCGTGTGAATCGTAAAAGTGGGGCTTGGAGAATTGCATTTCTAGACTCGAAGCCCACTAGGAAATGATTTTCTGAAAACCCCACTTGAGAGTGGTGGGCTTTTTGAAGAAATAGAGGGAGGGGTTAATGACTAAAGACCAAGTCTTAACTTGAATTCAATATTATAATAATCTACTAAATTTCAGCTTTACATTTTGAATGTAGATGTCTAAGAAACCACTCGCTGTAACTCTTGAGACTAATAAATTTGATGGAACAAACTATAATGATTGGCTGTGAAATATGAGGATTGTCATCGATTTCGAAAACCAGGCTTTCGTTCTGGATAAGCCTCTTCCTTGAATCTTGCCGGAGGGGTCCTCGTCAGAAGAGCATTTGACATTCAATGACTGGTAAGAGGACAACCGCAAGGTCCGCAACATCATACTGGCATTCATGACTAATGAGATCTAGAAACAGTATGATCAGTTGGATGATGTCAGCTCGATAATGCTCCGTATGAAAGACATTTATGCGGTAACGGACCGACATATTAGATATATAGTGTGACGAAGGCATTTTTCGGAGCTAAGATGATAGAAGGGTTATCTGTACACCAGCATAGAGTGATGATCCTATCCCTTGTGGAGAAGCTCAAAGACCTCCGAGCTTATCTTGGAAACGAGACGTACATTGACGTGATCCTTCAATCTCTTCCTCCCCTCTTTGACCCGTTTATCGTTAACTATAACATGAATGGGCTTGAAAACGACCTTTATGAGTTGATAAACATGTTGGTCCAATACGAGACAACGATTGAAAAGTCTGCGCCGTCAGTATTGGTGGGGGAGGCTTCGACCTCAAAAGCGAAAGGCAAAGGGGCTGGACACTGGAGGAGGAAGAAGAGTAACATAGAATTAGCCATTGCAAGCGCTCAGAACGCTCCTGTTGCCATGCTAGGCATGGGTAAAGGAAAGAGGAAGGCAGTTCGACAGTCAAGAATTTCAAAATTTGCACATATGGCCGGGAAAAGGGCCATTAGAAGAGGGAGTGTCCTAAACTCCTCCCAACTAAGGTACATTTGATTTGAGCTTTAACATGAATACTATTCTACTTCTTGGGTATTGGATACCAGTTGTAGAGCTCATATCTGCAAATGGTTTGCAAAAAATGGGAAGGAGTAGAATGCTAATACGAAGATGGTTCTAAAGCTATGCAACGGCTGGGCTGTTGCTGTAAAAGCTATAGGACCAATTAGGTCTAGATCATGTTAGGATAGAGCTGATAGGTCCGAATTATGTAACCTAGGATGATAACACTTATGTTTATCTATTGTTGGACAATGATGATTACATCTTTTTGATCAATGAAAGTTTCTTTTATTTGACAAAGAAGGGTTATTCTTGTCTACTAGGTTGTTTGCATAATTTTTCCATCCCATAATTAGATTGTGAATGCTCAAAACAAATGATAAAATAGATAATCAAGATAAACTCATAGATTTGGCATGCAAAGCTAGGTCACATTCCTCTAGATAGGATAAGGAGGTTAGTAGATTCAAGGAGTTTAGAAATAGGCAATTTGAGCCTGCTGGCTTGCAAGCCCTTCTTGAGTAGGAAGAAGGCCAAGAAGCTCTTTGTAGGACAAAGTATGCTTGCTAGTGGTTTGTTGGATTGGATCCAGTTAGACATCTCTGGGTCACTGAATACACAAGACCATAAGAGGGTTCACAAGTCTAAGGACCTTTAGAAGGTTCAGGGAATTAGATTTGAAGTGGGAACCGAACTGGTTGCAAAATTAACCTTTGATTGGATCGAGTGGTGTGTATTTAGTGGGAGTTCTTGATGTATCTAAATGGGAATGGAATTCTCACTCAGTGAAATTCTTCCTGGTACGCCACAATTGAACGGTGTCTCTGATAAGGAAGGAATCGAATCTTGTTGGACATGGTTCGGTCGATGTTTTCACTAAACTACCTTGGCCCATCTGGGCATGTTCTTAAGACAGTAGCCAATTTGTAAAACATGGCACTTTCTAAAGATTGTGGCCCTGACGCCATATTGGATATGGCATGGCAAGCCTGTATCATACAAAGTACTTGAGTATGTAGGATGGGCTACATAGGTCAAGGGACCAGTGGGAGGCAAACTAGGTTTGCACAGGTTCATGTGTTGTCCTAAGGGAAACTAGACTTCAGAGGATAACCGGTGTGAGGAGTAGCTTCTTGAGGAATCAAGTAGAGCGAGACCTCAGTACGATATAGCAAACATCATTTGTAATCGAGTTTACCCACTGACTATATTCTAGTTCTCCTAGAGACGACAAGAATACACTAGAAACATGAGAGGTACAGGTTTCTGGGTCAGTCTGGTCAATTGGATTACAATCCAAAGGACATAAGGAGAAGCAATGCCGGACATTGGAGGCCCGTGATTCGACATGGAATTAAAGCTAGGTTTGAAACTCCATGTAACTGGAATATTCGTTTTGATGAGTTCATGCGAGGTATGACTCAATCAGTAACGAGCTTGAGGGTCAGTAGGAGTTTGGTTGTGTTCCTAGTGTTTAAAGTGTGTAACGTCTTATTCAATTGGAATGAATTTAAGATGTTAGAAAACACTGAAACATGAACATTGTTCACGCAATTCTCCATGAAAGGAATTGGATTCCTATATATATAGGGTTAAGCTGTCCAAGACTCAGTCAGGGTTGACTGATGATGAAGCTTAGATATTTGACATCCTCTGCGTCTTTGTCGTAGGTAGCATGAGTATGTTGTTTGGTGCATTGGACCTGATGTTGTGTGTGCTTTGGGCGTAACGACAGAAATTGGGTGTGTGTCGAGGAGATAGTACACTGCTATTGAGAATAGTCTTTAATACCTGAATAAGGATTAATGAAGTGTTCTTGATGCACGTTCTATGGAGAGTTGATTCGGGAAGGCTATAGCGATAATAGCTTCCAGTATCATGTGAATAATATCTAGTCTCAGTATGAACATATATTCAGGCTTAATGGTAAGGTGGTGGCTTATTTCTGGCGATATAGTGTTTAAATAAGATACTGGTGAAAGATTGTGTGGATCGGCCCGGGAGATTAACGCGAGTAGTGGAAGCGCGAAATAGTGCGTAATAAAAATTACAAAGCATAATTAAATGGAATTTAAATCATGCATAACATACATAAACGAATCAAGGGGTGTGCCCTTGATTCTCCCGGGCGTTTGGTGTATCTCATGTTCAATAAAACACAACATGGAGGCCATAGAATTAGAACCGAAAAAACATAATTGAAGAACCTACCCGGTTGTAGTTTTGTCTTTGTTTCGGCTACATGCATTGTTCCCCATTTTGCACCAAGATCTCAAAGAAGAGACCCTCTAAATCATCTCACTCGCTCCACCGGAAAGCAAACAACCCTTGTGCTAGCAAGAAATTATTTGGGGAGAAGAGACATTGATACACGCTATGAATTAACGCAATCAATGTCTCTTATGTTCTTAACTTGAATAAAATCAAGAAGAACAAAGTATAATTCTTGGAGAGAAAAGAAGGGGATGGACGAATTTTAGAGGGAATTGAGAGATGTGAGTTGTAGAGAATAGTAGGTGTGAGTGTGTGTTTTTTGAGTATTTATAGAAGATGGAATTTCCTATTCCTTCTCAAACTCTTCCAAAGAGACACACTTTGACTAGGATTTTGACCTAGTCAAATCCTAGTCAAATTAGGCTTTGATTAAGTCAAATTAATCATGGCCCTTCATCTCATCATTCTCTAGATCAAATCTTGTCCATCCATTTTGATGGGCTTTATGGAATGGGCCTATTTAATTGTAAATTAAATATTCCTATGGACTTTATATTAAATCATATTTAATATACTAAGACCATTAATTAATTAATGGAAAGGACTTATTTAATTCTAAATTAAATAGTCCCATGGACTTTATATTAAATCCTATTTAATATACCAAGCCCATTAATTAATTCCATAGAATGGGATTATTTAATTCTAAATTAAATAGTCCCATGAACTTTATATTAAATCCTATTTAATCTACCAAACCCACTAATTAATTAATTCACCCTTTTAATCTAATTAAAAGAAAAGCCCATGCTTTATAAAATTCATAAATCTAATTTATGAACTCAAGCCCGATTATTCCAAATAATTTATCAAGGCTTTGAATCTCCAAGAAGTATAATTTAATTCCATTAAATTAAACCTTCTCCCGGAATTAATTCCAAATTAATTCCCTTTCATTTGGTTGTAGCGGGTGTGACTCTTTAGGTTCACCTTTCAGCTAGACTTGGACCTACTTTTTGTTATTTCATAACCAAAGTAGTTCGTTACCATGGGTGGCCATCTAGCAACGGTCCATGGCACTAGAGACTAGGTGAATTTATGGTGTTAACATTTAGGCTCCGAGTTATACACAGGTGCGGTCCTACCGACGCTCGATACGTACGGTTACGGTCCTACTGTCGCCTGTCTCCCGGCCTTTAGTCTAGGGGTCGGTTCCCATCCTTGACTAGGCAACTATGCATAATGCTCGAGATAGGTTTAACTCGACGTAGGAAATCCTTTCCCACTACATCAAGTGCTATGGCCATAGACTTTGTGAGTCTAAACCATCTCCGAGTGCATAGGAGATCTTGCTGTCATATTCTTTGACAGGGGACAGATCCTATCTTGGAATTCACCGTTCTTACATACTCCGGCTGCACTGGACGAGGCTTATGATGACCATGTGATATAGTCGGTCAAATTTCACCAGATCCAAGATACAACCTTAGTATGTAGGGGACTGCCGTGATCCTCAAGTCCGAGGACTAATCCCGCACTATCGGAATCGGGAATACGAGTCATACCAACCAAGCCCGAGTGGCTTCCATATGACGATTCCCGCGAGTCACCTCAGTCGGCCGCTCCCTAGCAGGCCGACCCACTAACACTGCTTAGACAATCCTCGTCACCCGTCGATGAAACACGACAACAGATGCTTAGTGCAAGTCTCAAATGGATTCTCGATGCCCTGTCTCGAGATTCCTTTGACTTGGAGTATTTCAGACTGATTCGGCGAAACTGATTTCATGAACCTACCTCCAAGCGTAGTTCCAATTTCCCGAAGTGTTATTTCAGTCTGTGGGCGTTTGTTGTCACATCGTAACGATGCAAGCAGTAAGTACAACAAACTCATGCCTATGAATCCTTACTACATTCATTGACATAATATTACTTGTTCACAGATTGACGAATGGTTCTCAGAACAGCCAATACCATTTACTTTCTGGTCACCTATTCTTACAATCTCCCACTTGACCAATAAGTCAATTACCCACTTTGTTCAGAATCCTATGAGTATGAGTAATCTACGATACCGACTAAGGTATTGTGAGTCCACTTATATTTCCTTGCGAAGCAGTACGGTCTAACCGTGTTACCTCTATCCACCATTGCCTCTTAGAGATGGTGGTTGTCTAAGAATATTTTCGTGGATCTTGTGATGAGATCTCGTGCCAATACTCCCATAGCCAAATTGCCTGCCATATAGGCGAACATGGCTTGGTCGTGCTAGGCGCCACGTCCATCCTATGGACGCGGTCTTCATCAGTGACCACTATCCGATGCATTCGTCATTGGGCCTGACTATGCATACCTTTGAGACTAACTGGTTTTCACTTATGCTCTGGAAGCTAGTATCGCTTTAGCCTTCCAAAGCAACTCTCAACAGACGGTGCATCATGAAGACATCCTTAGTCCTTATTCAGGTACTAAGGATCGTCCTTGATTGTTGTCTTCAACCCCTCAGTGCATTACCGATTTATGTTGAGCCATGCTAGAAGCACTCTCAACATCGGTTCCTATGCACCGAGTAAACATATCATATGTTTAACTAGGGTTAAGACATAGGGGATACTCAACATCCAAGCCTTCTCATTAGTCCACCGTGACTAAGTCTTGAATGGCTTGATGCTTTATGCATAGTATCCAAGTTTTCTCATCAGTCTTACTATGACTGAGTCTCGAACAATTTGTCCCTCTACATATATAAGTTTTTCTCATCAGTCCACCATGACTGAGTCTTTGAAAAAACTCAATTTATGATATGTATGTGGGAACCCTAAAATGTCATGGAGAATTTTCGTGAGTTACGGTTTGTGTTTTAGTGATTCCTAATGCCTTGAATTCATCCATGAATCAAGATATTACACACTTAAACACTTGGAACGCCATTTCTACTCCCACTGATCACCTACGTTGTTTAAGACCGAGTCATGCTCCGTATGAGCTCGTCAAAACGAATATTCCAGTTATGCGGTGTTTTCAAACCTTGTTTGAATTTCCTAGTGGATTCTATGGCTCCTCTCCATAAATCCCACTACGATGTCCAACATCACGTTCCGCAGGTCATTTTGGATTACTATCCAAATTTGACCGAACATATCCCGATCACTCGTACCTCTTACGACATTCGGGTTCGTTCTTAAGGGAACTTGGAATATGATCAATTTAAGTAAGAAATGCAATTATAAGCAACGTTTAGCATTATTCTGTCGTAAACCTACACAAACCAGACACCGAGTCTAATTTGTCTCCCACTAGTCCCTTGACGTATGTAGGATCCTTCTACATGCTCAAGGACTTTGTCGGGACATACGCTTGCCAAACCGTGGCTCCTTGTGCGTGACTTCTAGCAAAGTGCCATGTTCCTTACGTTGGCAATTTTGAGTCTACGTCTACACGGGCTAAGGTAATTGGGCGAAACTTCGATCGATCTTCGTCCAACGAGATTCGATCGTTCCCTTTATCAGAGACCGTCATACTTGGCCTTTATAGGAAACGTTTCATTGAGAATTCCATTATCAACTTGGATGCTCAAGAGCTCCCACTAAATACACGGCCTTTTCGATCCTATCGAAACAGGCTTAATTTTGCAACCATTTATGGTTCACCTCCTTAAGTCTAATTCCCAAACCTCCTATGGGACCTTTAGACTTTTGAACCCTCTTATGGTCTTGTATATTAGTAACCTACAATTGTCTTATTGGCTCCCTTCCAATAGACTATTTGGCAAGCCTACTTTGTCCAACAAAGAGCTTTTGGACTTTCTTCTTCATAAAAGACTTGTAAATTTAGTCGATTCGAATCATCTATTTCTAGATTCATCGAACTTTCCAATTTACTTATCTTTTAATAAGAAGAAACGCCCTAGCTGTTGTAGATGCCAAATCTGTAAGTTGGTCTTGATTAATCCATTTAGATAATTAGAATTTTGAGTATCCATAAACCTTTTATGGGATGGTGTTCTAGGAATTCACGTGTAACTACTAGCAAACATGAATCATTGTTCAATAATTTTGTTTGATCAAATATGTATGTAATAAAACCTTTGACCAACAAAGAGGCATACTTTTGATCATGCTAGGTTACGTAATTCCTATATTATCCTAACATGATCACGATTATGGGCCTAACAAGTCTCTAGTCCTTTTCATCAATGGACCTTGCCATTGTTGAATCCTAGAACTGTTCTTGGCTTTTAAGTCCTTATTCACTTTCTGCAAACCACCCGCAGATTAGTGATAGGAATGGTATCAAATACCAAATAGAGTAAAAGTGATCATGTCAATACTCAATATCAAATTTTACCTACATTGGAGAAAGGTTCAGGATATTCCCCTTTCCAATGGCCCTCTTTACGACAGTGAATGCTTACATTCTTAAAAAATCTATGAACTTGACTGCTTGAACCTTTTGCTCTTTCCTTTACCTCCACCTTGTGTTGTAAAGGAACAACACTTGAAGTGCTTTAATAGTTGATGTTACCTTTGAAGGACAAGCGGATCCGCCCGGGAGCGCGAGCGGAAGCGAGAAAAGCGAGAAAATGCGTAAATTTAAATCAAATTCAAAAATACGCGAATCCCAAGGGGTGTACCCTTGGGTGCTCAACCGGGCGTTCGATGTAGGATGTGTAAATATTAAAGCATACATTTAAGCACATAGGGCATAGATATATAAATGAAATCAATCAAAGCGTAATAAACCGTTACCTTTGATTGTTTAGCGTATGCTCCCGGCTACTTGCGTTGTTCCTTCTCCGGAATGCTCACGAAATCCAAACGTATGGATTCTGCAAAGGTGATCCACACCACACCGGAAGAAACACACGTTCTTCTTGCTAGAAAAGAACGGGTTTAGAAGGAATCGGTTTAAGAGAAGAACACTAAGAATTAGTGTTCTCTTAAACTTACTTTGTTCTTCTTCTTGATTCAAAATCAAGTGAAGAACACAAGTGTGAGAAAGGGAGGGAGCACGAAATTTTGAGAGAGAGGAGATGATTTTTGTCTTTCTCTTTTTCCTAGAAAAAGATGAATAATGAATCACTTATGCTAGGTGTTGTATATTCTAATATATATACATAATTAATGTGATTATTGGAATGTGTCTAGGTTCATCCAAGGATGTCTAGATTCATTCCAATCAATCACCATCAATTCTTCAATCAAGCCTACCAAAATTTATGGTATGATCAAATCATACCAAAATGGAAGAGATTGATTGGAGTTGATTTGTCTCTTTCCAAAAGAGACAAGTCAACATACCACCTAGCATGAAACATGGCTGATTTTGCTTCCTCCAAGGGAGCATGTAGGCCATATTTAATTAAGGGAAGAAGTCCAACTTCTTCCTATTCCAAATTAGGAATTATTTCTCCTCTCGAGTATAATTTAACGGACCGGGTTTTATCGTAATCCAATTACGACGAACCCAATATTAAATCCAATTTAATGTCCACTTAAATGATTCCCGTTGATCTTTTAATCCAATTAAAAGATCCAACGTCTCAACATCTCAACTTTCCATATTTAATCGAAAATCCAATTTACCGATTAAATGATAGCCCGGTACAATATCGGCCCGTCCATCCAATGGACTTTCCCTTAAGTAATCTACTTACTTATTTTATCCTTCGAGATTGACTCCAAGTCGATCTCTCAACCTCCTCGGTGATTTGTGTGTGACCCTTTAGGTTCACCCTCAGCTAGACTTGGGCCCGTGTCCCACATGGGCCCGTTACCATGGGTGGCCGTCTAGCAACGGTCCATGGCACTAGAGACTAGGTGAATTGGCGTGAACATTTAGGCGCCGATTCCGTACGGGTACGATCCTTCCGTCTACCGTCTCCCGGCCTTAGTCTAGGGTATGGAATTGGGCGTCGGTTCCCATCCTTAACTAGGCATCTATGCTTAATACTCGAGACTACGTATGCTTCATTGCATCAACACAGGAAACCATTCCCTGTTCGACCAACCACTGTGGCCACAGCTTCAAACAGCATGTACGTGTCTCCGAGTGCATAGCAGATACCTCTGTCATATACTGACAGGGGACGGATCCTCTTCTTGGAATCCACCGTCCTCGCTACACATTCTGACTGCACTGGACAAGGCTTATAATGATCATCTTACAGAATGATCACCTCTCGCCAGATCCAAGATACAGCCGTCCTGTGCACGTGACTGCCATGATTCCTCAAGTCTGAGGATTACTCCCGTACTATCGGAACCGGGGAATCCAATCATACCGACCAAGCCTCCAAGGCTTCCATATGATGATCCCCGCGAGTCAGTCCAGTCGGCTCGACCCCAGTCGACCAAACCCATCAAGATCGTGTAGGCGTCCCACGCCTGTCGCCGATGAAACACGGCACTCATCCAATGAACACGACTCTTGACGCAAGTCTCAATAGGACTCTCGATGCCCTATCTCGAGGTCCTCGACTTGGAACGTTTCAGACCCAACTCTTAATCAGTTGGTTTCATGACCACCATCCAATGCGTGGCCCAACTGCATGAGTTGTTATCCATGGTCTGTGGGCTTTGTTGTGATATAAGTTAAACGCCGTTTTAACAAATGTAAGATGAGCGCAACAAAGAAGGTACCATTGGTGACGAACACTCATCTTATTCATCACATAATAATATTACATTCACATCAAGTTGTCGGATAGGTTACAAATTGCCAAACCTATTGGCTCTCTGGTCACCTATTCCAACAACCTTACCCTTCTTCCTCTTTTGGCGTCTGGCACCCTTGCCTTTCGCTATGGAGGTTGAAGCCTCTCCTACTAGTACCGACGGCACAGATTTTGCAATCGTTGCTTCGTACTAGACCAACATAATTACCAACTTATGAAGATCTTTTCTAAGCTCATTCATGTTGATAATTAATGGTTCGTAGGAGGGAGGAAGAGACTGGAGGATCATGTCAATGTACGTCTCCTTTTCAAGACTGACGTGGAGGTCTTTTGAGCTTCTCCACTAGGGATTGCATCATCACTCCATGTTCTTTGTACCGACATCCCTTCCGTCATCTTAGCTCCAAACATGCTTTCGTTGCATTTTTACCCCACATGCTGGTCCAAGACCATATAGACATGATGCAAACGAAGCATAGTTTGAGCCAACATCATTATATCCTACTTGTCAGTGGTCATCCTTCAACTTTTGAACGCCAAGCGTTGCCTTAGTTGTCGACCCCTCCGGCAAGCGCTGAGGGACGTCCTCATTCCGGTATGTGAGTTAAGGTTCTGGAAATCTAAGACCATCTTTAAGATTTCGCAGTCAATCCGTGTAATTGGTTCCCTTTTAATAAGCCTCTTAGTAATGTGTTTGGTGGATTCTAAGACATTCACAAATATATAAAACAGAAAATAATAAGCAGAATGAAGTAATATTTTGGTTAAGTCTCGGTCTTTAGTCCTTAACCTCCCCCACTATTTCTACGAAAACACGACACTCTCAAACATTGTTTTCGGGAAATCCTTTCCTAGTGGGCTCAGGATCCACAGCGATCTCCCCCATACCCCGCTTTTACGATTCGCATGGGAAAAGAACCCGTGGGAGGTATTCCATACCATTCTCGTTCCATGAGATTCCCAAGATAATTGCCTCACCCTTTCACGTAACCACGCCACCATTTAGTCTAAATACAAAACCATACTGAGACTTGGCATCATCGTCATTCGACTGGAAGCTAGCGTCGCTATAGCCTTCCAGTATCAACCCTCCACCGCCGTAGATCAAGAACATGTCCTTAGTCCTTTTCAGGTACTTTTGGATAGTCTTGACTGCACTCCAGTGATATCGGCTAGTTACGCTCAAAGCGAAAGCCACATCAGGTCTAGTGCACTGAACAACATACTGTATGCTGCCTACGGCTGAAGCATAGGGGATGTCCAACATCCTTTTAAGCTCCTCATCAGTCTTAGGAGACTGCTTCTTGGATATCTTAATTCTATGCCTCATAGGAAGGAATCCTCGTTTTGAGTTCTCCATCTTGAATCTCTTCAAGACTTTCTCAATGTACGAGGACTGGGCCATTCCTAACATCCTTCTAGATCTATCCCTGTAGATCTTGATGCCAAGGATGTAGGATGCCTCGCCCATATCCTTCATGGAGAATTGCATTGACAGCCAAGCTTTAGTGGTACCCAACATCTTAGCATCATTCCCAATGAGCAAGATGTCATCCATGTAAAGCACCAGAAACGCAACTGAGCTCCCACTGATCTTCTTGTATACACAAGGATCGGACTCGTTCTTGATGAAATCATATCCCCGTATGACTTCATCAAAACGTATGTTCTAGCTTCGGGTTTAACCCCTTTTGGTGGATCTGCTAGGGTCCAAACCTTGTTTGTACCCATCGAGTCCATCTCGGATTTCATGGCCTCAAGCCACTTGTCCGAATCGATGTCCGACATCGCTTCTCCGTACGTCTTTGGATCATTATCCAACTGACTGGTCAGGCCCAGAAATCCATACTTATCAGGTGCATGGGATACTCTGGCCGACCTACGGAGGACTGGAACAATATCAGTGGGAACTTCAGGCTCAGATGTCACTGCCGCCTCTTGGGGTTCCTCACTTGATTCCTCAAGAAGTACCTCATTGCGTCGACTATCCGATGGAAAACCTTTTTCCAAGAACACTGCATTTCGCGAGACAAAAAACCTTTTGTTCGGAGGGATCATAGAAATAATACCCCGCAGTTTCTTTCGGATAGTCGATGAACCTGCATAAACTAGACCTCGAGTCCAGTTTATCTCCCACTAATGTCTTGACATATGCGGGGCAACCCCACACTTTCAAGTATTTGTAGGAGGCAGGCTTCCCATGCCACATCTCATATGGCGTCTGGGATACCCTTTTAGATGGCGCCAAGTTCAAAACTTTGGCCGCCGTCTCAAGAGTGTATCCCCAGAAGGAAAGGGGTAGTTCGGTAAAACTCATCATGGATCGGACCATGTCCAACAAGGTCTGATTCCTCCTTTCAGACACACCATTAAGCTGCGGTGTTCCAAGAGGGGTCCACTGAGAGAGAATCCCATTCTCTTTTAGATAATCAGTAAAATCACCACTCAAATACTCTCCACCTCGGTCCGACCGAAGGGCTTTGATCTTTCGACTGGTTTGGTTCTCTACTTCAAGTCTGTATTCCTTAAACCTTCCAAAGGCTTCAGACTTGTACCTCATCAGATAAACATAACCATACCGTGAGTGATCATCGGTAAAGGTTATGAAGTACGAGTACCCACCTCTAGCCTGAGTATTTAGTGGACCACAGACATCTGTATGGATCAAATCCAACAGACCACTGGCTAGCGTACTTTGTCCAACAAAGGGTTTCTTGGTCATCTTTCCCTTTAGACAGGATTCGCAGGTCGGTAGGTTGTCCAAATCGTCTATTTCTAGATTCTTTGAGTCCACCAACCTTCTTATCCATTCTTTAGAGATATGACCTAACCTCGCATGCCATATCTGTGCGTTATTATGATCATCACGTTTTCGTTTGTGTTCTGCAGTCATAATCCAATTAGACTGTTGAAGTATGTACAGACCGTTGACCAATGTACCAAGCAAATGAGAAATACCATCTTTGATAATGAAAAAACCGTTTTTATTGATGGTAAATTCATATCCCTCCTTATCAAGGACCGGGATGGAAACAATGTTTTTAATCATGCTAGGTACATAGAAACAGTCGTTCAGTACAATCCTAACATGACTACTAATGGCTAACTCTAGTGATCCTACGGCCTCCGCAGCAACGGCCTTGCCATCGCCTAGCCTTAGGATCATCTCATCCTTGGTTAGCCTTCTGCTTCTTTGCAGTGCCTGCAAATCATTGCAGATGTGAGCACCACACCCGGTATTCAATACCCATGAAGCAAAATTAGTAATCATATTAACTTCAACCACAAACACACCTGGGTTGGAGAGGAGTTGTGGAAACTCCCTTTTCCAATGCCCTTTCCCTTGGCAATGCATGCAGACATCATTTGCCTTGGACCGCTGAGAACCACGGGCCTTCCCTTTCCCTTTGCTCGGTCCAACCGGAGCAACAGGGACGCCCGGAGCATGAGCAGGGGCCACAACCGTCTTCCCTTTGCCCTTCTTCCTCTTCCAGCGTCCGGCCCTCTTTGCCATTCGCCTTGGAGGTCGAAGCCTCTCCTATCAATACCGCCGGCGCCGACTTGTGGGTCGTTGCCTCGTATTGGACCAGCATGTTGATCAACTCATGAATAGACTTCTCAAGTCCGTTCATGTTGTAGTTTACAACAAACGGGTCATAGGATGGAGGAAGCGACTGGAGGATCACGTCAATGTACGTGTCATTGTTAAGCCCAGCTTTAAGGTCCTCGAGTTTCTCCACTAGGGAGAGCATCTTGACCCCATGACTCTGTACAAACGCTCCTTCAGCGAGCTTGGTGCCAAAGAATGCTTTTGTGGCGGCATATCTAATATGCCTATCCGGAACCGCATAAACCTCGTTCATGCGGAGCATTATGGCGGAGACGTTGTCCAGCCTCTCATACTGCTTCTGGATGTCGTTAGACATCGAAGCCAGTATGATACTGCGTACTTTTCGGTTGTCCTCATGCCATTTCTCGAACGTCAAACGTTCTTCAGGCGTGGACCCCTCCGGTAAGTTGCTCGGTGGCGGCTCGTCCAAGACGTAGCCTTGGTTCTCGAAACCAAGGAAAATCCTCAGGTTTCTCAGCCAGTCCGAGTAGCTCGTTCCGTTGAATTTGTTAGTCTCAAGAATCATGGTTAATGGGTTCTTAGACATATCTACATTAATGAAAATGTAAAGCAGAAATTAGCAGATGATGGTAATATTATTGTTCAAGTTGAAGACTTGGTCTTTTAGTCTTTAACCCTCCCACTATTTATACGAAAGTCCGCCACTCTCAAGCGGAGTTTCGGGAAACCATTTCCTAGTGGGCTTGGGATCCACAAGTGTAATCTCCATGCCCCGCTTTTACGATTCACATGAAGAAGACCTTGTGGGAGATATCCAATATCATTCTCATCCAATGAGATTCCCAAGATATTTTGCCTCACCTATTCACATGGTCCCGAGGACTCCAAGCGAACCATGTTACTCAGTGTTGGGCCCGACCCATCAACCAAATCATGCCTCAAACTGTCGCCCCCCACGACTCGTGAGACAGGGAAACAGCGAGCGCAGTCTTTTTGTTCACAACAATAGTGCAGCTTTCCCCTATTCCAAGTGTGCCACGACTCGTGAGACCACACTTGGGTAGTGGTAGCTTCCTCACCACATTGCTGTGGATGGAAGGCTCAGACAGACCAAAATACCATTTTGATCCAAGTCCGTTCTGGGCCTAATATTTAATTTGGTCCAACCAAATGAGAGTTTGTGTATGACCGAGATCTCATCACATTATTGTGTTTTAGCATGCATAAATATCCAATATTTAAAGCTATAAATAAATACGCCGCATGCAGAAAACATAGCATACCCCTGTTAGGATGATCACAAGCCCAACCTATGTGACCCACTGAGCCCGCAGTGAGTCTATGGTCTGTCTAGGGTGGTCCTAAATTATTACAATAGTAATATACCCATTGTCTTTCCAATGGGCCTTGTAGTGCTCTTGTTTCACGCCTTGATGCTCCTCCTTGGGGTCTCCGACTCCAATTGCTTGTTAAAATTGAAACCTCACCATTCCTATCTACTCTCATTACAACTGAAAGTAATACATCGGTAATAAAGAAAACAAGCCTTAACATCATGAGGCTGAAAATACGGGAAATGATAGTCCCAAAAACAAGAGGCACGCAGGCCCCACCCAACAGAAAATAAATAAACATTCATTCATCCATACACAAGGTCTAGGGCTTTGTGATCATCCCATGTTGATTCCATCAACTCACATATAACATAATTATTCCAAATAATCATGCAATAAAACCAATGGATATTCCAAATATCCAAGTGATGTCCAACATCACAAAAGCATAAACATATAAATAATATGCAAAATTCAAATTTCAAATTTAATGGATATTTTACACAATGCATCCAATGCATGTATTAATCCCAAAATTAATTAAGCAAAATTAATTCAAGGAATAATCCAATTATTCCAAAATCAAAAATGCAAAATTAATATATTTTCAAAATATTGTGCAGAAAATACAGAAAATCGAATTTTCCGAAAAAAGTCGAAAAACGGCACAAAACGGCCCAGCCGTTGTGCTGGCCGGCCGCCCGCGCGCATAGGGCAGCGCGCGCGCGCGCTGTGCGCAGCGTCCGCGCGCATGGCGCGCGCGCCCGCCGAAGCCCAGCGCGCGCAGGCGCTCGCCCTGCGCGCGGCCACTGCCGGCCCGACCAAATATTTTTTTTTTTTTTTTTTTTTTTTTGTTTTTCAAAACTGTTTCAGCACAATAACATTAATATTATTCTGAAAATAAGCATGCAATTTTAGATCCAATCTAACAAAATTAAGCATGCCAAAAGTCCATTAAATCCAAACAATTGAATCATCATATTATTCATATATTTATGTAATCTAACATGCCAATAAAGCCATTTAAAAGCAAGTAGATCATGCCAAACCCATAGATCTATGCCCCTTACATCGAACCGGGCTCTGATACCACTTGAAGGACAAGCGGATCCGCCCGGGAGCGCGAGCGGAAGCGAGAAAAGCGAGAAAGTGCGTAAATTTAAATCAAATTCAAAAATACGCGAATCCCAAGGGGTGTACCCTTGGGTGCTCAACTGGGCGTTCGATGTAGGATGTGTAAATATTAAAGCACATAGGGCTTAGATATATAAATGAAATCAATCAAAGCGTAATAAACCGATACCTTTGATTGTTTAGCGTATGCTCCCGGCTACTTGCGTTGTTCCTTCTCCGGAATGCTCACGAAATCCAAACGTATCGATTCTCCAAAGGTGATCCACACCACACCGGAAGAAACACACGTTCTTTCTTGCTAGAAAAGAACGGGTTTAGAAGGAATCGGTTTAAGAGAATAACACTATGAATTAGTGTTCTCTTAAACTTACTTTGTTCTTCTTCTTGATTCAAAATCAAGTGAAGAACACAAGTGTGAGAGAGGGAGGGAGCACGAAATTTTGAGAGAGAGGAGATGATTTTTGTCTTCTCTTTTTCCTAGAAAAAGATGAATAATGAATCACTTATGCTAGGTGTTGTATATTCTAATATATATACATAATTAATGTGATTATTGGAATGTGTCTAGGTTCATCTAAGGATGTCTAGATTCATTCCAATCAATCACCATCAATTCTTCAATCAAGCCTACCAAAATTTATGGTATGATCAAATCATACCAAAATGGAAGAGCTTGATTGGAGTTGATTTGTCTCTTTCCAAAAGAGACAAGTCAACATACCACCTAGCATGAAACATGGCTGATTTTGCTTCCTCCAAGGGAGCATGTCGGCCATATTTAATTAAGGGAAGAAGTCCAACTTCTTCCTATTCCAAATTAGGAATTATTTCTCCTCTCGGGTATAATTTAACGGACCGGGTTTTATCGTAATCCAATTACGACGAACCCAATATTAAATCCAATTTAATGTCCACTTAAATTATTCCCGTTGATCTTTTAATCCAATTAAAAGATCCAACGTCTCAACTTTCCATATTTAATCGAAAATCCAATTTACCGATTAAATGAAAGCCCGATACAATATCGGCCCGTCCATCCAATGGACTTTCCCTTAAGTAATCTACTTACTTATTTTATCCTTCGAGATTGACTCCAAGTCGATCTCTCAACCTCCTCGGTGATTTGTGTGTGACCCTTTAGGTTCACCCTCAGCTAGACTTGGGCCCGTGTCCCACAAGGGCCCGTTACCATGGGTGGCCGTCTAGCAACGGTCCATGGCACTAGAGACTAGGTGAATTGGCGTGAACATTTAGGCGCCGATTCCGTACGGGTACGATCCTTCCGTCTACAGTCTCCCGGCCTTAGTCTAGGGTATGGAATTGGGCGTCGGTTCCCATCCTTGACTAGGCATCTTTGCTTAATACTCGAGACTACGTATGCTTCATTGCATCGACGCAGGAAACCATTCCCTGTTCGACCAACCACTGTGGCCACAGCTTCAAACAGCATGTACGTGTCTACGAGTGCATAGGAGATACCTCTGTCATATACTGACAGGGGACGGATCCTCTTCTTGGAATCCACCGTCCTAGCTACACATTCTGACTGCACTGGACAAGGCTTATAATGATTATCTTACAGAATGATCACCTCTCGCCAGATCCAAGATACAGCCGTCCTGTGCACGTGACTGCCATGATTCCTCAAGTCTGAGGATTACTCCCGTACTATCGGAACCGGGGAATCCAATCATACCGACCAAGCCTCCAAGGCTTCCATATGATGATCCCCGCGAGTCAGTCCAGTCGGCTCGACCCCAGTCGACCAACCCATCAAGATCGTGTAGGCGTCCCACGCCTGTCGCCGATGAAACACGGCACTCATCCAATGAACACGACTCTTGACGCAAGTCTCAATAGGACTCTCGATGCCCTGTCTCGAGGTCCTCGACTTGGAACGTTTCAGACCCAACTCTTAATCAGTTGGTTTCATGACCACCATCCAATGCGTGGCCCAACTGCATGAGTTGTTATCCATGGTCTGTGGGCTTTGTTGTGATATAAGTTAAACGCCGTTTTAACAAATGTAAGATGAGCGCAACAAAGAAGGTACCATTGGTGACGAACACTCATCTTATTCATCACATAATAATATTACATTCACATCAAGTTGTCGGATAGGTTACAAATTGCCAAACCTATTGGCTTTCTGGTCCCCTATTCAACAACCTTACCCTTCTTCCTCTTTTGGCGTCTGGCACCCTTGCCTTTCGCTATGGAGGTTGAAGCCTCTCCTACTAGTACCGACGGCGCAGATTTTGCAATCGTTGCTTCGTACTAGACCAACATAAATACCAACTTATGAAGATCTTTTCTAAGCTCATTCATGTTGATAATTAATGGTTCGTAGGAGGGAGGAAGAGACTGGAGGATCATGTCAATGTACGTCTCTTTTTCAAGACTGACGTGGAGGTCTTTTGAGCTTCTCCACTAGGGATTGCATCATCACTCCATGTTCTTTGTACCGACATCCCTTCCGTCATCTTAGCTCCAAACATGCCTTCGTTACATTTTACCCCACATGCTGGTCCAAGACCATATAGACATGATGCAACGAAGCATAGTTTGAGCCAACATCATTATATCCTACTTGTCAGTGGTCATCCTTCAACTTTTGAACGCCAAGCGTGGCCTTAGTTGTCGACCCCTCCGGCAAGCGCTGAGGGACGTCCTCATTCCGGTATGTGAGTTAAGGTTCTGGAAATCTAAGACCATCTTAAGATTTCGCAGTCAATCGTGTAATTGGTTCCCTTTTAGTAAGCCTCTTAGTAATGTGTTTGGTGGATTCTAAGACATTCACAAAATATATAAAACAGAAAATAATAAGCAGAATGAAGTAATATTTTGGTTAAGTCTCGGTCTTTAGTCCTTAACCTCCCCCACTATTTCTACAAAAACACGACACTCTCAAATATTGTTTTCGGGAAATCCTTTCCTAGTGGGCTCAGGATCCACAGCGATCTCCCCCATACCCCGCTTTTACGATTCGCATGGGAAAAGAACCCGTGGGAGGTATTCCATACCATTCTCGTTCCATGAGATTCCCAAGATAATTGCCTCACCCTTTCACGTGATCCCGAGTACTCCAAGCGAATCACGTTATTCGGGCGTTAGACCCGACCCAATCAACCGATTCATAGACTCACTGCTACCTCCACGACTCGTGAGACAGGTAACAGCAGTCTACTCATCGTTCATGACAAAGTGCAGCTTCTTTTAAGCACGATAGTCGTGCCACGACTCGTGAGACCACGCTATCGACCTAAAAGATCTTCCTCACTTTTGCCATGGATGGAAGGCTTGGACAGACTCCCAGAGTCCTAGTCCATTTATTAAGGGTCTATATTTAACTTGGTTCAACCAAGTGAGAGTTTTGATAGAACGAGACCTCATCACATATATTAAGTATTGCATTGCATGCGTTATTGCAGAAATATTCTAAGTGTGAATGTAACCATACATAAAGCATATAGAATAATCATAAGCATATAATACGCATCGCATGCAAAATAAAGCCTAGCACGCCCCTGTAGGATGATCACAAGCCCAAACCTATGCGACCCACTGAGCCCGCAGTGGATCTATGGTCAATCTAAGGGTAGGCCATACGCTATTACAAGATTTAATAACCCATTACATGCAATGGGCCTTGTAAGTCCTCTTTATCTTCTTGGGCTCTCCATCGTGGGCCTACACCGGGCTTCTTCTCCATGGATCCTCCGTGGGCCATCTGATGGAAACCTCCATGGGCCTCCAACACCTTGGGCTTGTCTTCTCTTGCAGCTTTTATTTGCAAAAAAATAAAACCTCACCACTAATTCTACTCTCATTACATCATAAAATAAGAAACCCCAATTAAACATTTGGGGGGAGTACATTAGGAGGGAGAGAGAAAGCCTTATTATTCCAAGGCAACTAGAAGAGAGACAGAGAGGAAAATAAAGAGGCACACAGGCCACAACCCAACAAATAAATGTAAGTAAACCATACATGCGGTCTAGGGGCTTTGTGATCATCCTTTGTCAAATCAATTAACACAAATAGCGCAAATACATATCTCATGTAAAACATGCTATTCAAACATCCATGATAACCCATACCATAAAATAAATGTAGAAATTACATGTAAAATATTCACACCAAATATAGGATAACGGTGCAACCTATGCACAACGATTTTTGTTGGAAAATCCTTTTCCATAATTAACAAGGCAATATTAATTCTATGAAATATAAAATCTCAACCAAAATTAAAATGCCTCAAGTTAATTAATTCAGAAAAATTCCAAGAATTATACAGAAAAATCAAATTTTCTGAAACACAAAAATCAACAATTCAAGAATATGCCCATTTATTCAAGAATCCCAAAATCCAACAATTTGTGCAATATTAATACATGTCAAGATCTACTCATACTCAAGCCATAAAATAACCATGATATCCAACATCATAAAATGCAGAAATTATTGCGAAATTTCACATATGAATTTTGATCATTGGTGCAACCATTGCAAAAATTAAATCTTGTTAGGAAACCCTTTCCTCATCAACCAAGCAATATTTATTTTAGGAAATTCCAAATCTCAAAAAATAAATATTCTAAGTCAACGGGTTCAGAATAATGCAGAAAATATCATAAAAATAATTCAGTAAAAACAGTTTTGAAAAACGAGCCAAAAACGGGAGAGAAACGAAAAACGGCACAGCCGGCCGGCCAGGCGCGCGCGCGCGCAGGAGCCTCTGCCTGCGCGCCCAGCGCAGACGGCCGTGCCTGGGCGCGCACCTGCGCCTAGCGCTTGAGCGCGCGTGGCCGCGCGCGCGCTGTCCGCGCACGCTGGGCGCGCGCAGGCCCCTGCCTACACGCGCGCCCGGCCGTGCCCCTGTGCGCGCGGGCAGCGTGGTGCTGCTGCCGGTTCGCCATTTTTTACTCCTTTTCGACTTTTCATGCAATTTTTCTGAACCACAAGATAAATTCAACCCTAGAACATGTATTAACACATTCAAGAAAACCAAGATCCAAAATTCCATGCAAAATTAAACGCCAATAAATATCGTCGATAAACATACTATAAACGTAAATTAAAACACGTTTATCATGCTTAAACGCACATAGCATATAGAATTCTAGGCCTATACACCGAACCAGGCTCTGATACCACTGAAAGATTGTGTGGATCGGCCCAGGAGATTAACGCGAATAGCGGAAGAGCGAAATAGTGCGTAATAAAAATTACAAAGCATAATTAAATGGAATTTAAATCATGCATAACATACATAAACGAATCAAGGGGTGTGCCCTTGATTCTCCCGGGCGTTTGGTGTATCTCATGTTTAATAAAACACAACATGGAGGCCATAGAATTAGAACCGAAAAAACATAATTGAAGAACCTACCCGGTTGTAGTTTTGTCTTCGTTTCGGCTACATGCATTGTTTCCCGTTTTGCACCAAGATCTCAAAGAAGAGACCCTCTAAATCATCTCACTCGCTCCACCGGAAAGCAAACAACCCTTGTGCTAGCAAGAAATTATTTGGGGAGAAGAGACATTGATACACGCTATGAATTAACGCAATCAATGTCTCTTATGTTCTTAACTGGAATAAAATCAAGAAGAACAAAGTATAATTCTTGGATAGAAAAGAAGGGGATGGACGAATTTGAGAGGGAATTGAGAGATGAGAGTTGTAGAGAATAGTAGGTGTGAGTGTGTGTTTTTTGAGTATTTATAGAAGATGGAATTTCCTATTCCTTCTCAAGCTGTTCCAAAGAGACACACTTTGACTAGGATTTTGACCTAGTCAAATCCTAGTCAAATTAGGCTTTGATTAAGTCAAATTAATCATGGCCCTTCATCTCATCATTCTCTAGATCAAATCTTGTCCATCCATTTTGATGGGCTTTATGGAATGGGCCTATTTAATAAATTAAATTTCTCATGGACTTTATATTAAATCATATTTAATATGCTAAGCCGATTAATTAATTAATGGAAAGGACTTATTTAATTCTAAATTAAATAGTCCCATGGACTTTATATTAAATCCTATTTAATATACCAAGCCCATTAATTAATTCCATAGAATGGGATTATTTAATTCTAAATTAAATAGTCCCATGGACTTTATATTAAATCCTATTTAATATACCAAGCCCACTAATTAATTAATTCACCCTTTTAATCTAATTAAAAGAAAAGCCCATGCTTTATAAAATTCATAAATCTAATTTATGAACTCAAGCCCGATTATTCTAAATAATTCATCGAGGCTTTGAATCTCCAAGAAGTATAATTTAATTTTATTAAATTAAACCTTCTCCCGGAATTAATTCCAAATTAATTCCCTTTCATTTGGTGTAGCGGGTGTGACTCTTTAGGTTCACCTTTCAGCTAGACTTGGACTTACTTTTTGTTATTTCATAACCAAAGTACTCCGTTACCATGGGTGGCCATCTAGCAACGGTCCATGGCACTAGAAACTAGGTGAATTTATGGTGTGAACATTTAGGCTCCGAGTTATACGCAGGTGCGGTCCTACCGACGCTCGATACGTACGGGTACGGTCCTACTTTCGCCTGTCTCCCGGCCTTTAGTCTAGGGGTCGGTTCCCATCCTTGACTAGGCAACTATGCATAATGCTCGAGATAGGTTTAACTCAACGTAGGAAATCCTTTCCCACTACATCAAGTGCTATGGCCATAGACTTTGTGAGTCTAAACCATCTCCGAGTGCATAGGAGATCTTGCTGTCATATCCTTTGACAGGGGACAGATCCTATCTTGGAATTCACCGTTCTTACATACTCCGGCTGCACTGGACGAGGCTTATGATGACCATGTGATATAATCGGTCACATTTCACCAGATCCAAGATACAGCCTTAGTATGTAGGGGACTGCCGTGATCCTCAAGTCCGAGGACTAATCCCGCACTATCGGAACCGGGAATACGAGTCATACCGACCAAGCCCGAGTGGCTTTCATATGACGATTCCCGCGAGTCACCTCAGTCGGCCGCTCCCTAGCAGGCCGACCCACTAACACTGCTTAGACGATCCTCGTCACCCGTCGATGAAACACGACAACAGATGCTTAGTGCAAGTCTCAAATGGATTCTCGATGCCCTGTCTCGAGATTCCTTTGACTTGGAGTATTTCAGACTGATTCGACGAAACTGATTTCATGAACCTACCTCCAAGCGTAGTTCCAATTTCCCGAAGTGTTATTTCAGTCTGTGGGCGTTTGTTGTGACATCGTAACGATGCAAGCAGTAAGTACAACAAACTCATGCCTATGAATCCTTACTACATTCATTAACATAATATTACTTGTTCACAGATTGACGAATGGTTCTCAGAACAGCCAATACCATTGACTTTCTGGTCACCTATTCTTACAATCTCCCACTTGACCAATAAGTCAATTACCCACTTTGTTCAGAATCCTCTGAGTATGAGTAATCTACGATACCGACTAAGGTATTGTGAGTCCACTTATATTTCCTAGCGGAGCAGTACGGTCTAACCGTGTTACCTCTATCCACCATTGCCTCCTAGAGATGGTGGTTGTCTAAGAATATTTTCGTGGATCTTGTGATGAGATCTCGTGCCAATACTCCCATAGCCAAGTTGCCTGCCATATAGGCGAACATGGCTTGGTCGTGCTAGGCGCCACGTCCATCCTATGGACGCGGTCTTCATCAGTGACCACTATCCGATGCACTCGTCATTGGGCCTGACTGTGCATACCTTTGAGACTAACTGGTTTTCACTTATGCTCTGGAAGCTAGTATCGCTTTAGCCTTCCAAAGAAACTCTCAAGAGACGGTGCATCATGAAGACATCCTTAGTCCTTATTCAGGTACTAAGGATCGTTCTTGATTGCTGTCTTCAACCCCTCAGTGCATTACCGATTTATGTTAAGCCATGCTAGAAGCACTCTCAACATCGGTTCCTATGCACCGAGTAAACATATCATATGTTTGCCTAGGGTTAAGACGTAAGGGATACTCAACATCCAAGCCTTCTCATTAGTCCACCGTGACTAAGTCTTGAATGGCTTGATGCTTTATGCATAGTATCCAAGTTTTCTCATCAGTCTTACTATGACTGAGTCTCGAACAATTTGTCCCTCTACATATATGAGTTTTTCTCATCAGTCCACCATGACTGAGTCTTTGAAAAAACTCAATTTATGATATGTATGTGGGAACCCTAAAATGTCATGGAGAATTTTCGTGAGTTACGGTTTGTGTTTTAATGATTCCTAATGCCTTGAATTCATCCATGAATCAAGATATTACACACTTAAACACTTGGAACGCCATTTCTACTCCCACTGATCACCTACGTTGTTTAAGACCGAGTCATGCTCCGTATGGGCTCGTCAAAACGAATATTCCAGTTATGCGGTGTTTCAAACCTTGTTTGAATTTCCTAGTGGATTCTATGGCTCCTCTCCATAAATCCCACTACGATGTCAAACATCATGTTCCGCAGGTCATTTTGGATTACTATCCAAATTTGACCGAACATATCCCGATCACTCGTACCTCTTACGACATTCGGGTTCGTTCTTAAGGGGACTTGGAATATGATCAATTTAAGTAAGAAATGCAATTATAAGCAACGTTTAGCATTATTCTGTCGTAAACCTACACAAACCAGATTTCCATATTTGGAGTTAATACTTTGTTTGTATTCACTTAACTGCTTTATCTTTCAAACCGTTCAATGCACAAACAAAGCCCACAGACTGAAAGACATTATTTAGAAATATTCTATTTTGGGTTTGGTTTGGAACCACCTATAATTTAATGTTGTTTAAATAATGAGAAAAGGATTTCCTAACAAGAAAATTGCAGTGGTTACACCGATGGTCAAGATTTTAGTGTAGAAATTTTGCATTTATTTTATGCATTTTATGATAATTATTATCATGAGATTATGTGAATGGCATGTTTACTTGATTATGTGAAATGCTATTTGCGTTAATGAGAACGGATGACGACAAAGAACTAGACCCTATTTATATTTTGTTGGGCATGTGTGCCTCGTTTTATTGTTTCCTCTCCCTTTTCTGGTTGGCTTGAAATAATAAGTTCTTCTATCTCCCTCCAAATGTATTCCCCTGGGGTGTTCAACGGGGTTTCTTTTTAAGATGTAATGAGCGTAGAATAGTTGTGAGGTTTTATTTTTTTTAATTAAATGAAGAAGAAGAAGGATGGCCCAGAAGGAGGATTCCAAGGAGTTCCATGGAGGTCCATAACCATAGAGGCCCAGTGGACAAAGAGGCATGGCCCATCAGTGTGTTGATGGGTTTCTACTATTAAATGTAATAGTGTAGGACCAACCCTAGATTGACCATAGATCCACTGCGGGCTCAGTGGATCGCATAGGATTTTTGCCTTGTGATCATCTAACAGGGGCGTGCTAGGATTTATTTTGCATGTGGCATATTTTGATGGATGAATGGTTTATTTATTGTATTATTGCTATAGCATGCGAAATGTATTATGCATAGATGTGTGTATATGGTGTGATGAGGTCTCGATCTTTTAAACTCTCACTTGGTTGGACCAAGCTAAAATATTATACCTTTAATAAATGGAGAACCTAAGTTGTTCGTCCAAGCCTTCCATTCATGACAAAGTGAGGAAGTTAGTTTCAGTCAATTGCGTGGTCTCACAAATTGTGGCACATCTCTTGTTCTGAAAATAAGCTGCACGTTTGTTGTGAACGAAGTGAATACACACCTGTCACCTGTCTCACGAGTCGTGGAGGTAGGAGTGAGTGCTATGATTCGGTTGATTGAGTCGGGTCTAACGGCTAAATAACGTCATTCGCTTGGAGTCCTCGGGATCACGTAAAAGAGTGTGGAAAAATATCTTGGGAATCTCGTTGGACGAGATGTTAGAATAGGTAACCAGAAATCCAATAGGTTTGGCGGTTTGTAACCTATCTGACAACTTGATGTAAATGTAATATTATTATGTGCTGAATAAAATGAGTATTTATCACTTCTGGTGCTTACTTTGTTGCGCTCATTTCACATTTGTTAAAACGGTGCTTAACTTATATCGCAACAAAGCCCACAGACCATGGTTAACAACTCGTGCAGTTGGGGGCATTAGATGGTGGTCATGAAACCAACTGATTAAGAGTTGGGTCTGAAACGTTCCAAGTCGAGGACCTCGAGACAGGGCATCGAGAGTCCTATTGAGACTTGCGTCAAGAGTCATGTTCATTAGATGAGTGCCGTGTTTCATCGGCGACAGGCGTGGGACGCCTACACGATCTTGATGGGTTGGTCGATTGGGGTCGAGCCGACTGGACTGACTCGCGGGGATCATCATATGGAAGCCTTGGAAGCTTGGTCGTTATGATTGGTTTTTTCCGATTCCGATAGTACGGGAGTAATCCTCAGACTTGAGGGATCATGGCAGTCGTGTGCACATGACGGCTGTATCTTGGATCTGGCGAGAGGTAATCATTCTGTAAGATGATTGTCATAAGCCTTGTCTAGTGCAGTCGGAATGTGTAGCGAGGACGGTGGATTCCAAGAAGAGGATCTGTCCCCTATCAGTATGTGATAGAGGTATCTCCTATGCACTCGGAGACACGTTCATGCTGTTTGAAGCTGTGGCCACAGTGGTTGGTCGAACCGGGAATGGTTTCCTGTGTCGACGCAACAAAGCATAAGTGGTCTCGAGTATTAAGCATAGATGCCTAGTCAAGGATGGGAACCGACGCCCAATTCCATACCCTAGACTAAGGCCGGGAGCCGGTAGACGGAAGGATCGTACCCGTACGGAATCGGCGCCTAAATGTTCACGCCAATTCACCTAGTCTCTAGTGCCATGGACCGTTGCTAGACGGCCACCCATGGTAATGGGCCCTTGTGGGATACGGGCCCAAGTCTAGCTGAGGGTGAACCTAAAGGGTCACACACAAATCACCGAGAAGGTTGAGAGATCGACTTGGAGTCAATCTCGAAGGATAAAATAAGTAATTGGATTACTTAAGGGAAAGTCCATTGGATGGACGGGCCGATATTATATCGAGCTTTCGTTTAATCGGTAAATTGGATTTTCGATTAAATATGAAAAGTTGAGACGTTGAGACGTTGGATCTTTTAATTGGATTAAAAGATCAACGGGAATAATTTAAATGGACATTAAATTGGATGGAATGTTGGATTCGTCGTAATTGGATTACGATAAAACCCGGTCTGTTAAATAATACCCGAGAGGACAAATAATTCCTATTTTGGAATAGGAAGAAGTTGGACTTCTTCCCTTAATTAAACATGGCCAACATGCTCCCTTGGAGGAAGCAAAATCAGCCATGTTTCATGCTAGGTGGTATGTTGACTTATCTCTTTTGGAAAGAGACAAATCAAGTCCAATCAAGCTCTTCCTTTTTGGTATGATTTGATCATACCATAATTTTTGGTAGGCTTGATTGAAGAATTGATGGTGATTTATTGGAATGAATCTAGACATCCTTGGATGAACCTAGACACATTCAAATAATCACATTAATTATGTATATATATTAGAATATACAACACCAAGCATAAGTGATTCATTATTCATCTTTTTCTAGGAAAATGAGAAGACAAAATCCCTCTCCTCTCTCTCAACTCTCGGCCCTCTCTCCCTCTCTTACACTTGTGTTCTTCACTTGATTTTGAATTGAGAAGAAGAACAAAGTAAGTTTAATAGAGTACTAATTCATAGTGTTCTTCTCTTAAAATGATTCCTTCTTAAACCCGTTCATTTCTAGCAAGAAGAATGTGTGTTTCTTCCGGTGTGGTGTGGATCACCTTTGGAGAATTCATACGTTTGGATTTCGTAAGCATTCCGGAGAAGGAACAACGCAAGGTAACAGTTTATTACGCTTTGATTGATTATATATATTTATCTATGCCCTATGTGTTTAATATTCATTTCTAATATTTACACATCCTACATCGAACGCCCGGTTGAGCACCCAAGGGCACAACCCTTGGGATTCATATTTTAAATTAGATTTGATTTAATTTACGCTATTTCCTCGCTTTCTCGCTTTCGCTCGCGCTCCCGGGCGGATCCGCTTGTCCGTCACGAGAATGGTATGGAATACCTCCGACAAAGTTGATTTCCATGCGAATCGTAAAAGCGGGGTATGGAAAATTTTATTGTGGATCCCAAGCCCACAAGAAAAAGGTTTCCCGAAAACAACGTTTGAGAGTGACGTGTTTTTGTAAAATAGTGGGAGCATTAAATTTTCCATGTCTTTAATTGTTATTTAGCACCACTTTATTTCTGTTGATTGTATGCTTTATTTTAAATGTAGATTTACATCAATGTCTAAGAATCCATTATCCTCCATACTTGATCCAAACAAATTCAATGGAATAAATTACAACAACTGGTTGCGCAAACTGTGGATAGTCCTCGATTGTGAGAACCGAGGCTATGTCATGGACAAGTCATTCCCTCACACTTTTCCGAAATAATGCACGCCAGAAGAACGTGAGACGTTCGAACTTTGGCACCAGGATAACCAGAAAGACGTAGCCTCATACTAGAATCTATGACTAATGAGATGCAGAAATAATATGAGAGGCTAGGCTAGACAACGTTCCTTCCATAATGGCTCGCTTGAAGGATCGCTATGCAGTCCTGGACCAGCATACTAGATATGTCGCTATGAAGGCGTTCTTTAGATCTAAAATGACCAAAGGATCCTCTGTACATGAGCATGGGGTCAAGATGCTTGAAGACCTCAAAGTGGAGCTCGATACCGAGACATACATTGATGTGATCCATCAGTCACTCCCACCTTCCTTCGACCAATTTATTATTAACTACAACATGAATGCACTTGAGAAGGGCATACATGAGTTAATTAGTATGTTGGTCCAATACGAGGCGACGACCAAGAAGTCTGCGCCGACCGTGTTGATTGGAGAGGCTTCAACTTCCAAAACGAAAGGCAAGGGTGCCCGATGTTGGAATAGGAATAAGGGAAAGGGAAAGGCCGTCACAGCTACTGCAAATGCTAGGAGCGTTCCCGTTGCCAAAGTGAGGAAAGGCAATGGGAAGAGGAAGGTTGACTCAAAGCAACAGTCAAGGGTAAATGTCATATGCGTTCATTGCCATGAGAAAGGGCATTGGAAGAGGGATTGCCCCAAATTCCTTTCTGAGCAAGGTACATTTGTGGTTGAGGTTAATATGGTCACTAAGTCTGCCTCTTGGGTATTAGTTATTGGTTGTGGAGCACACATCTGCAATGATTTGCAGGTGTTGAAATAAGTTGAAAGCTAAGTAAAGGCGAAATAGGCCTGAAGCTTGGCAATGGCAAGGCTGTTGCTGCAGAAGCAGTGGAAAACGCTAGCTTAGTAGTTAGTCATCATGTTAGGATAGAATTAGAGGACTGTTATTATGTACCTAGAATGATAAAAAATATCATTTTCATTCTGTTGTTAGACAATAGTGGCTATGAATTTTCGATCAACAAAAATTGGTTTTACTAGATGAAAGGTGGAATGACTCATCTTCTTGGTACACTTAATAATGGTCTCTACATTCTGTAAAAGTCTAATTTTATCATGACTGCTCAACACAAACAAAAAATAGATAAACACGAGAATGAACAATTATGGCATGCAATGCTAGGTCACATCTCTCAAGGAAGGATGAAGAGGTTGGTAGATTCAAAGAACCTAGAGGTTGGGCACTTGAACAACCTACCAACCTGTGATCCTGCCTTAAAGGGAAAATGACCAAAAGGCCATTTGTAGGACAACGTAGGCTTGCCACAGGTCTGTTGGACTTGGTCCATACGGACGTATGTGGACTACTAAGAATACAAGCCAGAGGTGGTTTCTCTTACTTTATAACCTTCACCGATGATCACTCATGGTATAGTTATGTTTACCTAATGAGGTACAAGTCTGAAGCTTTTGTGAGGTTTAAAGACATTAGACTTGAAGTTGAGAATCAAACCGGGTGCAAAGTTAAAGTCCTACGGTTAGACCGAGGTGGCGAGTACCTTCGTGGAGAATTTCTCGATTATCTGAAAGAAAACGGTATACTCTCTGAATGGACACCTCTCGGGACACCGCAGCTAAATGGCGTCTCTAAAAAGAGGAATCGAACCCTGTTAGACATGGTTCGATCCATGATGAGTTTCACCGAACTGCCCTTATCTTTTTGGGGCTACGCACTGGAAATGGCAGCCAAGTTATTGAACTTAGCGCCATCCAGAGCGGTGACCCAGATACCATATGAGATATGGCACGATCAGCCTACTTCCTACAAATACTTGAGAGTGTGGGGTAGCCCTGCATACATCAAGAGGTTAGTGGGAGACAAGTTAGAATCGAGATCTAGCTTTTGCAGGTTCATTGGATATCCAAAGGAAACTGTATGTTATTACTTTTGTGACCCCTTGGAACAGAAGGTCTTTGTTTCGAGGAATGAAGTGTTCTTGGAAAGGGGTTTTACAACGAATATCCAACATGATGAATTGTTCCTTGAGGAATCAAGCGAGACAAATCAGTCATCAGTTCCAGAAGCCATGGATACCTCACTAAGAGGTTTTAAGTTAAGTACCCAACGGGTTGAGCCACCTCGCGAGGCATAACATGTTGGACAGCCTCTCCAGGCTCAACATGTCGCACCACCTCACGAGGAGCCAACCACGGTGCCTAGACCGCCAGCTCCGGTCGTGTTTGTACCCATAGTCACCACTGACGTTCTTGTTCTTTGTAGGTCAGCCAAACTGCGACGCCCTCCCGTTATGAATGGCTTCGTAGGCATGACAAGTCAGTTGGATAAGGATCCTAAGACATATGAGGATGCAATGTCTGACATCGACTCCGGAAAGTGGCTTGAGGCCATGAAAGCCGAAATGGACTCCATGACCACAAACCAAGTGTAGACACTTGTAGACCCACCCAAAAGCGTAAACTTGGTGTTGTTGGAGAAGTAACTACCTTCAAGGCTAGGATAGTGGCGAAAGGTTACACTCAACGACCCAGGGTCGACTTTGAGGATACCTACTAGTAAATAGCCATAGCTTAGTTAATTCAGATTATGTTTGTCGTAGTTGCATGGTATGACTATGAAATATGGAAAATGGACATGAAAATGATATTCCTTAACGATTTTGTTGAGGAAGAGATCTATATAGATCAGCCAGAGGTATTCACAGTCATTGGAGAAGAGTAGAAAGTCTGCCATCTCCAATAGTCCATCTATGGCCTCAAACAAGCATCCCGTAGTTGGAACATTCGTTTTGATGAAGTCATACTAGGATATGATTTTATCAAAAACGAGTGTGACCCTTGTGTATACAAGAAGGTCAGTGGGAGCTCTGTAGTGTTCCTAGTGCTTTATGTGGATAACATTTTGCTCATTGGGAATGATGCCAGAATGTTAGGTGACACAAAAGCATGGTTGTCCACTCAATTTTCCATGAAGGATTTGGGTAAAGCTTCCTACATTCTAGGCATCCTGATTTCCAGGGACAGATTTAAAAGAATGTTAGGAATGACCTAAAACTCGTATATTGAGAAAATCCTGAAGAGATTCAATATGGATAACCCAAAATGAGGTTTCCTTCCTATGAGGCACGGGATCAAGTTATCCAAGAAACAGTCTCCCAAGACTGATGAGGAGCTTGAAAGGATGAACTCCATCCCCTATGCTTCTGCCATAGGCAGCATCCAATATGTCATCCACTGCACGAGGCTTGATATAGCTTACGCTTTAAGTGTAACTAGCAGATATCAGTCCTATGCAGGCGACGCACATTGGAATGCAGTCAAGAGTATCCTTAAGTACCTAAGGAGGACTAAGGACACATTTTTGGTCTATGGTGGTGGAGAGTTGATTCTGGAATGCTTTAGCGACGCTACCTTCCAATCGGACGACGATGATGCCAAGTCTCAATCGGGGTATGTGTTAAGACTTAATGGTGGAGTGGTGACTTGGAAAAGTTCCAAGCAAGACACCACAACAGATTCGACCATTGAGGCTGAATACATAGCACTTCAGAAGCTGCCAAGAAAGCAGTTTCGGTGAGAAACTACATCCAAGAGTTGGGTGTGGTGCATAGCATTTTCGAGCCTGTGGTTATCTTCTGTGATGACAACGGGGCTATATCGCAAGCAAAGGAACTGAGATCTCATCACCGATCCAAGCACATACTTAGACGCTACCACCTTTTAAGGGAAATGGTAGGAAGAGGTGATGCTCGGATGGACTGAGTCAGCTCAGCAGACAACACAACAGATCCTTTGACAAAGCCTATGTCACAAATTGCTCATACGAAGTATCTGGAGAAGATGGGGTTAAGACATATGGGTGATTGGCTTTAGGTCAATCGGGAGATTGTTCGAATAGGTGACCATGAAGTCAATCTTGTTAGGCTTGTGTAACCTATATCCAACAATATGGTGTTTAAATAAAGATTATGAATAAAAGTGATATTCATATTTGGCGTTAATACTTTGTCTGTTTTCACTTAACTACTTTATATTAAAAATTGTTCAATGCACAAACAAAACCAACAGGCTGAAATGTTAATCCAAGAAAATGGACTGCGCATAGGATGGCATGTCATGAAATTAGTTTTTGTGGATCGGTCTGATGTTCTCCAAGTCGAAAGACCTCGAGATAGGGTATCGAGAGTCCGTTTGAGACGTGCATTAAGCAATTGCAGTCATGTTTCATCGACAAGTGACGAGGTCATGCATGCAATGCTAGTGTGTTAGCTAGCTTGGTGTCGTCTAACTGAGATGACTCGTGGGAATCGTCATATCGGAAACCTTGAGTGGGTTGGTCGGTATAACTTGGATTCTCTGTTCCGATAGTGAGGATTTGGTCCTCAGACTTGAGGGACTATTGTGTCACATATGCACCATGGCTGTATCTTAGATTTGGCAAGAGGCTACCAAGTCGAGAGATTCGGTTGTCATAAGCCCTATCTAGTGCAGTCAAGGTGTATAATATGAACTGTAGGTCCTAACAAAGGATCTGTCTCCTGTCAAAAGGATTGACAGTGATGTCTCACTTACACTTTGAGATTCGTCCTCCAGTAAATCTATGGCCACAGTGACTGAGCAGTGGGATAAGATCCCTATGACGTTTGGTGTGGACGAGCCAAAGCTTTAGTCGAGAATGGGTTCCGACACCTAAGGTCCATACCCTAGACTATAGTTATGAGATGGTAGATGGAAGGACAAACATACTGAAGAATCTAAATGTTCACGCCATAATATTCACCGAGTCTCTAGTGCCATGGACCGTTGCTAGACGGCCACCCATGGTGATGGACGAATTCCCAACACCGGATGATTGGAAATTCGGCCAAGTCACGCTGAGGGTGAACCTAAGAGTCAAACACAATCCACCGGTAATAGAGGAATTAATTTGGGATTAATTTCGGGAGATAGAACAATTCAATTAGATTAAATTGGTTTCCGTTTTCATGGATTGTTATTTCTTTTAATTGGACTAAATGGAATTAACCAATAAATAGGATTTATTAATTGAGGAAATAGGCTTAAAATAATTACTTAAAGCCCAATGGATTATTTTTAAATTAGATTTAAATATTCCATAAAATCCATCTAGTGATGGACGGACGAGATTGAATGGTGAGATAAAGGGCTAAGATTATAGTTTGACTTAGTCTTTAACCTAAGTTGACTAGGATTGGACTAGGTCAAAATCCTAGTCAACCGATGCCTCTTAATGAGAGTTTCAAGAGGAATAGGAGAAATCCTCTCCTATAAATTGTCATAGAGACACACACATATAAGGTGATCATCTCTTGCACATACAAACACACACACAAACACACGTCACCTCTCTCTCTGTCGTCCACCTCCTCTTTACACTCTAAGAATAGTCTAGTTCCTTGTCTTTGATAAAGTGAACTCTAGGGAAATCGATCATGTTCATTCATAATGCTAGGTCAATTTGTCCTCCTATATTCCTCTTGATTTCTTGCTAGCACAGGGATCAATATCCGGTGGATTTCATGGACGATTTAGAGAGTTCCTAACATGGAATCTTGGTGGCAAAATATGGAACAACGCGTGTAGCGGCACGAAGAAAACTACAACGGGTATGTCACGTTCCTTTCGTATTTCTTTCGTTCCAACCCTGTAGCCACCATGAACATAGCATGTTTTTATTATTTTTATTCATGAGACACACGGAAAGCCTGGAAGGTTCAAGGGAACACCCCTTGAACATGTTCTTTAATTTTCATTTATAGCATGTTTAATTTTGATGTCTCTTAATTATTGCGCTTCCGCATTCGCGCTCCTCCTGAGACGATCCACGCTCGCTTTCAGAATTTGAGGATAACTAGGCTAAAATGCATAAAACCCCCCTGTGTTTTGAAAAGTCGGCTAAAAATCCCCCTGTGTTTTTGAAATAGGCAAAACATCCCTGTGTTTTATAAAAGTCATGTTGTGCGTGTGGGGCTGTTTTCTACCCTTTTTTATGCCTTTTTTGTGCAATTTTGATAAAAATACCCTTATGGGGCCTATATATTTGACTAAGTGCATCTTTGAATTGTTTTGAGTATGTTTCTTTTATATTTTGAATGCATGTAAAAAATTAAAAAAAAATTTAAATATATTTACTTAAAAATACAAATAAAGTATATAAATATTTTGAATTTTTATAATTTAAATTAAAATTATAATACAAAAATTGATATAAATAATTCATTTAATTAAACAACTTTTTATAAATATATTTACTTCAAAATACAAACATAAATGTTAATAATTATCTATATATTATTAATTAATTTATATTATTATTTAATTACAAAATTTAAATAATTATCTTTATTTACTATAAATATTATTAAAATTTAAAATATTATTATAAAAAACTGAATTAATTTAATTTTATAATTATTTTGAAATTTAAAAAATTAGAAAACTATAAAACAAAGAAATAAAAACAAAAAAAAAGAAAAACCTAGGCGACGGTCGCCGCCGTCGCCCCCTTCTTTCTACCCGACGGGTGACGGCTACGTCGCCCAGAAAAACCCCGAGCGACGTCGCGATCGCCCGTCGGGGCGACAACGTCGCAGTCGTCCCCTTCTGTGGTAGGGGTTAGGGCGTGAAAGAAATCGGTGGATCGTCCCGGGAATTGCGCGAATGCGGAAGCGCGATAAAATTAAACATACAAAATTAAAAGCATGCCACTGAAAGAAATCGGTGGATCGTCCCGGGAATTGCACGAATGCGGAAGCACGATAAAATTAAACATACAAAATTAAAGCATGCTTTTAATTTTAAAAGAACACGCTCAAGGGGTGTACCCTTGAGGTTCCCGGGCGTTCGGTGTATCTCATGATCATATAACATGTAAAGAAATCATGGAGGCCATAGAGTTGAAAAATAAAGAGGGACGAAAAAATAAAACGAGACCTACCCGTTGTCGTTTTCGTCTTCAACGGCTACACGCGTTGTTCCCCGTTTTGCACCGAGATCTCGTTCTTGAGATCACGATTTGATTCTGGAGACCCTCCAAATCGTGACACACGATCCACCACGTATCTTACACGTCGTGCTAGCAACGAACAAGTATTTTTGGAGAGGATAGATCAATCACACATTATGAATTAATGGGACTAATCTTCCTTAGTTCTAATGTTCCATGAACAAAAGAACAAGAAATAATTTTCTTGGAGAGTGAGAGAGAGAGAGGGGCGGACGAGATGTAGGAGAGGGGAGAGTGTGTGTTGTGTGTGTGATTTCAAGAATCATCATCCTTCAATAGTTGGAAGCTAGAGGTATTTATAGAGGAGGAGTTTAATCCTCTTTAAACTCCAACTCTAAGAACTCTAATTTTGACTAGGATTTTGACCTAGTCAAACTAGTGTTTGACCTAGTCAAACCAATCCTAGCCTTCCATCTCCCCTTTCCATCTCAACAGTTGATTTAATTTAATGGAATATTTAAATCTCATTAAATATTCCAAAAGGCTAAAATAAATATAATAAATAAATAAATAAATATTAATATTTATTCTAAGCCCATTAAATCAACCCTTTAATAAATCCTATTTATTAATTTAATTACCTTTATCAAATAAAAGGAATTAATTTCTCCAAGAAAATATAGGACCCGATTAAATCTAATTTAATCATTCCTTTACTCCAATATTTAATTCCAAATTAAATACTAACTGTGTGTGGATAGTGTGTGACTCTTTAGGTTCACCTTTCAGCTAGACTTGGTCGGATTCCTAGAATCCGCCCGTTACCATAGGTGGCCATCTAGCAACGGTCCATGGCACTAGAGACTAGGTGAAATAATTGGGGATGAACATTTAGGCTCTAACGGTACACTTGTCCTTCTGTCTTCGGTCTCATCACTTAGAGTCTAGGGCACGGAAAAAACAGTTACCCATTTTGGACCTAAGTGTCGGTCTGTCCTTACTAAACGCCGCAAGGGAAACCCTCCGTTCTGTTGAGTTACTGTGGCCACAAATTTTAGGGACAAGACACAGAGCATACATGAGACTCAACTGTCAATGCCTTTTGACAGGAGACAGATCCTTTCTTGGAAACTACTGTCACTCTGTACACCCGAGCTGCACTAGACATGGCTTATAACTACTCAAGAGTATTTTGGCAATCTCTCACCATATCTAAGATAGAGACCTGATGCACAGGTAAACTCAGCAGTTCCTCAAGTCAAAGGACTTGGCCTGTACCGTTGGAACCGGGAACACACGTCATACCTTGCTTACCATACTCAAGGTCCTCCGTAAGACAGTTCCCGCGAGTCACCTCAGTCAGCTACTTCCTAGCATGCTGACCCACTAACACTGCTTAGACGACCTTCGTCACCTGTCGATGAAATACGACAGCAGATGCTTAGTACAAGTCTCAAAGGGAATCCCCGGTACCCATTTTCGGGATTCCTTGACTTGGAGATTTCCGAACTGATTCGGCAAGACTGATTTCAAGGACCTACCTCCAAGCGTAGTCCCAGTCCCCGAAATCGATTCTCAGTCCGTGGGCTTTGTTTGCATAGTGAACAGAAATGTAAATGTAGATATAAGTGAACGTAAACAAAGTATTGCCATATGAATTTTCACTTCTTTATTCATAAATATTTTTTTATCAAATACCAAAAATTGTCTACACATAGGTTACATATTCCTGCCAAAATTGGCTTACATGGTCACCTATTCTAACAACCTCCCACTTGACCTTTAAAGCCAATTGCCCATATGCTTAATCCCCATCTTCTCAAGATGTTGCGTATGAGCGCTCTGCGACATAGGCTTTGTCAGCGGGTCTGCTGTGTTGTCTGCCGAGTTGACTCGGTCGATCCGAACGTCACCTCTTCCTACTATTTCTCTAAGAAGATGGTAGCGTCTAAGAATGTGTTTGGAACGGTGATGAGATCTCGGTTCCTTTACTTGGGCTATTGCTCCGTTGTTATCAGAGAAGATGACAACGGGCTCGGCGATGCTAGGCACCACACCCAACTCTTAGATGTAGTTTCTCATCCAAACCGCTTCCTTAGCAGCTTCTGAAGCTGCTATGTATTCAGCCTCTGTGGTGGAGTCAGCAACGGTTGCTTGCTTGGAACTTTTCCAAGCTACTACTCCTCCATTGAGTTTGAATACGTACCCCGATTGAGACTTGGCATCATCGTCATCAGACTGGAAGCTAGCGTCGCTAAAGCCTTCCAGAATTAGTTCTCCATTGCCATAGACTAGGAACATTTCCTTAGTCCTTCTTAGGTACTTAAGGATGACCTTAACAGCATTCCAATGTGCCTCTCCTGTGCAAGACTGATATCTGCTTGTCACGCTCAAAGTGTATGCAATGTCAGGCCTGGTGCAGTGGACCGCATAGTGTATGCTACCTACGGCAGAAGCATAGGGGATGACTTTCATCCTTTCAAGTTCCTCATCAGTCTGTGGGGACTGTGTCTTGGATAACTTGAACCCATGCCTCATTGGAAGGAATCCTCGTTTGGAGTTGTCCATTCGATATCTCTTTAGGACTTTCTCCATATACGAGTTTTGGGTGAGTCCTAACATCCTTTTAGATCTGTCCCTGACAATCTGGATGCCTAGGATGTAGGAGGCTTCACCCAAGTCCTTCATGGAAAACTGGGTTGACAATCATGCTTTTGTGTTTCCTAACATTCTAACGTCATTACCAATGAGCAGAATGTCATCCACATAAAGCACTAGGAACATAATTGAGCTCCCACTGACCTTCTTGTATACACAAGGGTCGGATTCGTTTTTGATGAAGTCATACCCCCGTATTACTTCGTCAAAGCGAATGTTCCAACTTCGGGAGGCTTGTTTGAGGCCATAGATGGACTTCTGGAGACGACAGGCTTTCTGTTCTTCTCCAGTGACCGTGAAACCCTCCGGCTGATCCATGTAGATCTCTTCTTCAACGAAACCGTTGAGGAAGGCCGTCTTCACGTCCATCTGCCATATCTCATAGTCATACCATGCTGCTATGGCGAGCAGGATCCGAATGGACTTAGCCATGGCTACTGGTGAGTAGGTATCCTCAAAATCGACCCCGGGTTGTTGAGTGTATCCCTTAGCTACAAGCCTAGCCTTAAAAGTTGTGACTTCTCCATCAACGCCAAGTTTGTGCTTGTAGACCCACCTACAGCCGACTGGCTTAACACCTTTCGGTGGATCTACAAGATTCCAAACTTGGTTCTCGCTCATGGAGACTCCGGGAAATGGCTTGAGGCCATGAAAGCCGAAATGGACTCCATGAGCGAGAACCAAGTTTGGAGTCTTGTAGATCCACCGAAAGGTGTTAGGCCAGTCGGCTGTAAGTGGGTCTACAAGCGCAAACTTGGCGTTGATGGAGAAGTCACAACTTTTAAGGCTAGGCTTGTAGCTAAGGGATACACTCAACGACCCGGGGTCGATTTTGAGGATACCTACTCGCCAGTAGCCATGGCTAAGTCCATTCGGATCCTGCTTGCCATAGCAGCATGGTATGACTATGAGATATGGCAGATGGACGTTGAAGACGGCCTTCCTCAACGGTTTTCGTTGAAGAAGAGATCTACATGGATCAGCCGGAGGGTTTCACGGTTACTGGAGAAGAACAGAAAGTCTGTCGTCTCCAGAAGTCCATCTATGGCCTCAAACAAGCCTCACGAAGTTGGAACATTCGCTTTGACGAAGTAATACGGGGTATGACTTCATCAAAACGAATCCGACCCAATCCATGGCATAGTGAGGAAGCTGCTTTGGGTCAATAGCGTGGTCTCACGAGTCGTGGCACGTTATTGTACTTAAAGGAAGCTGCAATATGTCATGAACGAAAAATGGGCTGCTGCTACCTGTCTCACGAGTCGTGGGGGTTGAAAGAAATTGGTGGATCGTCCGGGAATTGCGCGAATGCGGAAGCGCGATAAAAGTAAATATACAAAAATTAAAGCATGCTTTAAATTTAAAGTACACGCTCAAGGGGTGTGCCCTTGAGGTTCCCGGGCGTTCGGTGTATCTCATGATCATATAACATGTAAAGAAATCATGGAGGCCATAGAGTTGAAAATTAAAGAGGGACGAAAAAAGTAAAACGAGACCTACCCGTTGTCGTTTTCGTCTTCAACGGGCTACTCGCGTTGTTTCCCGTTTTGCACCGAGATCTCGTTCTTGAGACCCTCCAAATCGTGACACACGATCAAACCCACGTATCTTGCACGTCGTGCTAGCAATGAACAAGTGTATATTTTTTTGGAGTGGATGAATCAAACAACATGTTATCAATTAACGGTATTGATTTATCTAAGTTCTAATGTTCCAAGAACAAAAGAACTAAGAAAAATATTTTCTTGTTAGAGAGAGAGGGGCGGACGAGAGGTGAGGAAGGGGGAGATGAGTGTGTGTTTGTGTGTGTGATTTCAAGAATCATCATCCTTCAATTGTTGGAGGCTAGAGGTTTATATAGAGGAGGAGTTTAATCCTCTTTAAACTCTAACTCTAAGAACTTTAATTTGACTAGGATTTTGACCTAGTCAAAGTCCTAGTCAAACTAGTGTTTGACCTAGTCAAAACGAATCCTAGCCTTCCATCTCCCTTTTCCATCTCAACTGTTGATTTTAATTTAATGGAATATTTAAATTCCATTTAAATATTCCAAAAGGCTAAAAGAATAAATATAATATAATAAATAAATATTAATATTTATTCTGAGCCCATTAAATCAACCCTTTAATAAATCCTATTTATTAATTTAATTTCCCTTATCAAATAGAAGGAATTAATTTCTCCAAGAAAAATATAGGACTCGATTAAATCTAATTTAATCATTCCTTTGCTCCAATATTTAATCCCAAATTAAATATTAAGTGTGTGTGGATAGTGTGTGACTCTTTAGGTTCACCATTCAGCTAGACTTGGTCGGATTCCTAGAATCCGCCCGTTACCATAGGTGGTCCATCTAGCAACGGTCCATGGCACTAGAGACTAGGTGAAATAATTGGGGATGAACATTTAGGTTCTAACAGTACACATGTCCTTCTGTCTTCGGTCTCATCACTTAGAGTCTAGGGCACGAAAAATGCAGGTACCCATTTTGGCCCTAAGTGTCGGTCCGTCCTTACTAAACGCCGCAAGGGAAACCTTCCCTTCTATTCAGTTACTGTGGCCACAGATATTAGGGACAAGACTGTTTAGAATAGGTGACCATGTAAGCAATTTTGGCAGGAATATGTAACCTATGTCTAGACAATTCTTTGGTATTTGATAAAATATTTATGAATAAAGAAGTGAAAATTCATATGGCAATACTTTGTTTACGTTCACTTATCTGCATTTACATCTCTGTTCACTACGCAAACAAAGCCCACGGACTGAGAAACGATTTCGGGGACTGGGACTACGCTTGGAGGTAGGTCCATGAAATCAGTCTTACCGAATCAGTCCGGAAATCTCCAAGTCAAGGAATCCCGAAAATGGGTACCGGGATTCCCTTTGATACTTGCACTAAGCATCTGCTGTCGTATTTCATCGACGGGTGACGAAGGTCGTCTGAGCAGTGTTAGTGGGTCAGCATGCTAGGAAGCAGCTGACTGAGGTGACTCGCGGGAACCGTCTTACGGAGGACCTTGAGTATGGTCAGCAAGGTATGACGTGTATTCCCGGTTCCGACGGTACAGGCCAAGTCCTTTGACTTGAGGAACTGCTGAGTTTACCTGTACATCAGGTCTGTATCTTAGATATGGTGAGAGATTGCCAAAATACTCTTGAGTAGTCATAAGCCATGTCTAGTGCAGCTCGGGTGTACAAAGTGACAGTAGTTTCCAAGAAAGGATCTGTCTCCTGTCAAAAGGTGTTGACAGTTGAGTCTCATATATGCTCTGTGTCTTGTCCTGAAATCTGTGGCCACAGTGACTGAACAGAAGGGAAAAGGTTTCCCTTGCGGCGTTTAGTGAGGACAGACCGACACTTAGGTCCAAAATGGGTACCTGCATCTTCCGTGCCCTAGACCCTAAGTGATGAGACCGAAGACAGAAGGACAAGTGTATTGTTAGAACCTAAATGTTCATCCCCGAATATTTCACCTAGTCTCTAGTGCCATGGACCGTTGCTAGATGGCCACCCATGGTAACGGACGGATTCTAGGAATCCGACCAAGTCTAGCTGAATGGTGAACCTAAAGAGTCACACACTATCCACACACACTTAGTATTTAATTTGGAATTAAATATTGGAGTAAAGGAATGATTAAATTAGATTTAATCGGGTCCTATATTTTCTTGGAGAAATTAATTCCTTCTATTTGATAAAAGGAATTAAATTAATAAATAGGATTTATTAAAAGGGTTGATTTAATAGGCTTAAGAATAAATTATATATTAATTTATTATATTATATTTATTCTTTTAGCCTTTTGAATATTTAATAGGATTTAAATATTCCATTATTAAAATCAACGGTCGAGATGGAAAGGGAGATGGAAGGCTAGGATTCGTTTGACTAGGTCAAACACTAGTTTGACTAGGACTTTGACTAGGTCAAAATCCTAATCAACTTAGGTTACTTAGAGGTTGAGTTTAAAGAGGATTAAACTCTTCCTCTATATAAACCCCCTAGCTTCCAACATTTAAGGATGATGATTCTTTAAAAACACACACAACACACACTCTCCCTCTCCTACCTCTCGTCCGCCCCCTCTCTCTTTCTCTAGCAAGAAAATATTTTTCTTAGTTCTTTTTGTTCTTGGAACATCAAGAACTTAGACGAACCAATACCGTTAATTGATAACGAGTTATTGATTCGTCCACTCCAAAAAAATAATACTTGTTCGTTGCTAGCACGACGTGCAAGATACGTGGGTGGATCGTGTGTCACGATTTGGAGGATCTCAAGAACGAGGTCTTGGTGCAAAACGGGGAACAACGCGAGTAGCAGTTGAAGACAAAAACGACAACGGGTAGGTCTCGTTTAAGATTTTCGTCCCTCATTATTTTTCAACTCTATGGCTCCATGATTTATTTAATTGTTTTATGATCATGAGATACACCGAACGCCCGGGAACCTCAAGGGCACACCCTTGAGCGTGTTCTTTAAATTAAAAGCATGTCTTTTATTTTAATATGTTTATTTTTACCGCGCTTCCGCATTCGCGCAATTCCCGGGACGATCCACCGGATTTTCTTTCAAAGACACAGAGCATACATGAGACTCAACTGTCAATACCTTTTGACAGGAGACAAATCCTTTCTTGGAAATGAAGTACAAGCGGATCCGCCCGGGAGCGCGAGCGGAAGCGAGAAAGTCGAGAAAGTGCGTAAATTTAAATCAAATTCAAAAATACGCAAATACCAAGGGGTGTACCCTTGGGTGCTCAACCGGGCGTATCGATGTAGGATGTGTAAATATTAGAACATATATTTAAACACATAGGGCATAGATATACAAATGAAATCAATCAAAAGCGTAATAAACCGTTACCTTTGATTGTTTTAGCGTATGCTCCCGGCTACTAGCGTTGTTCCTTCTCCGGAATGCTCACGAAATCCAAACGTATGGATTCTCCAAAGGTGATCCACACCACACCGGAAGCAACACACGTTCTTCTTGCTAGAAAAGAACGGGTTTAGGAAGGAATCGGTTTAAGAGAAGAACACTATGAATTAGTGTTCTCTTAAACTTACTTTGTTCTTCTTCTTGATTCAAAATCAAGTGAAGAACACAAGTGTAAGAGAGGGAGGGAGCACGAAATTTTTGAGAGAAAGGAGAGGATTTTTGTCTTCTCTTTTTCCTAGAAAAAGATGAATAATGAATCACTTATGCTAGGTGTTGTATATTCTAATATATATACATAATTAATGTGATTATTTGAATGTGTCTAGGTTCATCCAAGGGATGTCTAGATTCATTCCAATCAATCACCATCATTCTTCAATCAAGCCTACCAAAATTTATGGTATGATGAAATCATACCAAAAGGGAAGAGTTTGATTGGAGTTGATTTTGTCTCTTTCCAAAAGAGACAAGTCAACATACCACCTAGCATGAAACATGGCTGATTTGCTTCCTCCAAGGGAGCATGTCGGCCATATTTAATTAAGGGAAGAAGTCCAACTTCTTCCTATTCCAAATTAGGAATTATTTCTCCCTCTCGGGTATAATTTAACGGACCGGGTTTTATCGTAATCCAATTACGACGATCCCAATATTAAATCCAATTTAATGTCCACTTAAATTATTCCCGTTGATCTTTTAATCCAATTAAAAGATCCAACGTCTCAACATCTCAACTTTCCATATTTAATCGAAAATCCAATTTACCGATTAAATGAAAGCCCGATACAATATCGGCCCGTCCATCCAATGGACTTTCCTTTAAGTAATCCAATTACTTATTTTATCCTTCGAGATTGACTCCAAGTTGATCTCTCAACCTCCTCGGTGATTTGTGTGTGACCCTTTAGGTTCACCCTCAGCTAGACTTTGGCCCGTGTCCCACAAGGGCCCGTTACCATGGGTGGCCGTCTAGCAACGGTCCATGGCACTAGAGACTAGGTGAATTGGCGTGAACATTTAGGCGCCGATTCCGTACGGGTACGATCCTTCCGTCTACCGTCTCCCGGCCTTAGTCTAGGGTATGGAATTGGGCGTCGGTTCCCATCCTTGACTAGGCATCTATGCTTAATACTCGAGATCACGTATGCTTCATTGCGTCGACACAGGAAACCATTCCCTGTTCGACCAACCACTGTGGCCACAGCTTCAAACAGCATGAACGTGTCTCCGAGTGCATAGGAGATACCTCTGTCACATACTGACAGGGGACGGATTCCTCTTCTTGGAATCCACCGTCCTCGCTACACATTCCGACTGCACTGGACAAGGCTTATAATGATCATCTTACAGAATGATCACCTCTCGCCAGATCTAAGATACAGCCGTCCTGTGCACGTGACTGCCATGATTCCTCAAGTCTGAGGATTACTCCCGTACTATCGGAACCGGGGAATCCAATCATACCGACCAAGCCTCCAAGGCTTCCATATGATGATCCCCGCGAGTCAGTCCAGTCGGCTCGACCCCAGTCGACCAACCCATCAAGACCGTGTAGGCGTCCCACGCTGTCGCCGATGAAACACGGCACTCATCCAATGAACACGACTCTTGATGCAAGTTCTCAATAGGACTCTCGATGCCCTGTCTCGAGGTCCTCGACTTGGAACGTTTCAGACCCAACTCTTAATCAGTTGGTTTCATGACCACCATCCAATGCGTGGCCCAACTGCACGAGTTGTTATCCATGGTCTGTGGGCTTTTGTTGCGATATAAGTTAAATACCATTTTAACAAATGTAAGATGAGCGCAACAACGAAGGTACCAATTGGTGACGAACACTCATCTTATTCATCACATAATAATATTACATTCACATCAAGTTGTCGGATAGGTTACAAATTGCCAAACCTATTGGCTTTCTGGTCACCTATTCCAACAGGAAACTACTGTCACTTTATGCACCCGAGCTGCACTAGACATGGCTTATGACTACTCAAGAGTATTTTGGCAATCTCTCACCATATCTAAGATACAGATCCAATGCACAGGTAAACTCAGTAGTTCCTCAAGTCAAAGGACTTGGCCTGTACCGTTGGAACCGGGAATACACGTCATACCTTGCTGACCATACTCAAGGTCCTCCGTAAGACGGTTCCCACGAGTCACCTCAGTCAGCTGCTTCCTAGCATGCTGACCCACTAACAATGCTTAGACGACCTTTGTCACCCATCGATGACATACGACAGCAGATGCTTAGTGCAAGTCTCAAAGGGAATCCCGGTACCCATTTTCGGGATTCCTTGACTTGGAGATTTCCGGATTGATTTGGTAAGACTGATTTCATGGACCTACTCCAAGCGTAGTCCCAGTCCCCGAAAATCGTTTCTCAGTCCGTGGGCTTTGTTTGCGTAGTGAACAGAAATGTAAATGCAGATAAGTGAACGTAAACAAAGTATTGCCATATGAATTTTCACTTCTTTATTCATAAATATTTTTATCAAATACCAAAAAATTGTCTAGACATAGGTTACATATTCCTGCAAAATTGGCTTACATGGTCACCTATTCTAATAGGGGTACCAGTGGGTCTGTGGCTCGGTTGATTGGGTTTGGTCTAACGCTCAATTAACGTGATTCGCTTGGAGTCCTCGGATCATGTGAAAGGGTGAGGTAATAATCTTGGGAATCTCGTGGAATGAGAATGGTATGGAATACCTCCCACAGGATCTTTTCCATGCGAATCGTAAAAGCGGGGTATCGGAAAAATCGTTGTGGATCCCAAGCCCACTTGGAAAGGATTTCTCGAAAACCACGTTTGAGAGTACCGTGTTTTCGTATAAATAGTGGGAGGATTAAATGACTAAAGTCCATGCATTTAATTATTTTATCAAACCACCGTCATTTATTTTCTGCTGATCGCGCGCTGTTTTCTAAAATGTAGATTTTAAAAATGTCTATGAACCCACTTTCAAGTAGTTGTAGGATGCAGGCTTGCCGTGCCATATCTCATATGGCGTTTGGGTCAATGTACTAGTAGGCGCTAAATTCAACAATTTGGTCGCCGTTTCTAGTGCATAGCCCCAAAACGATAAGGGCAATTTGGTAAAACTCATCATGGACCGAACCATGTCCAACAGGGTTCGATTCCTCCTTTCAGAGACACCATTTAACTGTGGTGTTCCTGGAGGTGTCCATTTCTGATATTATACCATGTTCTTTTAGATAATCTAGGAACTCCGTACTAAGGTACTCACCGCCTCGGTCCGACCGAAGGACTTTAATTTTGCAGTTGGTTTGGTTCTCCACTTCAAGTCTGAATTCTTTAAACCTCTCAAGAGCTTCAGACTTGTACCTCATCAGGTAGACATAACCATACCGCGAATGATCATCAGTGAAGGTTATGAAGTAGGAGAACCCACCTCGGGCCTGCGTCCTTAGTGGTCCACATACGTCTGTATGAACCAAGTCCAACAGACCTGTGGCAAGCCTGCTTTGTCCTACGAAGGGCTTCTTGATCATTTTCCCTCTTAGACAGGACTCACAAGTTGGTAGATCGCTCAAGTCCCCAACCTCTAGGTTCTTTGAGTCTACCAACCTTTTCATCCTATCTTGGGATATGTGACTTAGCCTAGCGTGCCACAGACGTGCGTTCCCGTTATTATCTAATTTTCGTTTGTGTTGTGCATTGAGGACGAAATTCGTTTGTTGCAAGATATAGAGTCCGTTATGCAATGTACCAAGTAGATGAGCAATTCCACACCTCATCAAATAAAAGCAATTTTTATTGATTCTAAACTCATAACCACTATTGTCCAACAATGGAATGAAAATGATGTTTTTAATCATATTGGGTACAAAATAAACTTGCTCTAAATCTATGCTAATACTATCACTAATCACTAGAGTGGTGGATCCTACTGCTTCTGCCGAGATGGCCTTGCCATTCCCAAGCTTCAGGATCATGTCCCCGCTACCCAGTTTTCTGCTTCTTTTCAACACCTGGTATCTAATACCCAAGAGGCAGAACTAGTGACCATATTAACCTCAATCTTATATATACCTTGGTTCGAGAAGAGTTTGGGGCACTCTCTCTTCCAATGCCCTTTCTCACGGCAGTTGATACATATGTCATATGCCTTCGACTGTTGCTTGGAGACAACCTTTCCCTTTCCTTTGCCTTTCCCCTCTTTGGTCCTATACTATTATATTAATAGTAACCCAATCATCATGCTGATGGGCCTTGGTCTCTTTTCTCTTTCTTCACTTCATGGAAAACTCCAAGGGACCTCCCGTCTGGGCTCTCCATGTAGTCCTTCCTTCTTCTCCACCAATTACAAAAAAAATAGAAAACTCACTCCTAGTCTACTCTCATTACATATTAAAAATTAGAAACCCCAGCGAAAACTCGGGGGAGTACATAAGGAGGGAGGTAGAATGCCTTATTATTCCAAGGCAAACTAGAAAGAGAGAAGGAGAAAAGCAGTAAAAGAGGCACACAGGCCCAACAGAAAATAAACCATACATTCGGTCAAGGGCCCTAGAATACGCCCGTTACCATGGGTGGCCATCTAGCAATGGTCCATGGCACTAGAGACTAGGTGAAATAATTGGGGATGAACATTTGGGCTCTAACAGTACACTTGTCCTTCTGTCTTCGGTCTCATCACTTAGAGTCTAGGGCACGGAAAAAGCAGGTACCCATTTTGGACCTAAGTGTCGGTCTGTCCTTACTAAACGCCGCAAGGGAAACCCTCCCTTCTGTTCAGTTACTGTGGCCACATATTTTAGGGACAAGACACAGAGCATACATGACACTCAATTGTCAATGCCTTTTGACAGGAGACAGATCCTTTCTTGGAAACTACTGTCACTCTGTACACCCGAGCTGCACTAGACATGGCTTATGACTACTCAAGAGTATTTTGGCAATCTCTAACCATATCTAAGATACAGACCTGATGCACAGGTAAACTCAGCAGTTCCTCAAGTTAAAGGACTTGGCCTGTACCGTTGGAACCGGGAACACACATCATACCTTGCTGACCATACTCAAGGTCCTCCGTAAGATGGTTCCCGTGAGTCACCTCAGTCAGCTGCTTCCTAGCATGCTGACCCACTAACACTGCTTAGACGACCTTCGTCACCCGTCGATGAAATACAACCGCAGATGCTTAGTGCAAGTCTCAAAGGGAATCCCGGTACCCATTTTCGGGATTCCTTGACTTGGAGATTTCCGGACTGATTCGGCAAGACTGATTTCAAGGACCTACCTCCAAGCGTAGTCCCAGTCCCCGAAATCGATTCTCAGTCCGTGGGCTTTGTTTGCGTAGTGAACAGAAATGTAAATGCAGATATAAGTGAACGTAAACAAAGTATTGCCATATGAATTTTCACTTCTTTATTCATAAATGTTTTATCAAATACCGAAAAATTGTCTAGACATAGGTTACATGTTCCTGCCAAAATTGGCTTTACATGGTCACCTATTCTAACAGGGCGACGGCAGGGGGTGGGGGCGGGTTTTGTGGGGGGGGTATTATTTTGAATTTATTTATTAAATAATAATATTTTATTTATATAATATATTATTTAATTAATTAAATCTAACCATTGATTTTCTTATAAATTTGAGATCCAACGGTCAAGATTAATAGATTAGATCTAACAGCTCAGATATAACAATCAAGATCCAACAGTCATTAAAATAAAGAATAATATATAATAAGGAAGGGCATAACGATCAATTTGTTAAAAAGTTAACGCCGTTAGTGGTTTTTAACGGAGATGGGCGATTGAGCTTACTTTTACAAAAGAGAAGGGGGTTTTTCACCTATTTTTAAAACAGAAGGGGGTTTTTAGCCGACTTTTCAAAACACAGAGGGGTTTTATGCATTTTAACCAGATAAATACTCGCCAGTAGTCATGGCTAAGTCCATTCGGATTATGCTTGCCATAGCTGCATCGTATGACTATGAAATATGGCACATGGACGTGAAAACGGCCTTCCTTAACAGTTTCGTTGAGGTAGAGATCTATATGGATCATTCAAAAGGTTTCACTGTTGTTGGAGAAGAGCAGAAAGATTACCATCACCAAAAGTCCATCTATGGTTCAAACATGTATCCCGGAGCTGGAATATTCATTTTGATAAAATCATACGGTGATATGATTTCATCAAGAATGAATGTGACCCTTGTGTATATAAAAATGTCAGTGGGAGCTCAGTATTGTTTCTAGTGCTTTATGTGGACGGCATTCTACTCATTGGTAATGGTTTAAGAATGTTGGGCGACCCAAAAGCATGGTTGCTTACTCAATTCTCCATGAAGGATTTGGGTGAAGCCTTGTACATTCTAGGCATCCAGATTGCCAGGGACAGATCCAGACCAATGTTACGAATGACCTAAAACTTGTTTGTTGAGAAAATCCTCAAACGATTCCAAATGGATAACTCCAAACAAGGTTTCCTTCCATGACGCATGGGATCAAGTTATCCAAGAAGCAATCTCCCAAGACTGGTGAGGAGCTTCAAAAGATGAAGGGCATCCCTTATACTTTCGCCATGGGCAGCATCTAGTATGCCGTTCACTGCACTCGCTTATGCCATGAGTGTAACCAGCAGATACCAGTCCTGTGCAAGTGAGGCACATTAGATTGCAGTCAAGAATATCCTTAAGTACCTAAGAAGGACTAAGGATATGTTCTTGGTATATAGTGGTGGAGAGTTGATACTGTAAGGTTTTAGCGAGGCTAGCTTCCAGTCAGACGATGACGATGCCAAATCTCAATCAGGTATATGTTCAGACTTAATGGTTGTGTGGTAGCTTGGAAACGTTCCAAGCAAGAAACTACAGTCGATCCACCACTGAGGCTGAATACATAGCAGCTTCAAAAAAACTGCCAAGGAATCGGTTTGGATGAGAAACTACATCCAAGTGTTTGGTGTGGTGCCTAGCATTACCGAGCCAGTGGTTATCTTCTGTATAATAACGGGGCTATTTCGCAAGCAAAGGAACCGAGATCTCATCACCGGTCCAAGCATATACATAGATGCTCTCACCAATTAAGGTAGATGGTAAGAAGAGATGACGTTCGGATGGTCCCAGTCAACTCAGCATACAATACAACAGATTCTTTGACAGACCCCATGTCACAGATCGCTCATACACAACATATTGAGAAAATGGGTCTGAGGCATATGGGTGATTGCCTTTAGCTCAAGTGGGAGATTGTTAGAATAGGTGACCGTGAAGCCAATCTAGTTGGGCTTATGTAACCTGTTTTTGACAATGCGTGGTATAAACAATTTACTCTAAATGAAACAGTTGTTCAATGACGACATTTATACTGGAAATCTATAAAAACTAATCTATATATTTAACAGAATAACATAATTATTTGAAAGTAGTCCTCATAAAATATAAATTGGGTTAGTAAAATATATCGCATATGTAGAAAAATATCAATGATCAAAATAGATTTTTACTAGTTAAAAATGAAAACTTTCATTTTACAAAAAATATTCTTCTATTAAGCAATATATTATAAAAGATCTTATACAATTTAAAAGAAAAAAATATATATATAACCATGCATAGCATGGGTCGTATGCTAGTATGAATTATTTGATGAAAATGGATGAATTATAAAGTTTTTTTTTGAAATATTTTATGAATATTGTTGAAATTTTATGATTAATTATTATCGAAAATTGTTGAATTAATGTCGTGCAATTTTGTGTTTTTGCCCCGTCCAGCAACGTAACAGGAGCAGTCAAAGTGCTGGCAGCGGCTGATATTGTTTGAGCCTTCTTCCTCTTCCTGCGTCCGGCACCCTTGCCTTTCTGAAAGCCTGGGATAGGCGTGTGGATCGTCCCGGGAGAAGCGCGAGTGTTGAAGCGAGGTATAATTAAAATTTACTAGAATTTAAACATGCATCTATAATATAAAATAAACACGTCCAAGGGGTGTTCCCTTGAAACTCCCGGCCGTTCAGTGTATCTCATGAACAATAAAGGCATATGAAACAATCATGGAGGCCATAGGTTTTTAAAGTAAAGAGGGACGAAAATTGTAAATCGGAACCTACCGATTGTCGTTTTCGTCTTCAAACCGGTACTCGTGTTGTTCCCCGTTTTGCTCCAAGATCTCGAACAGGAGACCCTCTAATTCGTACACGCAATCCGTCCACGTACCTTGCTCCTCGTGCTAGCATAGAACAAGTGTATATTATATTTGGAGAGGACAGATCGATCAAACGTTATTGATTAACGAGATCAATCCTCCTTGATGTTCAATTGTAGAACAAAAGAACAAGGAAAGATTTCTTGGAAGAGAGGGAGAGAGAGTCGGCTGAGAGAGAGAGAGGGAGAGAGGGCCGAGTGTGTGTAGTGTGTGTGCTTCAAGATTTCATCATCTTTTCTAATGAGGACACTAAGGAATATTTATAGAGAAGGAATCCTATTCCTCTTCTAATTCCTACACATTGAAGACTCCTTGAATGGGATTTGACCTCGCCAAATCCTAGTCAATTGCTAGCTTCTTGGTCAAACCAATCATAGACATCAATTCGTCTCTTTAATCTCAACCGTTGATTAATTTAATGGAATATTTAAATCTCATTTAAATGATCCTAAAGGCAATAATTAAATATATCAAATATAAATATTTATTCCAAGCCCATTAAATTAATTTTTAATAAATCAATTTATCAGATAAATTCCTTATATCTAATAAAAGGAATTAATTTCTTTCCCAAGAAAAGAAGGACCCGACTAAATTCAATTTAATCGCTCCATTTCTTCAAATATTTAATTCCAAATTAAATATGTTATGTGTACGGATTGTGTGTGACTCTTTAGGTTCATCTTTAGCTAGACTTGGTTGGATTCCTAGAACCCACCCGTCACCATGGGTGGCTGTCTAGTAACGGTCCATGGCACTAGAGACTAGGTGAATATACAGAGATGAACATTTAGGCTCTACAGTACATTTATCCTTCCGTCTACGGTCTCACCACTTAGGGTCTAGGGCACGGATAATGCAGGTACCCATTTTGAACCTAAGTGTTGGTCTGTCCTTTTACCAAACGCCGCAAGGGAATCCTTCCCTTCTGTTCAGTTACTGTGGCCACAGATTTTAGGGACAAGACACAGAGTATCGTGAGACACAACTGTCAACACCTTTTGACAGAAGACAGAATGATTTCTTGGAAACTACTGTCACGTTGTACATCGTGGCTGCACTAGATATGGCTTATGACTACTCAGGTGTATCTTGGCAATCTCTCGCCATACCTAAGATACAGTCCCGATGTACAGGTAAACTCAGCAATTCCTCAAGTCAAAGGATTTACCTGTACCGCTGGAACTGGGAACTCACGTTATACCTAGCTGACCCTACTCAAGGTCCTCCGTAAGACGGTTCCCGCGAGTCACCTCAGTCAGCCGCTCCCCAGCAAGCCGACCTACTAACACTGCTTAGACGATCCTCGTCACCCGTTGATGAAACACGAAAATAGATGCTTAGTGTAAGTCTCAAGCGGAATCTCGGTACTCATTTTTCGAGATTCCTTGACTTGGAGATTTCCAAACTGATTTCATGGACCTACCTCCAAGCGTAGTCCCAGTCCCCGAAATGCGATTTCATTCTGTGGGCTTTGTTTGTGTAGCGAACAGTCATTAAGCAGATAAAGTGACCACAAACAAAGTATGCGCCATATTAATTTCACTTTCTTATTCATTAATGTTTTATCAAAACTTCGAAATTGTTTAGACATAGGTTACAATTCGCCTACCAAGATTGGCTACATGGTCACCTATTCTAACAATCTCCCACTTGATCTTTAAAGCCAATCGCCTATATGCCTAATCCCCATCTTCTCAAGATGATGCGTATAAGCGCTCTGCAACATAGGCTTTATCAACAGATCTACTGTGTTGTCTGCTGAGTTGACTCGGTCCATCCGAACATCACCTCTTCCTACCATTTTTCTTATAAGGTGGTAGCGTATAAGAATGTGTTTCGATCTATGATGAGATCTCGGTTCATTCGCTTGTGCAATGGCTCCGTTGTTATCATAGAAGATGACAACGAGCTCGGCGATACTAGGCACTACACCCAACTTTTGGATGTAGTTTCTCATCCAAACCGCTTCTTTAGCAGCTTCTAAAATTGCTATTAATTCGGCCTCGGTGGTGGAATCAGCACTGGTTGCTTGCTTGGAACTTTTTCATGCTACCACTCCTCCATTGAGCCTAAATACATAACCCGATTGAGACTTGGCATCATCGTCATCCGCCTGGAAGCTAGCATCGCTAAAGCCTTCCAGGATCAGTTCTCCATTAGCATAGACTAGGAACATTTCCTTAGTCCTCCTTAGGTACTTAAGGATGCCCTTAACAGCATTCCAATGTGACTCTCCTGCACAGGACTGATATCTGCTCGTTGCACTCAAAGCGTAAGCGATGTCAGGTCTTGTGCAGTGGACCACATATTGGATGCTTCCTACGGCAGAAGCATAGGGAACGACTTTCATCTTTTCAAGTTCCTCATCAGCCTGCGGAGACTGTTTCTTGGACAACTTGATCCCATGCCTAATGGGAAGGAATCCTTGTTTGGAGTTGTCCATCCGAAACCTTTTCAGGACTATCTCCATATACGAGTTTTGGGTTAGTCCTAACATTCTCTTAGATCTGTCCCTGACGATCTGGATGCCTAGAATGTAGGAGGCTTCATCCAAATCCTTCATAGAAAACTGAGTTGATAACCATGCTTTTGTGTCACCCAACATTCTCACGTTATTGCCTTTGAGTAGAATGTCATCCACATAAAGCACTAGGAACACTACAGAGCTCCCACTGACCTTCTTTTATACACAAGGGTCGGATTCATTTATGATGAAATCATAACCCTGTATGACTTCGTCAAAGCGAATATTCCAACTTCAGGATGCTTGTTTGAGGCCATAGATAGACTTTTGGAGACGACATACCTTCTGCTCTTCTCCGGTAACCGTGAGACCCTCCGACTGATCCATATAGATCTCTTCCTCAATGAAACCATTAAGGAAGGCCATTTTCACGTCCATCTGCCATATCTCATAGTCATACCATGCTGCTATGGCAAGCAGGATCCGAATGCACTTAGCCATGGCTACTGGCGAGTACGTCTCCTCAAAATCGACCCCGAGTCGTTCAGTGTACCCTTTTGGTACTAGCCTAGCCTTGAAGGTTGTGACCTCTCCATCAATGCCAAGTTTGCGCTTATAGACCCATTTACAACCAACTGGCTTAACCCATTTGGGCGGGTCTACAAGAGTCCAGACTTGGTTCTCATTCATGGAGTGCATTTCAGTTTTCATGGCCTCAAGCTATCTCCGGGAGTTGATGTCAGACATCACTTCCCCGTATGTCTTAGGATCCTTATCCAATAGACTAGTCGTGTTTAGAAAGTCGTATCTCATCAGAGGTCGTGACTCTCTAGTTGACGTACAGAGAACGGGAACGTCAGTGGTGACTGTGGGCGTTGACTGTATTAGAGCCGGCGGTTCAGGTACTGAGGCTGGCCCTTCCCGAGGTCGTCCTTCATGCCTAGCATGCTAGACTTCTTGAGGTTGGTCAGCCCTTCGGGTATCTATCCTGAATCCTCTAAGTGAGGAATTCGCGGCTTCCATCACATGACTCCTCAAGGATCAGTTCATCAGGTTGGATATCTTCTGAAAAACCTTGTTCCAAGAACACTGCGTTCCTTGAAACGAATACCTTTTGTTCCAAGGGGTCATAGAAATAATAACCTACAGTTTCCTTGGGGTATCCAACGAACCTGCATAGGCTAGACCTTGATTCTAGCTTGTCTCCCACTAGCCTCTTAACGTATGCGGAGCTACCCCACACTTTCAAGTAGTTTTAGGACGGAGGCTCGCCATGCCATATTTCATATGGCGTTTGGGTCAATACACTGGTTGGGGCCAAATTTAATAACTTGGCCGCAGTTTCCAATGCGTAGCCCCAAAAGGACAAGGGCAATTTGGTAAAAACTCATCATAGATCGTACCATGTCCAACAGGGTTCGATTCCTCCTTTCAGAGACCCTATTTAACAGCGGTGTCCCAGGAGGTGTCCATTCAGAGATTATACCATTTTCCTTAAGATAATTCAGGAACTCAGTACTAAGGTACTCTCCACCTCGGTCTGACCGTAGGACTTTAATTTGGCAGCCGGTTTGGTTCTCAACTTCAAGTCTGAATTCTTTAAACCTCTCAAGAGCTTCAAACTTGTACCTCATTAGGTATACATAACCATACCGTGAGTGATCATCGATGAAGGTGATGACGTAGGAGAACCCACCTCGGGCTTGCGTCCTTTGTGGTCCACATACGTCTGTATGGACCAAGTCCAACAGACTTGTGGCAAGCCTGCTTTGTCCTAGAAAGGGCTTCTTGGTCATTTTTCCTCTGAGACAGGATTCTCAAATTGGTAGCTCACTCAAGTCCCCTACCTCTAGGTTCTTTTTGAGTCTGCCAATTTCTTCATCCTATCTTGGAAAATGTGACCTAGCCTAGCGTGCCACAGTCGTGCATTCCCGTTATTATTTATTTTACATTTGTGTTGAGTGTTTAGAACAAAGTTCATTTGTTACAAGATATAGAGGTCGTTATTAAGCATACCAAGCAGATGAGCAATTCCACACCTCATGAAATAAAAGCAATTTTTATTGATCATAAACTCATATCCACTATTGTCTAACAACGGAATGGAAATGATGTTTCTAATCATGCTAGGTACATAATAAACTTGCTCTAATTCTATGCTAATGCGATCACTAACTACTAGAGTGGTGGATCCTACTGCTTCTGCCGAGATGGCCTTGCCATTCCCAAGCTTCAGGATCATATCCCCGCTACCCAGTTTTCTTCTTCTTTTCAGCACCTACAAATTATTGCAAATATGAGCTCCACAGCCGGTATCTAATACCCAAGAGGCAGTGTTAGTAACCATATTGACCTCAATCACAAAAATACCTTGTTTGGAGAGGAGTTTGGGGCAATCCCTCTTCCAATGCCCTTTCTCACGGCAATTGATACATGTGTCATGCCCTCGACTGTTGCTTTGAGTCAACCTTCCCTTTTCCTTTGCCTTTCCCCACTTTGGCAACGGGAACACTCTTAGTGTTGGTAGCTTCTTTGACGGCCTTTCCCTTTCCCTTCTTCCTTTTCCAATGTTCGGCACCCTTGCCTTTCGTCTTAGAAGTCGAAGCATCTCCAAACAATACCGATGGCATAGACTTTTTGGTCGTTGCGTCGTATTGCACCAACATATTGATTAACTCATGAATACCCTTCTTAAGTGTGTTCATGTTATAGTTAACAATGAATTGGTCAAAGGAGGATGGGAAAGACTAAAGGATCACATCTATGTACATCTCATTATCGAGCCCTGCCTTGAGGTCCTCGAGCTTTTCCACCAAGGTAAGAATTTTAAACCCGTGTTCTTGTACAGAGGATCCTTCGGTCATTTTAGTTCCAAAGAATGCCTTTGTCGCGACATACCTAGTACGCTGGTCTGGGACTGCATAGCAATCCTTCAGGCGAGCCATAATGGAAGGGACATCGTCTAGCCTTTCATACTGCTTCTGAATCTCATTCGTCATAGAGGCAAGTATGATGCTACGGACTTTCCGGTTATTCTTATGCCAAGTCTCGAACGTCTCACGTTCTTCTGGCGTGGATCCTTCCGACAAGGTCCTAGGGAACGGCTCGTCCATGACATAGCCATGGTTCTCTTAATCGAGGACTATCCTCAGATTGCGCAACCAGTCGTTGTAATTGATTCCATTAAACTTGTTGGTCTCAAGTACGGTTGATAATGGGTTCTTAGACATTTTAAATCTACATTTTAAAACAGAACTATGATCAGCATAATTTTAAAAGATGGAAGTTTGATAAAAATTAAATGCTTGGACTTTTGTCATTTAATGCTTCCACTATTTATACGAGAATACAATACTCTCAAACGTTGTTTTTGGGAAATCCTTTTCCTAGTGGGTTCGGGATCCACAACGATCTTTCCCATACCCTGGTTTTACGATTCGCATGGGGAAAACCTGTGGGAGGTATACCATACCATTCTCGTTCCACGAGATTCCCAAGATAACCGCCTCACCCTTTCACATGATCCCGAGGACTCCAAGCGAATCACTTTATATGGGCGTTAGACCCAACCCAATCGACCGAATCACAGACCCCCTGCTACCTCCATGACTCGTGAGACAGATAACAGTGGTCTACTTTCCGTTCATGACACAGTGTAGCTTCTTTTAAGTACGATAGTCGTGCCACGACTCGTGAGACCACGCTATCGACCTAAATCAGCTTTCTCACTAAGCTATGGATTGGAAGGCATGGACAAACTCCTAGAGTTCATGTCCATTTATCGAGGATCTAATATTTTGAACTTTGGTCTAACCAAGTGAGGGTTGTAAATGACCGAGATCCCATACATGAACACATTCATCCAAAATGCGTAATCTAACATGCCATTAAAACCATATAAGCAAGTAGATCATGAAAAGCACATAGATCTATGCCCCTTATATCGAACCGAGCTCTGATACCACTTGAAGGACAAGCGGATCCGCCCGGGAGCGCGAGTGAAAGCGAGAAATCATAAATCCAATACGTAATTTAAACTTAAATCGCATATAAAGCGAAATCCCAAGGGGTGTACCCTTGGGTGCTCAACTGGGCGTTCGATGTAGGATGTATTAACGTTTAAAAAACATACACTTAACACATAGGGCATAGATGAAAATGACAAAGAATCTACTAAAGCGTAATAAACCATTACCTTGTAGATTTCTCGTTTGCTCGGGTACTTGCATTGTTCCTTCACCGGAATGCTCACAAATCCAAAAGTATGGATTCTCCAAAGGTGATCCACACCACCGGAAGAAACTCACGTTCTCCTTGCTAGAGAAAAATGGGTTTATGAAGGAATCGGCTTAAGAGAAGAACACTATTAATTAGTGCTCTCTTTAGCCTACTTTGTTCTTCCTCTTGATTCAAAACTAAGTGAAGAACACAAGTAGAAAGAGAGGAAAGTGGTCGAGAGTTAGAGATAGAGGAGAGAGCCAAAAATACTTCTTCTTTTTCCTAGAAAAAGATGAATTATGATTCACATATGCAAGGTGTTGTATATACTCGTATATATATAAAGAATTAATGTGATTATTGGAATGTGTCTAGGTTTACCCAAGGATGTCTAGATACACCCCAATCAATCACCATCAATTCTTCAATCAAGCCTACTAAATTTTATGGTATAATCAAATCATACCAAAAGGGAAGGGTTTGATTGGAGTTGATTTGTCTCTTTCCAAAAGAGAGAAGTCAACATACCACCTTGCATGAAACATGGCTGATTTTAGCTTCCTCCAAGGGAGCATTTCGGTCATGCTTAATTATCAGTAGAAGTCCAACTTCTTCCTATTCCAAAATAGGAATATTTCTCCTCTCGGGTCAAATTTAACAGACCGGGTTTTATTGTAATCAAATTATGATGAACCCGACATTAAATCCAATTTAATGTCCACTTAAATTATTCCATGATCTTTTAATCAAAATAAAAGATCCAACGTCTCAACTTTCCATATTTAATCGAAAATCTAATTTACCGATAAAACTGTTAGAATAGGTGACCATGTAAGCCAATTTTGGCAGGGATATGTAACCTATGTCTAGACAATTCTTTGGTATTTGATAAAACATTTATGAATAAAGAAGTGAAAATTCATATGGCAATACTTTGTTTACGTTCACTTATCTGCATTTACATTTCTGTTCACTACGTAAACAAAGCCCACGGACTGAGAAACGATTTCGGGGACTGGGACTACGCTTAGAGGTAGGTCCATGAAATCAGTCTTACCGAATCAGTCCAGAAATCTCCAAGTCAAGAAATCCCGAAAATGGGTACCGGGATTCCTTTGAGACTTGCACTAAGCATCTGCTGTCGTATTTCATCGACGGGTGACGAAGGTCGTCTAAGTAGTGTTAGTGGGTCAGCATGCTAGGAAGCAGCTGACTGAGGTGACTCGCGGGAACCGTCTTACGGAGGACCTTGAGTATGGTCAGCAAGGTATGACGTGTATTCCCGGTTCCAACGGTACAGGCCAAGTCCTTTGACTTGAGGAACTGCTGAGTTTACCTATGCATCAGGTCTGTATCTTAGATATGGTGAGAGATTGCCTAAATACTCTTGAGTAGTCATAAGCGATGTCTTGTGCAGCTCGGGTGTACAAAGTGACAGTAGTTTCCAAGAAAGGATCTGTCTCCTGTCAAGAGGTATTGACAGTTGAGTCTCATGTATGCTCTGTGTCTTGTCCCTAAAATCTGTGGCCACAGTAACTGAACAGAAGGGAAAGGTTTCCCTTGCGGCGTTTAGTAAGAACAGACCGACACTTAGGTCCAAAATGGGTACCTGCATTTTCCGTGCCCTAGACCCTAAGTGATGAGACCGAAGATAGAAGGACAACTGTACTGTTAGAGCCTAAATGTTCATCCCCGAATATTTCACCTAATCTCTAGTGCCATGGACCGTTGCTAGATGGCCACCCATGGTAACGGGCGGATTCTAGGAATCCGACCAAGTCTAGCTGAATGGTGAACCTAAAGAGTCACACACTATCCACACACACACTTAGTATTTAATTTTGAATTAAATATTGGAGTAAAGGAATGATTAAATTGCTAGAATAGGTAGCCATGTAAGCCAATTTTGTAGGAATATGTAACCTATGTCTAGACAATTCTTTGGTATTTGATAAAACATTTATGAATAAAGAAGTGAAAATTGGTATGGCAATACTTTGTTTACGTTCACTTATCTGCATTTACATTTATGTTCACTACGCAAACAAAGCCCACGGACTGAGAAACGATTTCGGGGAGTGGGACTACGATTGGAGGTAGGTCCATGAAATCAGTCTTAACGAATCTGTCCGGAAATCTCCAAGTCAAGGAATCCCGAAAATGGGTACCGGGATTCCCTTTGAGACTTGCAATAAGCATCTGCTGTCGTATTTCATCGACGGGTGACGAAGGTCGTCTAAGCAGTGTTAGTGGGTCAGCATGCTAGGAAGCAGCTGACTGAGGTGACTCGCGGGAACCGTCTTACGGAGGACCTTGAGTATGGTCAACAAGGTATGACGTGTATTCCCGGTTCCAACAGTACAGGCCAAGTCCTTTGACTTGAGGAACTGCTAAGTTTACCTGTGCATCATGTCTGTATCTTAGATATGGTGAGAGATTGCCAAAATACTCTTGAGTACTCATAAGCCATGTCTAGTGCAGCTCGGGTGTACAAAGTGACAGTAGTTTCCAAGAAAGGATCTGTCTCCTGTCAAAAGGTATTGACAGTTGAGTCTCATGTATGCTCTGTGTCTTGTCCCTGAAATCTGTGGCCACATTAACTGAACAGAAGGGAAAGGTTTCCCTTGCGATGTTTAGTAAGGACAGACCGACACTTAGGTCCAAAATGGGTACCTGCATTTTTCCGTGCCATAGACCTTGAGTGATGAGACCGAAGATAGAAGGACAAGTGTACTGTTAGAGCCTAAATGTTCATCCCCGAATATTTCACCTAGTCTCTAGTGCCATGGACCGTTGCTAGATGGGCCACCCATGGTAACGGGCGGATTCTAGGAATCCGACCAAGTCTAACTGAATGGTGAACCTAAAGAGTCACACACTATCCACACACACACTTAGTATTTAATTTGGAATTAAATATTGGAGTAAAGGAATGATTAAATTAAATTTAATCGGGTCCTATATTTTCTTGGAGAAATTAATTCCTTCTATTTGATAAAGGGAATTAAATTAATAAATAGGATTTATTAAAGGGTTGATTTAATGGGCTTAGAATAAATAATAATATTTATTTATTATATTATATTTATTCTTTTAGCCTTTTGGAATATTTAATGGGATTTAAATATTCCATTAAATTAAAATCAACGGTTGAGATGGAAAGGAGAGATGGAAGGCTAGGATTCGTCTGACTCGGTCAAAACACTAGTTTGACTAGGACTTTGACTAAGTCAAAATCCTAGTCAAATTAGAGTTCTTAGAGTTGGAGTTTAAAGAGGATTAAACTCCCCCTCTATATAAACCTCTAGCTTCCAACAATTGAAGGATGATGATTCTTGAAAACGCACACAACACACACTCTCCCCTCTCCTACCTCTCGTCCGCCCCTCTCTCTCTCTCCAACAAGAAAATATATTTTTCTTAGTTCCTTTTGTTCTTCGAACATTAGAACTTAGATGAATCAATACCGTTAATTGATAACGTGTTGTTGATTCATCCACTCCAAAAAATTATACACTTGTTCGTTGCTAGCACGACGTGCAAGATACGTGGGTGGATCGTGTGTCACGATTTGGAGGGTCTCAAGAACGAGATCTCGGTGCAAAACGGGGAACAACGCAGGTAGCCGTTGAAGACGAAAACGACAACGGGTAGGTCTCGTTTTTCCTTTTTCGTCCCTATTTAATTTTCAACTCTATGGCCTCCATGATTTCTTTACATGCTTTATAATCATGAGATACACCGAACGCCCGGGAACCTCAAGGGCACAACCCTTGAGCGTGTTCTTTTAAATTAAAAGCATGCTTTATTTTTGTATGTTTATTTTTATCGCGCTTCCGCATTCGTGCAATTCCCGGGACGATCCACCGATTTCTTTCAGTGGTATCAGAGCCCGGTTCGGTGTATAGGCCAAGGGTTAATGTGCGTTCTAAGCATGAAACGTGATATTGGCATGTTTTATATTAAATCTTGATTTTTCTTGATTTTAAGCATGTTGATCTTATTGCTTTTTAAATCGTGTGAATCTATGAATGTTGGTGTTTTTCCTGTTTTTCTTGGGAAACGGGGTGGAAAATTGAACGGAAAACGAGAAACGACGCAGCCGGCCAGCCGGGAGGGCTGGCCGCGCGCAGTCGCACGCTGCCGGCAGGGCAGACGCGCGCAGGCAAGGGAGGCCTGCACGCGCCCGCCCAGCCGGTTGCGCAGGGCAGCGCCTCCAGGCGCGCGCGCACGCAGACAAGGGTGTCTGCGCGCGCGCGCCCGGCAAGCGCGCTCATGCGCGCGCGTGCGCAAGGCTGCGCGCCTGCGAGTCCGCGCGCGGACGGGCTCTGGGCAGCGCCGCCAGGCGCGCGCTCACACAGACGGAGGAGTCTACGCGCGCGCGCCCGGCAGGCGTGCCCAGTGCGCGTCTGCGCGCGCACTGCGCACGGCACGGCCGGCAGCCAGCAGGCCAGCGCGCGGGCAAGGCAGGGGAACCTGCGCGCGGTGGCCTGCCGGAATGCTAGGCGCGCAGCGCGCTGCCGGCCAGGCGCGCGCACGCAGGCAAGGGGTCTGAGCGCGCGCGACCGGCCAGGCAGCGCCTGAGCCTGCTGCCTTGTGCGCGTGCCGGCGGGCCGCTGCCCGCGGCAGCGGCGGCTGCTGCTGCTGCTAGGGTTTCAAAACCCTAGCAGTGTTTTTCTTTTATTTTTTAATTATTTTCAGTTTTAATTTTGAATTAATTCTGAAAAATTATTTTTGGTTCAATTATGCCTATTTTTCTAAAGACATTATTCTAGGAGTAAAATAAATTGGATTTGGAATCCCGGGATTATTTTACTTAAAATAATGAGGAAAGGTTTTCCTAAAATGAGAAAATAATATTACCAATATTTGTGTTTTATTTTTCACACGTTGTGCACATATTCATTTATTATTTTGGATATTTATGATTGGAAATCATATGTTGTTGGTATTTTGTAATTATATGATTGGATCATGTGATTATGTGTGTTGGATGGAAATGGATGATCGCGAGCCCTAGACCGGATGTATGGTTTATTTTCTGTTGGGCCTGTGTGCCTCTTTTACTGCTTTCTCCTTCTCTCTTTCTAGTTTCCTTGGAATAATAAGGCATTCTACCTCCCTCCTTATGTACTCCCCCCGGGTTTTCGCTGGGGTTTCTATTTTTAATATGTAATGAGAGTAGACTAGGAGTGAGGTTTCTATTTTTTGTAATTGGTGGAGAAGAAGGAAGGACCACAAGGAGAGCCCAGACGGGAGGCCCCTTGGAGTTTTCCATGAAGTGAAGAAAGAGAAAAAGAGACCAAGGCCCATCAGCATGATGATTGGGTTACTATTAATGTAATAGTATAGGACCAACCCTAGATTGACCATAGACCCACTGCGGGCTCAGTGGGTCGCATAGGATTCGGGCTTGTGATCATCCAACAGGGGCGTGCTAGGCTTTAATTTTGCATGTGGTTATGATGATGGATGAATGGGTTGTTTATTTATCGTATAACTGTTGTGGATGGTTTATTTACGCATTATGGATGTATGTGTAGATATTTATTTATTTGAGATCTCGGTCATTTCTTACTCTCACATTGGTTGGACCAATGTCAAAATATTAGACCCTAGACAAAGTGGACATGAACTCTAGGAGTTTGTCCATGCCTTCCAATCCATGGCATAGTGAGGAAACTGCTTTGGGTCAATAGCGTGGTCTCACGAGTCGTGGCACGTTATTGTACTTGAAGGAAGCTGCATTATGTAATGAACGAAAAGCGGGCTGCTGCTACCTGTCTCACGAGTCGTGGGGGTACCAGTGGGTCCGTGGCTCGGTCGATTGGGTTGGGTCTAACGCCCAATTAACATGATTCGCTTGGAGTCCTCGGGATCATGTGAAAGGGTGAGGCAATAGTCTTGGGAATCTCGTGGAACGAGAATGGTATGGAATACCTCCCACAGGATCTTTTCCATGCGAATCGTAAAAGCGGGGTATGGGAAAAATCGTTGTGGATCCCAAGCCCACTTGGAAAGGATTTCCCGAAAATCACGTTTGAGAGTACCGTGTTTTCGTATAAATAGTGGGAGGATTAAATGACTAAAGTCCATGCATTTAATTATTTTATCAAACCACCGTCTTTTATTTTCTGCTGATCGCGCGCGGTTTTTTCTAAAATATAGATTTTAAAAATGTCTAAGAACCCACTTTCCACCATTCTTGAGACAAACAAATTCAATGGAACAAATTATAACGACTGGTTGCGCAATCTCAGGATAGTCCTAGATTACGAGAACCAAGGCTACATCATGGACGAGCCTCTCCCTAGGACCCCGCCGGAAGGATCCACGCCAGAAGAACGTGAGACGTTCGAGACTTGGCATAAGGTTAACCGGAAGGTCCGTAGCATCATACTTGCTTCGATGACCAATGAGATTCAGAAGCAATATCAAAGGTTAGACGATGTCCCTTCCATTATGGCTCGCCTTAAGGATTGCTATGCAGTTCCGGACCGGCATACTAGGTATGTCGCGACCAAGGCGCTCTTTGGAACGAAAATGACAGAAGGATCCTCTATACAAGAGCACGGGGTTAAAATGCTTACCCTGGTGGAAAAGCTCGAGGACCTAAAGGCAGGTCTCGATAATGAAACGTACATAGATGTGATCCTTCAGTCACTCCCACCCTCCTTTGACCAATTTATCGTCAACTACAACATGAAAGCACTTGAGAAGGGCATTCATGAGTTGATCAATATGTTGGTGCAATACGAGGCAACGACTAAGAAGTCCACGCCTTCGGTATTGTTTGGAGGTGCTTCGACTTCTAATACGAAAGGCAAGGGTGCCAGACGTTGGAAGAAGAAGAAAGGGAAGGGAAAGGCCGTCAAAGCAGCTACGAACACTAAGAGTGTTCCCATTGCCAAAGAGGGAAAGGCAAAGGAAAGGGAAAGGTTGTCTCCAAGCAACAGTCAAAGGCATATGAACATATGTATCAACTGCCGTGATAAAGGGCATTGGAAGAGAGAGTGCCCAAACTCTTCTCGAACCAAGGTATATATGTGATTGAGGTTAATATGGTCACTAGTTCTGCCTCTTGGGTATTAGATACCGGCTGTGGAGCTCACATTTGCAATGACTTGCAGGTGTTTGAAAATAAGCAGAAAACTGGGTAGCGGGGACATGATCCTGAAGCTTGGGATGGCAAGGCCATCTCGGCAGAAGCAATAGGATCCGCCACTTCTAGTGATTAGTGATAGTATTAGCATAGATTTAGAGCAAGTTTATTTTTTGTACCCAGTATGATTAAAAACATCATTTCCATTCCATTGTTGGACAATAGTGGTTATGAGTTTTAGAATCAATAAAAAATTGCTTTTATTTGATGAGGTGTGGAATTGCTCATCTACTTGGTACATTGCATAACGGACTCTATATCTTTGCAACAAACGAATTTCGTCCTCAATGCACAACACAAACGAAAATTAGATAATAACGGGAACGCACGTCTGTGGCACGCTAGGCTAGGTCACATATCCCAAGATAGGAGGAAAAGGTTGGTAGACTCAAAGAACCTAGAGGTTGGGGCCTTGAGCGATCTACCAACTTGTGAGTCATGTCTAAAAGGAAAAATGACCAAGAAGCCCTTTGTAGGACAAAGCAGGCTTGCCACAGATCTGTTGGACTTGGTCCATATAGACGTACGTGGACCACTAAGGACGCAGGCCCGAGGTGGGTTCTCCTACTTCATAACCTTCACCGATGATTATTCACGGTATGGTTATGTTTACCTGATGAGGTACAAGTCTGAAGCTCTTGAGAGGTTTAAAGAATTCAGACTTGAAGTGGAGAACCAAACCAACTGCAAAATTAAAATCCTACAGTCGGACCGAGGCGGTGAATACCTTAGTACGGAGTTCCTAGATTATCTAAAGAACATGGTATAATATCAGAATGTGGCACCTCCAGGAACACCACAGTTAAATGGTGTCTCTGAAAGGAGGAAT